>CM077624.1:9970747-10448167 GCA_039566895.2 Turritopsis rubra | reverse complement strand
CATAAATATATTTGAAATAATCCACAATCGGATTTGAACCACCATTTATTTCTACGATAACATGTTTTCACAATATCTTATATTGGCCCTTTGGCTGACCCTTATTAGATCAAGTTAACAATCGTGATTTAGCCTTTCAGGACCGTATTTTAAAAAGACATTATTGAGATAACCAGGCTATATAAAGCTTCTATTTCCTCTGGAGTTAATATGTTTTGATTTTTCATCTGTTTACTGGTTTTGCATAAAGGTACTGGCAACAGATAGCTTGTATTAAACCCACTGCTTGCCAACAAAGCAGAGCATGATTTTGAAAGTGTTGTTTTTTGATCTTGTCGAACTGTTTATCATAGCAGGAAGCTTATTGCGAATTATATACACCGCACCACTGTGGATGGATGGAACGTTAAAATGTTTTCAGTAATAAGACATGTATTTTAAGACTAAAAGGTCAAGTCTGCAGAGTTTACTCTCATAATGATATATTTTGGTTTATTTGTGTTGCCATTAAATTAAAAGAAGAAAAGATAAGCCAAGTGGTGGATTGCATGTGAATGATGTTTTCAACACGGTAACAAAGTAATGCCTTAGGGTATACAACTGAAGTGACAACTCATAACAGTAAAGTTCTTGATGCCACTTATATTTTTGCAAAAAGTGTAAAGAAATATGCAATAGTATTAGCAAACTGTAAAACAAATTGTTCTGAGAAATAAAAGAAGATGTCCATGATTGAAGAACTTGTAACCGTTTTTGGTCAATCACTGAAGCATGAAGACTACCTTATGTCCAGGAATAAACACCCCTGCGTTTATTTCCTAACTTAGAAATTTTGCCCTCCGTTTATTCAAGACCATCGTTTATTGGAAGTTATTTATTCGAGGAGATGGGTATATACTTCATGTCAAGAAGCGACTGTTTTATTGTCAGGATTAACACACAAAAGTGATTATTGATTTCAGTTATACTGCAACTCATTAGTCTATGCTCATAGTGTATATAGGTTACTAGTAGTTCACGAAATCAAATCCATACGAAAATTGAACCACTAGCTTTGATGTTATGTGCCGGTAACATCACTTCAGCAATGATTCAGAGTTTCTCGTATTTTGCACGAATTTATTTTTGTGTAATGTCTCATTAGACAAAACGGTGTGAAACAAATTGCAGGGATGATTGCCGGGATGGGACAAAATATTTAACATTTCCCTAAAAATTACTGCTTTATAATGAAGAATTTCTGTCCCAGGACGATTTCCTCCCGTCCCTTAAGCTGTTATTGTTGTTTTTTCATATAAATCGGGGCGATTTCTAATAAAAAATTGAAACAGCTGCAAACCATCAAAATTTTTTTAACAAGTTTAAAAAATGTTGTCCCAACCGGCTGTATCTTTCATGTAAAGGAGAGATCATATTAATTCCCGTTCTGTCAATGTCCCGGCCAATCTTCCATATGAAACAGCCTCTAATTTGGTGTTGATCTAACTACAAGTGAATGTGAAAAGTACTCATTGAATCATACCAACACCTTATTTTTAAATTACTCTTGAGTGCCTAATAGACGTCCTAATTAATTTTTCGATTTTTTTTCCACCCAGGACATTGTTATTCCCCCCCCCCCCCCCCCCCCCCTACTATTAATTTTTGATGTATGTTTCTACCCAGGACAACATTTTTGACACAATACCTAATGCCAACTTTAATGCCAAATTTTATTGCCCCATACTCTGTTCTTTTTTGAAAATTACGGCAAAGAAACCAACACATTGTCATTTCGAATTCTTGAATTTTCCACCCCCTCCGTTTATTCCACCCCCTCCCCCGTTTATTTAATTTTGAAAAGTCCCCTCCCCCCCCTCCCGTTTATTCCAATCCCCCTTCTATTAGGCACTCAAGAGTATTTCTATCTTTCAGTTTATTCTGTGGACATTGTTAGGTTGTAAAAAGTGGTAGAAGAACTGCCCTAAGCCAATATTATTTAATTGTGTAGAATTTAGAAAATATATTTTTATCGAAATTAAATTGTATTTCTATCTCTTTATTATCTCTATTGCTATCTCAGATTCTCTGTAGGGTTAGTTTGGAATTTAACAACTCAATAATTATGTATTTGTTTTTACCGATTTCAACACTTACTCTTGCAATTCCCCGGTGAAGAAGTTAAAAGTAATTATGAATACTGAAAACTTCTTGATCAGGCCGTATGATTTAATCATTCCAGTTTATAGAGGAGCAAGTATGTGGTAATATCAGTACGGTCATTGCCATCTTTCTACTGTTCAGATTTTTCGAAAAAAGAGGATAAAAATGGGAAAATATAGTTGCATCTTGTGCGAGTCTTGTTTAGTATTTAACATAACCTCCTAGTTTCTCTTTTCTTTCTTAAAATATAACCTTTAAACCTTTTTAGCCTACTTTCAGATGTAATTTTTTAATTAATTCAAATTAATAATTTTTAACTAATAAAATAACATAACAATAACAATTATAATTTACATTTTGCTAAAGTAATACATTTACATTAGTATGAGTAAAGTTGAATTCCATTGTATAAGCAGGAACTGTCCGTATTCTTTGGTCGTTATTGCTGGGTGTCTCAACATGAAATATTAATGAACAAGTCATTTTCTTAGAACTGGCACCCGCAATTATGCAGAAAACCGTCTATATCGAAAAAAACTGGTGTAACGTGTGTGTGTTGTTCAAGGTTTTATCTTGGCATGTAAGTGTGCAACACGTAAATTGTTCAATTTTTTTGTATTCGTGTATACGTAGGGTCAATGGGGCGGCATTCACTTTTCCGTAAACTCACTCGTTGTAACCATGTCATGTAGACGTAGGGTCACTGTTACTTTTCCGTAAACCTAAAATATGTCTGTCCACGTCCGGCCATCTATAAGCCTCGCCATGCTTACGAGCCTTGATATTAGGCAAACCAGTATCTATTTGATGCGTGGTTTGTTATATTGATATTGATTGTTATATTGATAGTAGAATCCCGATTACTCGAACTGGTTTAGCTCATTATATCGTTTGCAACGAAAAATAGAAATGGCATCCTTTCTTAACCTCCTTTTCATTATAGCAATAGGAAATATATACTACTGCGCATGTGTATACGTAAAGGAAAACCTTGACTCTACTTTGTCACTACTTTGTTATCGCAAAACGTTTTTTTCGTTTGAAAGAACGAGGCAATACACCAGGAATGTTCTCGTTAGTCCGGCCAGAAATAACAATAACAGTTTAGACTGTAAACTAGTGATGGTCGCAAGTTAACAGTCTAGCACACTAGGCGCAAAAAAATGTCCATGTTATCAGGATTTAAGTGTATCATTTTAGTGGATCAGGCGATTACAAATTACCTAAATTGGCAAAGCTCACAGCACCCGTAGAATATAACCAACACCTGATATATACAGTACATGTGGCATAAACTCATCACTAGCGAATGGCTATATTGTGGGCATAATTTATAAACATCACTTAAGAAATCCAAATAGATTAACTAAAAAGTCAGTTTATACTATTCGATTAATTGAAATAATTTTGATTTTTGAGAAAAATGGAATAGTGTAAACAGCGATCATTTTCAGAGATAAAGGTTGGTCTTATTGGAACTATCTGCAGCTGCCCTTAATGGCGTCAATTCTCGTGTTAATTTTTATTCGGTATGAGAGATTTGTCTGTGAAAGTTCGACAGAGGCGTAAAAAGGGCCAACGAGGTATGCAAAAGAAAGATCATTTAAAATCATTTGAAAATCATTTAATATGACATTAACCTGGTTGTACACGGTTACATATCTTTCTTAATAATATTTTCCGAAATTTTGGATGATTAAAGAAATATAACAGTGAATTAACTGACGAGGTACAGTGAAACATCACCTGTCCACAAGCCATGAAAGTCGCCTGGTGATGAATAAACCATTGCATGTGTTCCGGGAAGTAAAAAACAATCCCTATAAATAATCTGTAAATAAATGTACCAATAGTAGATCCAACAAAAACAATTGACAAAAGTAGCAACAATTTTAATGCTTTTTTGTTTTTCAAATGTCGTTTGTGGTTCACATTTGTTCATTGATTATGATTCTTCAGGAGTCTCCTGAGTTTCAAATAAGTTGTCACATATGTAGAATACCCAAATAAATAAAGGGCCAAAATTAACCATGTATATGTTTCTTGTCCGAAATATCTTCCTAAAAACAAAACCAGTGGACTAACCCATGGAACCACATTCAACAAATATTTTCGATACTTCATGAATCTTTGATAATCAACTCCTCTCGTGATCTGAAAGTAACGATCAATGGCGATCATGACTATAGCTAAACCTGATACTGAAATGAGAGCAAGAAAATAGTCGAAGTTTTTTATAAAGCAGTTTTGATGATCAAATGCCTGATATGCACTGACAGGGGAAAGGAGCATCCCAACCATGAAACCTCCAATTGCCAACGACAGAATAAGTAAATTAGACCAATTTCGAAGTGATGGAGTTATTGCAAATAATAACAGAACAATGAAATTCTCGACTGTTGCAAATACTGCATTAATTCCAAATATCACAGTGAAGTAGATTCGCTGCTCATCAGGCAACCATGATATGATAGATGCGCAACTGATCGTACTTACCTTTTTTCCTGAAGCCAACAACATCATTTCAAAACAGCAACGCGAAAAGATGTGGCGAAAATCATCAAGAAGAACCAGATTTTATACGAAAACAATGAAAGGGAATTTAACTCAACAACAATCAAAATAAGATTTTACAGCAAAATGCTGCTGCAGTCAGTTCTATTGTAACCCTGGACAAACTTGATTGTGGACTTGCTCAAAAGTACTTCCCTCATGCCATCTGTACCTTGATATTTTCGCATTTTCTCGATTTGTGACCCAACAAAATGTGAAAAATAACCACAAAAAACGAAAAGAAAATTCAAAATACAAAAAACAAAACCACACAATATGCGAAAAATACCCACAAAGTACGTTAAAGTAGAAAAAACAACAACACAAAATGCGAAAAATAACAATCCAATATCTTGCAAAAAATATTTTTGTCAATTGTATATAAAATAACATTTTCAAGATCTAAAAATATTTTAAAAAAAAACAAAAAACATTTTTTAAAAAGTTGCAATTAATTAATAAAATAATAATAAAAAATCTTTTTAAAAAATACACAAAACTTTTTTGAAAAAAAAAAGGAAATAATTTCTTAAAGAAATAGACAAAATATTTAAAAACATCTCATGCCGTATTTGAAATACTTTACAGCCGCTTTACACTAAAGCTTAATTATTAGGAGCACTTTTTCCATGCCAGGTCCTGTTTATGGACAAGGACCAACGAAGTGCGTTATAATGTCAAAAACATAAGCAGTAAAAGTTATAAGAGAAAATACACGGGACTCTCTGATGAGTAGTTATCTCTGGATCCTGCGATGGGAAGTTATATAATGTAAACAGGCTCTTAACATCCAACAGAGAACAATTCGTGCGCAAAAGTTAAAGGACTGGTCTACACAAAAAAATACTTTCTTTTAAAAAATTCGCGATGCTTTATTTCGTAGGTTAACAATACTCTTTTTGTTTAAAAATTTATCTATTGACGTATGTTCAGCCTTTCGTTTTTCTTCTTTTATTATCGCACCTTATGCATGACGTTTATATGGCGATGTGTTTAAAAATAAAAGACGAATGAAAAGCAGAAGTGAAAAAAGATAGTAAAAAGTGATTTTATTACTGTCAAGAAAGAAAAAAAATGTGAATATGGTACACTGTGCAGCAATTAATTGTACCAATAGCTCTAGTAAAAAAACAGAAGAAAAATTAAGTTTTTTTAAACTGCCCAAGGACAAAAATCTCAAGAAAACTTGGATAGCAAAGTTGAAAAGAGCGAATTTGCCAAAAGAGGAAAATGTATTTGTTTGTCATATGCATTTTGAAGAAGATTGTTTTCAAAGAGACTTAAAAGTAAGATGCTTTATTCTTCTGCCTATAGTGAATTTTCGTTAGATTATATTACTTTCACTACCACAAGAAAATCCTTTTTAGAACGAATTACTCGGGCTAACGTCGAGAAGAATTCTTAATGACGATGCTGTTCCTACTATTCTTTCGTTTCTCAAACCAACGCAAAAATGAAAACGAATTGATAAAAGACAAGAAATCTTATCTAAACGACAGGTTTGACTATAATTCCTCTCAGATTTTGATGATGAACGAAATCAATCATCAATAAATGTGCGAGTTTGTACTTTATTGTGGCTTATCAATGATGCATTGGAAAACGTTGAACAAATGGAAAAGCTAGATAGAGAGAATATCTATTTATCCAGTTCCAAGGAATGTCAATACGACTCACAGTCACACACTGTAGATGCATCAGCTCAAACAACCCTTACCATGCTTTCATCGGAATACTTAGAAAAATCTACCCAGACAGTTGATATAAAAGGCTATGGATCATCAACTGAAAGTGAAGTGCAATCACTAGATGGTTCGGATTCCTCATACGTTGTCGGTGAATTAAATAGTGAATGCGAAGAGGAACCTGAATTAACAAAAGGAGAGGAATGTACACAACCAAAAGGGAGCGCGTTTATTGTTTACTGGATATTTTTATGCCTACTCCTTCAACGCTGTCTTAGTTGTGCCTCTCCGGCTGTAATTAAAAATGTTGTTATTAAAGGTTCTGCACTTTGTGTTCGTTTATTGTGCTTCAATGGACATGAGCATATCTGGCGTTATCAGCCTATGCAAAATAGACATTATACGGGGAACTTAAGACTAATTGTTGCTGTCCTCTTTAGTTCAAATACTTATCGGAAACTCAGTAAATATTTAGAAATCCTAGACATTCCATGGGTATCAAAAGCTTGGTACTACAAGATCAATAAAACCTACATGGTTGGAATTACCAACGAGGCTTGGCTCAAGGAACAAAATGCAATGATTTCCAATTCGCTTCAGAGAGAACTTTTGCTAAGTGGTGATGGCAGGTGTGACAGCCCTGGCCATAACGCCAAATATTTAACGTACTCTTTGTTCGATCAGGATTTAAAGAGGATCATTGCAATTTCACTGACGCAAGTAACAGAGGTAGGAAGTTCAAATCGAGTGGAAAATGTAGGTTTGATAAAAGTTTTAAAGGAACTAGAAAGAACGGAGTTAAACATAAAACGTGTGACAACTGACCGTCATTGTCAAATTAAGAAATATATGCGAGAAGAACAAACAGATATAGACCATCAATTTGATATATATCATTTTACGAAGTCGATCAAGACAAAATTACTGAATGCATCAAAAAGAAGAATTAAAGCCATGGATTAAATCCATCTGTAATCATTTGTGGTGGCCATGCGCCACATGCAAGGAAGATGAGCTGCTATTAAAAGAGAAATGAACTAGTGTCATTTTCCATATCCAAAATAAACATAATTAGACTGGGGACTTCGTTTACCACCAGTGCTGTCATCTTGAGTTGACAGAAGAAAGCAGTCGTTGTAAAGCTTGGCTTTCTCCAAAATCACAAGCATTCGAGGCCCTTCAAAATATAGTTTTTGATAAAACTATCTTAAAAGATTTTAAACAATTGACAAAATTTTCCCACACTGGTGTATTAGAAGTTTACCATTCACTACTGAACAAATGGGTTCCAAAAAGTACTCATTTTTCCTATCAAGGTATGATTTCTAGAACACAGTTGGGTGCTCTTGACTTTAATGCTGGTTGTAATTTACAGCAAGCCAAAACGAAAGATGGGAAAGATCGTTATAACGTAACATTTTCCAAAATAACAAGGCTGCCAAAACAATAAAAGAATGTTCTCTAACTTAGTAGACAAAACAGTCGAGGCCATTGTTGAAAAGAAACCTATTTCAGTTATTGAGCCGCCCAATACGCTGCCAAGGAATATTGCATTAACTCCGAAACCTGACAAAAGTTTTGTTATAGCAAATCAAAGATCGAGGTTTACTGTTTGACAAATCTTAATTGTGTCATTATTTTTCCATTTCCATTTTTGTTTTACAAAGGTTTCTTAAAAATACATTTGGTGTAGATCAAAGTTGCTCGTTAGTCTGTTCCCCACTCAAAAGGTTTATAAATGCCGTCCAGTTCTAGATATTTCTTACTTATTTTCCAAATAACACACGATGGAATGACACGTCGATTGCCTTTTCCCAAATTCTTGAAAACAAACCATATAAATTGCTTGTATGCGGCAAACCCGAAGCTTCTATTGCTAGGATTATCTTCCAAAGCGTTACCGCGAGTTTCATGCAAAGCAGTTAATACGTTATGACATTTTTAAGTTATATTTTCTAATTTTTGCATTCTTTTTAACTTAACTGGCTTTTAAAACAACTATTTAATACAACACAATTTTTTTTAGAAAAAAGAACATGTTCGCCATATATGACGTCAGAGAAAAGGTCGCTTCAAAAAAAGTTTTGAATAAAGCTTAACTTTGGACATTGATTAAAGAATTAAAGAAAGACTTTTGAAAAGAAAAAAAATTATCTACATACTAATTTGATAGTAAGGAATTGAAATCTGACGTTAGTTCAAAATAAAAATTTTGAATAGACCAGTCCTTTAAGCAATACGATATCACTTGATCAGCATGAAGATTTTACTTTTTCATCTACATCCAATAATTCAGCAGCTGTTACTACTGATATAAAGCCGGCATTGTCATCAGCTGTAAGGTCATCACCCGTAAGACTATTGCTACCACAAGATGCAGGAGAGTGTTCATCAATGCCCACAATTAGTGACAAGGATGATAGGATGATAGGATGCCCAATTTGTAATGTGAAATTTCCTGTATCAAAAATTGAAGAGCATGCGGACGTATGTGCAAATCAAAAATAGTCCAGCATTGTGCAAGATATAATCAACCCTGAAGAAGATGAAAGAGAAGAGATATTTTATTGTGGTAATACATCATCTGAGTTATCTGCCACAAGAGATAAAAAAGAACTTCAAAGTGAAATAAATAATTATGTACTAAAACTACAGGCATCTCAGGAACCTTCCACTCAATTGTTGATTTTCCGAGGAAGCTGTTTTCAAGATTTCCATACATTTTTTTCCAAACCATGGAATAAAAATAAACAAGGCCAACGTTACATAATTCATTTTGCAGGAGAAGATGGGATTGACGAAGGTGGTTTAAGCAGAGAGTTTTATACAGGTATCCTTATTTCATGTTGTCTTCAATCAGTTTATGTCATCCCTATGTGATATGAGGTTTTGCTTATTGGATTTGATGTTTTTAGAGGCATTAGCAGAAATCATAGATGCGTACTTGACTAAAGAGAACGAGTCATATGCTCTTAACATCCATGCTGCATCTAATAGAACAATGAGAAGCATTGGTCATCTCATAGGTGCTTCCTTGTGCAATGAGGGCCCTCCACCAAAATTGTTTGCTCCATGAATTTTTGAATACTTTGTTGGTGGTATTAGCAAGATTTCCCTAACAGATAAATTGGTGGTAGCTGAAAAACACATTTCTCGTATCTATGAACAAGTAAGTTTGTTTTCAGTTGAACATGATTTTCATGTAAACATTTAAAATTTATTTACCCAAAATGTTGTTATAGATGAAAGGTAAAAATGTGGAGACACTGAGAATGATTCTTGCTTCTGATGAAGGATGTGATATACTAGAAAACATTGGATTTAGGGGTATTCCATCAAGAGCAACGATGGTAACTAGAGATGCAGGTACTATATTGGGTTTACATCCTTGAAAGTTCTTTTATATTCTAATTTTAAGTGTATTAGTGTGGCAGTGATTTTTGCAAAAAAATATGAAATATGTTCAGTACTTTTAAATTCTTTTCATCAATTTAATTATCAAACAATGTATATTACACCTTTTAGAGCACTATTCCTCAAAGTCAAAGTTGAGCCTCAACTCTTGGCTTTAGATGAGTTGTACCAAGGACTTCAAGTTTTCCGCATCGGTGACAAAATTAAGAGTGATCCAGAGATACTTAAGCTAATCTTATGTCAAACTGACATTTTCAATTGGACTTATGAAAAGTTAATTGAAACCATTTTACCAGAGTGGAGTGACTCAGGCTCCAACAGACAAAATGAAGAACTAAAGATTTAAAAATTCTTCTTCCAAATGATAGAGCAGTGTGAACATGATAGTAAGTTTATCTACAATACTAAACTAACACCATCCCGCTGATAAATATAAATGATTTCTTATTTGTTATTTTTAGCATCTTTTCCATTCAACTTAAAAGAGTTTATGAAATTCCTTACTGGCAGTAATGATTTGATCTTGTCAAAGCCGAATATGAAAATAAAGATGTATTTTAAACATGGCTGTGAGAAATCACAAAATGGAACCTCCTGTGCTTGCTTACCTATTGTAAGCACGTGTGACTTTTCTCTGACAGTTCCCATTTATGATACCGGGGTTGAGAAGATAACACCATGTTTTTTTTATGCTATTACTATGTCAAAACATTATGGCATGAAGGACACTTTATCTGTCAATCTTTCTTCTGTTATATATATCATCTTCTGTTACATGTTCATTTGGATATCCAATAGTTTTGTTTAGACTGAAAGAGACTGAAAAACACCGTCAAATTATTTGGACCAACTGATTGGATCATGATTGAATTTGAAAATAAGACTGATTGGATGAAACGAAAAGAAGGCCAACTTCCTGTCCAACTAATTGGACTGTGTATTTCAGTCTTCATTATTCGTGTGTAGTAACAATTGCTTTTGTAAATTTAAACTTCAACAAAGTTCTTCAGAAAAAAAAAATATCAGAAAAGAGATTTGTTTTTTCAAAGAAAGTTTTTCAAAGGTTTATTTTACCGTCACTGTTCTAACGCAAATACTTTCATAGTACCTTGGGGTACGCTGAAAATATTTCCTTGCAAAAAATCTACCCCATCATCGTCGTCGTCATCGTCATCGTCATCGTCATCGTCATCGTCATCGTCATCGTCTCGTCATCGTCATCGTCATCGTCATCGTCATCAACATCACACCTGGTTTAACGTCCATTTCCCATTCTTTCATGAGTTGGATAGCGTAATAATTGGAATTAAAATGGGAAAAGATATCTACTAATGTACATTATAGCTAGAAATTTAGCATGTCATGAAATTTTCGCAATTTGGTGTAGATCTAAAATATGTGAAATTGAAATACTGCAAATAATGCCTTAAAATTGATAATGTGAAAATAACAAGCTTGATTAAAGACATGTGTTGTTAAAAATATAGCAAAATCTGACATCATGATGATCTCAGCACATGAGCATGAGCAAAATCAACAGGTGAGAGACAAGAAAAGGAATTGTTGTTTTAAATCTAAACAAAAAACTCAACCTCGAACCCAGGGTCTTTTGCCTTTTCGATATACGGACAGCGGCGAAGAAGACCCTGACGAACGCTGCTGAAATAAGGAATTCTATTGGCTGAAAATAATACAACGAATTTTCGAGCAAGAAGAAATCATTCGAGTGAAAAAGTTACAAAATATTTTTGATTTATTTATTTTATTTAAAACATATTTATACAGGGTGAGCTCTTCAACTTGTAAAATAAATTGGTTTCAACGAAGGCCCTTGAGGAAAAAAATAGAAGGAGAAGCCCGTTAGAGGACAATATTTAATTATTGAAAATATATCATTATTTTAGCTATCATTAAATTTTATATCATTCAAAATGCTCTGGTATTACGGTAGCATTATCCTGTTTTCTATTTATAATCTGTATAGCTAACCTCACACAAAGTTCTTAACTAGCAGGTAGCTCTCGCAATAGACTAATCAGAAAGAGGCTATAGAACAGACAGGCTTCAAATAAAAAAGAAAACAAGAGGCACAGGGGCCTGAAGGTCAGCGCAGTTGGGCATACCAGAAAAGTAGTACATATTACGAACCTAAAACAGTTCAGATAATATTCCGCGTGTATTTTCTAAATTTCACAGCCTTTCTCCTGCGGCGACAAGAAGTACATTTTAGAAAAAAAATTTGGGCCATACGAAGAATTCTATTCCGAATCTGATATCCTTTAGAACTATCGTTTCCGTTATGAAATCAGCGGTTTCTGGTTTGCGGTTAACGATTTTCAACCTGAAGTTTTTATATTGAAGTATTGAATACAATTTTTATTCATGTATATTATGAACTCAATCTATTATAAAAAAATGTTTATAATAGTACAATGTAACAAAATCTGTGTCAAATTAAAAACTGAAAAATATATGAGGAAAACTGAAGAAAATATACTTCTCACGTGACAAAGATAGCTATGCAAAATTGAGCAAGGGAAATCATTTTTTGGAAATATCTGAAAGTAAAAAATCTGGTCAAGTTCAGATAAGGCCGACAAGTTCAAAGGCTTCGGAAAAGTCCAGATAAGTCTGACAAGGTCAGGTTTTGAGGTCTGATGAAACGGAGGAGACCTGGCAGCAGATACAACATAATACCAGAGATGATGCCACCAACAAAGGACCTAAAAAATAAATCATACATGAATTTCAAAGCAAGTATCTTCAGAAATTTTAGTGGGAAGAATTAATGTGATGTTTTTTTTTTATATTAACCTGAAAATTGATTTATATAAAAAAAAATTCTGCAATATTTGATCTTTAATCTCCCAAAAGTTATTATTATTATTATTATTATTATTATTATTATTATTATTATTATTATTATTATTATTATTATTATTATTATTATTATTATTATTATTATTATTATTATTATTATTATTATTATTATTATTATTATTATTATTATTATTATTATTATTATTATTATTATCATCATCATCATCATTATATAATGTATCATAAATTTTTTGTTCCTTTGTAAAAATAAAATTTAAAAGCATTGGAGTGTAAATTTATGTTATTTGCACGTGTTCCTTTTTACAATAGTTCCTTTTGAAGAAAAAGGAACAGATTTTGAGGGACACTTGGGACATTTAAGGTTAATGAATTTATAATCATCTATTAAAAGAGAAAAGAGTCTTTGTAAGACCGATATTTTATGTCGTTAACGGTCTTTACTGTTCTGTTTTCCACTGAAATTCAACAAATTATAAAAGACATCTTTGTTCCGTAGTTTGTTAGTCAATATGATCCCTTTAATACATTTGTTGTTAAAACAACACATGCGTGTATAATGCCGAATGTTAGTGGAAAACCCTAAATCAATTTTTACAGACCTATTTATTTCGGTCTGTCAATGCCCGCACGCTTGCAATTAAAAATGTAAGTTTGGATTGGGTAAAAGTGACGTGTGTTATCATTAAAATCTGGCATAAAGAGGATCGCATTAATCATTTAAATCAGTGTTCGAGAGAGATGTTGAAAAAACGTATTTTATCAAAAAAGAAGTGGCAAATTGCTGTTGGAAATGACAGGAAACCAAAAAGATTAAGTTTGAAACCCAATAGCGATGGTGTTTACGTATGTCCAGTTGTGACATGTGAAAGTGAATGTTTTAAGACACAAAGGGGATGCAGGAAGCACGTTTTTACGAAACATGGGTGGTTTTATTTTTTTGACGATAAGCCTGACTTTAATACTGTATTTCCTGAATTGGTAACTCGTCTATCCACTCAAGAAAAACGAAAACGATCCTATACTACTTTAATACCGATGTTTGTAAAAACATGCACCGTTGGCAGATTATTTTCAAAATGGCTACAAAGTCCAGGTGGAGGAGGTAAAAGTTTATGCCAAGCAGAACAAATAACAGCCAAACTCTTAAAATATGCCAAATTCTGTTGTGATGACGTATCTATTCTCTGGGATGTACCAGAGTGTGTTATCGACTATTGCATTGGATCTGTTACAATGCTTTCCGACTTTGTGGATTACTTGAAGAACACTTGGAAACTTGGTCGTTCTGGAATTATTGGTTATATGAACGCTATTTCTCATACACTTGACTATATAAGGAGTAATGCCATTAAAAGTGAGAATATCCCTGTGTTCATTGCAGCTGAAATTTACTTAGACAGGGTAAAAAAGTGCTTAGCAAAGCAAATGAGAATTGAATGGAGCACAGTACTGAGCATGGAATACCTTACGACTATTAATTGTTGGCCTAGTCTTGAACATCTACAAAGTGTTATTCCTTTTCATGCGGACAAATTTTCACAGATATTGATTAACGCCAGTAATGCGACTGCAATCATTCCAGCTCACGATTTGTCGTTTTGCACTTCGTTTGTCGTAGCTGTATTGTTCCTAATGGTGAAAGCAAGTCGACCAATGACATACCAGTATTTAACCGTTACATGGTACGTGGGGTTGGAAACGAAGGTGGTATTATCGATCAAACTAAATTCAAGACAAATTATAAATATGGGTTTGACACTCTCATTATTTCAAAAAGAGTTGTTGATATTTTGAATGGATATATAGCTTGTATTCGGACTAGACTTGATCCCATTTGTGACTACCTTTTAATAACAAAGAATGGGACCCAGTTGAAACAATTAAGTGAGATTTTTGGAAAAATTGTTTACTAGGCTATCGGAAAGTACATAAACCCGAAACGATATAGGCAGATTATCGAAACGGAGAGCATGGCTAAACTTAATGAACGTGAGCAAGCTGCTTTATCACATGATCAAAAGCATACGTCACACGTAGCTAGAATACATTATCAAAAACTTCAATCAGCCGAAGTAGCACGTCAAGGACAACTGTGTATGCAAAAGCTAGTAACCATGGAAAAGGAAAACGATCATTTTAACGATCATTTTACGATATCAGCGTCTAACGAATTCAACAAAAGTGGTGTCGAACGAGAGGGTGAACGAGTGAACGCTCTCCCTGACGTGGCGTTAAACAAGAAAGTATCTGTTTCAGAAACACCTAAGGATAAAGCTACCAAACGACAGGGCAAGGTTTCGTTTTCGACTAATGAAGATTCTTTTTTGTCATATGGTATCAAGAAATATGGCCCTGGAAAATGGACAACGATTTTACGAGATCCGGAATATAGCTTTCATCCTTCACGTAAACCGAGTACTTTGATGATCAGAGCAAAAACTATAAATATGATATAAAATCACACCTTGTGTGTCAGATGGGACAAATTTATCCAAATAAGGTATTAATAATCAAGTATATTAATGCACCGTTTACGGAAATTGCCTTCTTTTACTCTTTCTATAATTACAGTGAAGATGTATTTTAAATTCAAGAAAGGTACCTTTACAAAATGTGGCAATATCATTTCAAAGCACCATCTCAATGACCACGAAAAAGACTGTTTGAAAGCTATCTTTGCAACTCACAAGTTGAAACCTCATACATTGTTTAAATTTGCAAAGATTACAAAACAAGAAGGTCTAATGGCGAAGCTGTTACTGTTAAGAAGAAAAAAGAATCAAACGTTACTCTTACACAAAGATACAAAATATATTGTAACCGTAAACAGAGAACCAAACAAATGTAAAAAAACAGTAATAAATAAATATATAACTTAACAGAATGGTGATGTTCTTTGTATTACCGTTGCAATATCTAATGTTGAATCCAAGATTGATTGTCAATTAAAATCATGCTATTATCAGGACAATTGGCTAAGTTTCTTCTTACCTGCTTCTTACGCAAGATCGGTTGTTTCTGACGCGTTGTCTCCTCTTATCCCCTATGTCCTAAAGAAAAAGATATCGTCTCAAATCCTACATACGAAGACTTAAGCAAGAACGAACAACAAAATATTCTTGTTCCCTACATCAGTGTTCTTATCACCCCTTATAGCCTCGTGTCTCCTCTTGTCTACCCTTATCCCCTATGTCCTAAAGAAAAAGATATCGTCTCAAGTCCGACTTATATCAGACTTAAGCAAGAACGAACAATAAAATATTCTTGTTCCCCACATCAGCGTTCTTATCACCCCTTATAACCTCTTGTTCCCTCTTGTGTACCCTATTCCCTATGTCCTAAAGAAAAAAATATCGTCTCAAGTCCGACTCCTACCAGACTTAAGAAAGTATAAGCACTTAAATATTTTTGTTCCCTACTTAAACGTTCTTATCACCCCTTATCCCCCCTTGTTCCCTCTTGTCTCTCCCTATTCCTTATGTCCTAAAGAAAAAGATATCATTTCAAGTCCGACTCATACCAGACTTAAGAAAGTATGAGCACTTAAATATTCTAGTTCCTTACATAAGCGTTCTTATCCCCCCCTTATTCCCCCTTGTCCCCTCTTGTTTCCCCTTATTCCCTATGTCCTAAAGAAAAAGATATCGTCTCAAGTCCGACTTATACCAGACTTAAAAACGTATGAGCACTTAAATATTCTAGTTCCTTACATAAGTGTTCTTATCCCCCCTTATTCCCCCTTGTCCCCTCTTGTTTCCCCTTATTCTCTATGTCCAGAAGAAAAAGATATCGTCTCAAGTCCGAATCAAACCAGACTTAAAAAGGTATGAGCACTTAAAATTCTAGTTCCTTACATAAGCGTCCTTATCCCCCCTTATTTCCCCTTGTCCCCTCTTGTTTCCCATTATTCCCTATGTCCTAAAGAAAAAGATATCGTCTCAAGTCCGACTAATACCAGACTTAAAAAAGAATGAGCACTTAAATATTCTAGTTGCTTACATAAGCGTTCTTATCCCCCCTTATTCCCCCTTGTCCCCTCTTGTTTCCCCTTATTCCCTCTGTCCTAAAGAAAAAGATATCGTCTCAAGTCCGACTTATTCCAGACTTAAAAACGTATGAGCACTTAAATATTCTTGTTCCTTACATAAGCGTTCTTATCCCCCCTTATTCCCCCTTGTCCCCTCTTGTTTCCCATTATTCCCTATGTCCCAAAGAAAAAGATATCGTCTGAAGTCCGAGTCATATCAGACTTAAAAAAGTATGAGCACTTAAATATTCTAGTTCCTTACATATGCGTTCTTTTCCCCCCTTATCCCCCCTTGTCCCCTCTTGTTTCCCCTTATTCCCTATGTCCAAAAGAAAAAATATCGTCTCAAGTCCGACTCGTTCCAGACATAAAAACGTATGAGCACTTAAATATTTTTGTTCCTTACATAAGCGTTCTTATCCCCCCTTATTCCCCCTTGTCCCCCCTTGTCCCCTCTTGTTTCCCTTTATTCCCTATGTCCTAAAGAAAAAGATATCGTCTCAAGTCCGACTCGTACCAGACTTAAAAAAGTATGAGCACTTAAATATTCTAGTTCCTTACCTAAGCTTTCTTATCCCCCCTTATTCCCCCTTGTCCCCTATTGTCCCCCCTTATTCCCACTTTGTAGATAAAAAGATGGAATATATAGAATATTGAAGCGCTCACACTTGTTTAAGTCTGGTATGAGTCAGACTTGAGACGATATCTTTTTCTTTAGAAGATAGGGAATAAGGGGAAACAAGAGGGGACAAGGGGGAATAAGGGGGGATAAGAACGCTTATGTAAGGAACTAGAATATTTAAGTGCTCATACTTTTTTTAAGTCTGGTAAGAGTCGGACTTGAGACGATATCTTTTTCTTTAGAAGATAGGGAAAAAGGGGAAACAAGTGAGGACAAGGGGGAATAACGGGGGATAAGAACGCTTATGTAAGGAACTAGGATATTTAAGTGCTCATACTTTTTTAAGTCTGGTATGAGTCGGACTTGAGACGATATCTTTTTCTTTAGAAGATAGGGAATAAGGGGAAACAAGAGGGGACAAGGGGGAATAAGGGGGGATAAGAACACTTATGTAAGGAACTAGAATATTTAAGTGCTCATACTTTCTTAAGTCTGGTATGAGTCGGACTTGAAATGATATCTTTTTCTTTAGGACATAAGGAATAGGGGGAGACAAGAGGGAACAAGGGGGGATAAGGGGGGATAAGAACGCTTATGTAAGGAACTAGAATATTTAAGTGCTCATACTTTTTTAAGTCTGGTACGAGTCGGACTTGAGACGATATCTTTTTCTTTAGAAGATAGGGAATAAGGGGAAACAAGAGGGGACAAGGGGGAATAAGGGGGGATAAGAACGCTTATGTAAGGAACTAGAATATTTAAGTGCTCATACTTTTTTAAGTCTGGTACGAGTCGGACTTGAGACGATATCTTTTTCTTTAGAAGATAGGAAATAAGGGGAAACAAGAGGGGACAAGGGGGAATAAGGGGGGATAAGAACGCTTATGTAAGGGACTAGAATATATAAGTGCTCATACTTTTTTAAGTCTGGTACGAGTCGGACTTGAGACGATATCTTTTTCTTTAGAAGATAGGGAATAAGGGGAAACAAGAGGGGACAAGGGGGAATAAGGGGAGATAAGAACGCTTATATAAGGAACTAGAATATTTAAGTGCTCATACTTTTTTAAGTCTGGTTTGAGTCGGACTTGAGACGATATCTTTTTCTTTAGAAGATAGGGAATAAGGGGAAACAAGAGGGGACAAGCGGGAATAAGGGGGGATAAGAACACTTATGTAAGGAACTAGAATATTTAAGTGCTCATGCTTTTTTAAGTCTGGTATAAGTCGGACTTGAGACGATATCTTTTTCTTTAGGACATAGGGAATAAGGGGAAATAAGAGGGGACAAGGGGGAGTAAGGGGGGATAAGAACGCTTATGTAAGGAACAAGAATTTGTTAAAAAATCTGTGTCTTCGTTATTTCCTATTTTTGGAATTGGTTACAGATATATTCTGTGTTTTAGGCTCTGTAGCCGGGAACAGGAATGGATGAGAAACTTTTTGCTATTCTATATGTCATCGTCACTTATTACAATTTGATCTTGTATTTTATTAGCTTGAAACCTTTTAAATGGTTTGACGTCTTCCTTTTCATTTTCATCATCACTAATAACAATTGTATATGTTGGAATTAAACGAGTAGCAAAAGGCTTTCTTTCCAATATACATTCCTGAGGATTTTCATTTGGCACGAATATATCGACGTCATTGTCATTATCGTTTTTCTGACTCTCTGTTTCCAGCAAAGCATCATTTTCTGGTTCTGCGTTTTCAAGTGCTTTAATTTTTGTTTCCCAATCTGGAAATCTGTGTTTGAATACACTTTTTTGGAAGGCCTTCCTTTCATAACCGTTCATGTAAAGCCAAGCGTCATACAGAGAATCGGATCCACTCCAACCCACGGTTTTGCGCATTTCATATACCTTGATTATCATCAAGGTTGGATACCAAGAAACTCCATTGCAGCATTAATTGCAGTACGTTCTCCATGTAATGCACGTCATGTGTTTCCCTTCCAAAATCCAAATAATCATTTTCTATTGACAAAAGCTGATACAAATTTCCTTCTAATTGATCAGCTTCTAAAACTGCATGCGCCACTGCCTTGTCGGATATTATTATGGTATGTTCGGTTTCCGGCATAACACATGGGGCCTGCGAATATATGAATTCATCATTTCCGGACATCATTGCTGCAGGATCGCAATCAAAATCGTTATAAATTGCCCCAACACCAAGCTCTTCCTCGTTGTTTGTTGTGGCGAAAATGGGTGTATCCTTTAATTCGTTAGCCAAATAATAAAACACCTCCATGCAATGTCGCCGAAGCCAAGCTAGAAATTAAAATTGGAAATTCAAACATTGTATTTAGCTTGCAAAGGTCGCTAATCTACTGACATTTAAAAGCACAGTCCTCACCGGATACACTTCCATCTTTTTTTGTTAATACTTTGGTGTTAAAATCTTCGAGTCTTTTACGGACTGCCTCTCCATCACTGTTATCACCAAAGTCAGGGTAAACATTTGTGGTAATAAAAAAACCGCTGTTATAAATAAATCGCGATGCTTCTTTGTGCTTTTGTGGAACCATAATCAAACCACCTGCAAAAAGGTCAAAACGAAATTCAAGCAATTAGTCCTGTGTTTCAGGATTTCGTGTTTGAAAGGTAGAAGTTACCTTGCAAGATTCTTTTAGCATCTTCACACGAAAGACTGTTGGACGTCCATTCGTCCATAAACACCACTTGAGAATTATTGTTGATCATGTGGCCAGAAAACCTTCCGTCTTCAATGACACCAGCTATGTAACGGGAGGGAATAATACCTAAAATGAAGCTTTTAATATTCAAAACTAAGAACGAAACTGAGAGAACTGGGGAACAAGCAATAATCAATTATATACCTTGAAATGGGCAAAACCAACTTGTTTTACCGCTGTCTGGTGGTCCAACTAAACACAACTTCGGCTCTTTCATGGGAAACTTGCCGTGCATAAGTATCTGATAATACTTCTGGTAGAATCGTTTTCGAACCACCGGATCTGGAAAACTGTTCTCTACGCCTGAAAAGAGTATCATTCAGAGACGGAAGTTATTCATTAGGAGAAGAACTAATAATTCAATATAGTAAATGATTATACACACCTTCAATGAACTTGACAGGGTATGGAATTACACCTTCATCGTACTGGTACCGTAAGAAAGCACGTGGAGATCCTTTCAGATAACGAGGATTCTTTTCAAATTTTTTGCTTTCAATGTCAAAGCAGTAATTTTCGTTTACTTCTATGTAGTTGTAGTCAATTACCAGCGGTTCAATAAGGCGACACGAACTTTCAGACAACAATGCCGTCAAAGATGACACAAATGGCGTGAGAACATCAGCAATATGACCATTGCCAAGCAAAGATAATAGATACTGCTTCACAGGACTACAGTAAACATACGTATATGCTGATTCATCGATCTTCTTATAAACACATCCATCACTCAAACCATATCCATTGTCAGCCATTATTCTCTTAAGTAAATCTACAGATTGGCAAATCTTTGATGTTGGCTTTGTTTGCTTTGTAGAAACTGAATATGCATCTAAATATGTGTAAACAAAAAGGAAACATTAGATAAATAGGACTAATTAAAAAATTTAAGATGAAAAAATTTTAATAACATGTTACCATTGTCTGCAAGATTCTTTAAGGACAACTGGATAGAAAACTGGATCTTGTTTACGCCTTCAATCAGATTTTCCCTCGTTTCCATGTCCAGGCTCTTGCAAAGCACAATTTCTGCAGGTTTTCCAGACGAAAGCACTTCGTCATGCAAATTAACATTTGCAATTGGAAATCCGGATTTCCCTGCTTCTTCTCTGATAATTTCTTTTTGGGATAACTGAATAAGTTCAGATGCTTTTAGTGAGTTCCAGTCCTTTAAAACAACAAACAATGAAGCAGCATATGCATCCAATGATGTTTTGCAGCCTATAAGTCAAATTTCAAAATATATATGATAAGAAAATATTGAATTGAAAACGTGACAGCTAAAACTAAGGAAACTTTTACCTCTTCCTTTCACAATCTTGCAGCTTTGAAGTTCAAGGCCAGACCCCATGAACAATTTAGCAAGTATATCTTCGTAAGAAGACAAGCTACATTCTGGCCAATCAAGAGCTATCCAGAAGGACAATCCTGGCTCCTTGACGTTTCCTTCTTCTTCACTGTCAGGAATATTCTCATGTTCACCGTCACTAAGAACTTCTTGCGTTAGACCAGCCAACGATTCACTATCGTCAACTTCCGACGACCTCTCCAATACCTCAGCTTTTCTTTTTGTAGATTTTCGCTGGATACCAGTAAAACATGAAATGAAGGCTACCACATTATTTTGATCAATCAAAATTGAGTTAATTTTCTGTCTTTGCGCCCAGATACTTCTCAATGAATAACCAGCTTCCCACAAAACACGAACAGCGCACACATGATATTTGGATACAATCGGTGACACGATATAAGCCCTTAAAGCTTTCTTTAATGTAGTGTTTTTAATACACGTTTTGACACTAAATTCAGAAGACATACTAATTCTGCTTTCTACCAAGTTTGATTCATAAAAATGGAACACTTTTTTTCTTATACGGTTATATATTATTATTATTATTATTATTATTATTATTATTATTATTATTATTATTATTATTATTATTATTATTATTATTATTATTATTATTATTATTATTATTATTATTATTATTATTATTATTTGATAATGTTTATACAGGCATGCATTATATCAGTTACATAACTGTTTTTCATATATAAGTCCTTTTAAAGTTAAAATTAAAAGTAAAAATAAAAATAAATATAAAATTGTAAAATAAAATACATGTTTATACAATGTGTCCCAGATGCAAATTGACAGAATTAATGGGCAAAAATTTCGAATATCGCAAATAATTAGTTTTCATATTTTTTAAAAATTAAATATTACCATGCATACGTTGACAGACAGTGAGGCAAAAAGTATTCTTTCTTTTCACAAGTATTAAATTTTGAGAATACATAAAATTATTTTCCAGTGAAATGTTCTTACCACTTTAAGGTATATACAGCTTGAAAGAAATTTACAGACCTGTCAATGAATGAATTTTTACATTAAAAAGTCAAAAGATTTTCATGTAAACTCTGTTTCATGAAGTCATTGTCTTCAACATGATTTGATGGGGAAATCTCCATAATCTTACCTGGAAATATCAAGTTTTTCTCTTTCTTTTGGATCATTTTCATCATCAAATAAAAGAATAAAATGTCTTTTATTCTCGGATTCGCTATGGCGAAGTTCAATAGAAACGTCATCGCAATCTCATATTTTTGTGGGTGAAATTTATAAGAGAGTATTAGGAAAAAATTGAATTTTTAGTGTATAAGCAAATCGGTTAATACACCGCTTTAGTGATACAGTATAGCATTTTTTATAAACAAATCTTGCCAGAGACTGTTTTCTAGGCCATACTTGCCAATTGTCATGCGTTGTTTCAAAAAAATTTGGATGTTTGACTACTGTTATAATATTTTGCCACACCATAAGAACACTATCAGACATTTTTTATTTATTACGGCAACCGATCTTTCATGAACACAAATGAGATGTTGCTCCACAATCCATGATTTTTCATCACATAATTTTTTGACGTTAGGACGTGAAGACATTGCATAACATTTTCATTGATTTAAGAGATAGAAAGTAAATAAAAATGGCGACGTCAAAAAAATTAAAAGATTGGCGGCTTACGATCCTTCACTGGAAAGAGATTACCCGATATCAAGTTTCATATCAATACCAATTATTTTCTTTGATTTATTTGACCGTAAATATTAGTCCAAAATGTGTGTAGAGGCACTGCTGTTTAAGTTAAATTTTTGTCGTCCCCCCACCATTATCCGTTATGTACATTTTCATTGAAATGTTTTTGATGTTTTTAAAATAAAATTAGGAGAGTAAACAAGTCTTAAGTTAACACAAAAAATTGCCGGACACCAAGAATACACCCAACAATTTTTAAAAGTACAGAAACTGCATGCACCGCATCAGGGGTCTTTACTCCATTATGAGTGTGAAGTGAATTTATATAGCAAAGAGAACGCTATATAGCTATCTCAATTATTATTTTATTTTTGATTATTTTATTTATTTCTTCCTGACAAAAAAGAGAAAATAAAAATTCAATTTATATAATATATATAACATATACTGACAGAATGAGGAGTTTAGCCAAATAGGAAGCCTACGGAAGGACTAAACCCCTGGGGTTTAAAGATATTTTTACTGTAGATTGGCCAAGAAAACAAATTGAAGAAAAGAAGAAAAAAAGAAAAAAAAGAAATAAAAAAAAGAAAATACACACAGAAAGGGACAAGTAGTAGAGATCAATATCATTTACCCCCTCCCCCACCTCACTACCCCTACCCCCTATCCCTGTCAGGAAATATTTTGTGTATTTGTATTTTTTCATCAACAGGGAATTTATGAAATTTTAAGTGGCACACTAAAGGCCACAAAAAAGGGGAGAGAAGGGAGACAGAAGAGGAGGGAATAAAAATTGGAAGTGGGATCGAACAGTTTCTCACAAAATCAATGTCATTATAAAAAGTAGTAAGAATTTTCTAACCTTGGGTGTTGGAGATTAAGCGGCGTCGTTCTCTGAAACACAAATTAGGATTGCACGTTTTCTGCATTTTAGGCCGCACTCACAATAATTAAATTACTTTATATAACTTGTAGTTCACCATTTATACATTAACCACGGTTTGGGAACAGCTTCTATTCCAATGTTTTGCAGAATCTGCCTAAAACTGTGGACAAAAAATCTTGGAATTACGTATGTACACGACGTACGGACGGGACGGAAAAACGCTAATGAAAGATCAGCTGCTCTCCGCGCTGACCAATAATTTTACACTTTGCTGTGAATGTTATCAGATAGATTTATATCATGTTTACATTTCCTTTTTAATTTTTTTGTTACTTCCCAATGAAACACCCTCTGGAGATTTTTCTATTTTGAATTCTGTATTACTTACTAATTAAGTAATGGCTATATTTCTCGCATAATAAATGCGGGACTTTCAAAAGAAAGTTTTGAAAATGTAGGACTTATCGAGCCCAAAGTTCCATAAATATCAATCAACAATATATCTTTTGATTTTGAGCAGCTGGGACCAGGGTCTTCTCCCCCCCGTCCGTATATAAAAAAGGCAAGAGACCCTGGGTTCGAGGATGCCAAAGACCATCAGTTTCTACTGATCATGAAATTATTACATAGTATGCTAAACTACTTTGATATACAATAAAAGATAGATGCGTTCAAAATCTTTTGTAGGTGACTGCGAAAGTCATTAACAGCTGTTAGTCTCTTTATTTCATTTGCAAAAAATAAGAAAGAAATGACAAGAAAAGAATGACAAATCATTTTTCCATCATCAATGTTTGTTGCATCACCGATTCCGTATGGAAAACAAATTATATTGAAGAACCACAATATGTTTTCAGTATAGTCAGAAGGTCACTTTTTAAAAAAATAGAAACTGTTTTGATTTTTACTGTTGGATGGTTTATACATGTGAAAAAGAAAATGACAAGAAAAAGAAATGACAAGAAAAGAATGACAACTCATTTTTCCATCATCAATGTTTGTTGCATCACCGATTCCGTATGGAAAACAAATTATATTGAAGAACTACAATATGTTTTCAGTATAGTCAGAAGGTCACTTTATAAAAGATAGAAACTGTTTTGATTTTTACTGTTGGATGGTTTATACATATGAAAAAGAAAATTCGATAAATCCATAATATAAAATTCATCACACGCGAAGAGTTTCAATAATAGAGAACATCTTTCAGTAACAAATCAAAAAAAGTTACTTTAGAAGTGAAATCGTGTCAATTTTTTCTGATTTTGTATATAAATTTGTACAGTGAAATCTTTCTAAAGCGGACGACATATTGGTACGCAAAAAAGTTATAGAGATGGTCGCCTTGGAGATATTTCCTATAAGGTGACTGTAAATCTATCCATCTGTACATGGTGTATGTGTCCATTATACGGAGTTCTGCGCTTTATAGGGTGTACGCTTAGATTTTAGTGTAGTTTCGTGAACACAGGAAAATAAACAATTTGTACGATTTCTCTGAGGAATAAGGTCTTAAAACCCTGTGGCATTTGCTTCTGATTTTTCAATTTTTCATCTTCGTATTTTAGATGATACTCAAAATCGAGAAAACATTTACTAAATGTAAATATCTTTTTTAAAAAAGAGAAATGAGAAATTGCCTTTTTTAGTTGGGAATATATCATTAGTGCCAGATGGTAATGATTTAACGAAAGGAAATAAGAATCATAATCAAAAACAAGGAAAAAAACTTCGAATGTATTTTTTTTTGTCCGTCTAAGTGAAAAGGTCATCAACGTCAGATTTTATGTTATCAACGTCAGATTTTATGTTATCAACGTCAGATTTTATGTTATCAATGTCAGATTTTATGTTATCAACGTCAGATTTTATGATATCTACTCTTACTCCGATTTTTAGATTTCAACCAATATATTGAATTGAGAGATGGATTGGATAAGCATTGCACTGGTTGTAATAATTTGCCTCTCTATTCTCTTAAACGGGTCAATCATTATTGGCTTTTTGAGGAATTGGAAGAAAATGACAACACCGTATATATTGTATTTTGTATTGACGCTTTGTGACTTTACGCAAACAATTGTTGGGTATCCATTGCAGATCAACACAAAGTTGCTGAGTAATCATTTAAAATGCATCACCATTGGTTATTCCGTGACTGTAACAGCTTTGAGTTCGATTTCTTTACTGACAGCAATGTCCATCTTCAGAATGTTGGCTATAATGTATCCGTTTACTATGCGTATCCATTTGAAAAGGAAACGTACAAGTCTGTATGTGATCCTACCAAGTTTGGTTTATGGTATAATGTGGGGAACGTTCCCGTTACTTGGCTGGAATAAATACGCACCAGAAAGCGCGAACCGCTGCTCGATAAACTTTAATGATCGAAACACTGGCTCACTAACGTATACTATATCTTTACTCGTCTTTTGTTATGTTCTGCCTATAACAGTAATGTGCCTTAGTTTTTATCGAATCGTGAAACGTTGGAGTTCATTAGCAAATGCCGCCGCTCATGGAAAATCAAAGGTTACCCAAAGTTTCTTCAAAAAGGAAAAACGACTGACCAATATCTTAATTGCAAAGATTATGTCATTTATATTGTCCTGGACACCTTACGCGGTGGCAGTTTTCTATTTAGCCATAACGGGTTCCGTCGACCAGTTTTTGCTCGATTTGGCAGCAATGGTTGGAAAGTCATCTGCCGTCTACAATGCCATAATATTTCTTGTGATGAATAAAGAGATACGTTCTTTTGTTGTGTGTTGACCAGGAATGAATGAACACGGAATATGGACTGAACTAAATGTTTTGACAAATGTGGAAAAATAAACAACATGAAGAAGCAATTTTGACAGGGAGCGGTGTCATTCTTGTCCCAAAATCATATAGTTTTTAAAAAAAAGAAAGATATCATCAATATTTACCAGTCAACTATTGGGAGCAGCTTCAAAAAGTCTCTGTGGAGGAGTGTTTTCTATTGAAACAGCAGATGATATTGCATGCGATTCTTAATGAAACCACTCCTCCTGATAGACTTTTGGAAGGTTTTGCCTACTTTTACTATATCTATCTTTTCAACAGTAGACGCTGTTAAACAAAAAAAATACGAAGATCCTTTAGTTTAGTAATACCTCCTTAAGGCTGGACACCAGCGGAACCAAAATATTTGTCCGTTTTAGGGACGTTGTCCGTTTCGTAAGCCTTTAATCTTTTCCCCTAAACATATTAAGTTACTGCATCATCTTCATACCAGACTTCTTTTGTGTTTTTATAAATTCGAATCCAACTACTTAACAGAAGTCAACTTTAACCCAGCCGTTTCAGTTTCAGTTTTCTGTCTTTTTAAGACGAAAATTTGGCCACGTGACAAGATCTTCATCACATGATTTTCGAACGGTTATTTCATGGTCACGTGACAATAAAGCTTCTGGTGGTTTTGTCCAAGTCGGGCAACTCACTCTCAAGAAGATGGCATCCGGCAGCCGAAAGGACGGGGTTGGCGGAACCTAGTCGAAATTTATGGAGGAGAGTAAGGTCATTAAGAGTATAAAAGAAAAACGTGCAAATGACCTAATCAACACTTAAGTTTTAACAGAAATTTCATGACACTCCTCCACTTTCTTTGACTAACACTAGATCCGGCACTGAAAACGTTGTCGAAGTTAAGAATTGTGGGAAAAATTAATTGTTAGTACAATATTGGATCAATCAGCAGAAACTTCTAGGTTTTTACATGTTCGCCCAAATCTTCTGAAAAAGAAAACAAAGGAAGGAAACGATAGCCATCATGGGTGGCAAAAACGAACAGTGTTTAAAAGTTAAAGTATCTCTGTGTGTTTCCTGAGCAGATGGAACAGAAAAAAGGCCGTTTTTTTATCTTCTCCATTTTGCTTATTTCTCGTTTTAAATAACTCAAAAAAATTATCTGCTAGACAGATGTGAATTTATTTGATGAACAAATATAAAAAACAACTGAACATTAGCATTAAACATTAGCATCAATATACATTGTTTACAAACTTATCTGTATCAACAATGATGGTGAAATCATCGAGTAAACGTAAAAGGATGACCGTTTGCTAAACTTATCGAAGGTCGATTAAGTATGATTAAGTATGAAGTCGCTCATCATCTGTTTCAACAACTGAGTTACCAGTGATTGTTACAGGCTACTTTACGCCTCAAGACAACAACTCGACAGGAAACTGGTAACTAAGTTACCTGGAAATTTTAATTGACGACAAAACATATGCTTCAAATGTCTTTAAATACGAGTTTACAGTACATATATCTGCTCATGTTTTTCGTTAGCGAAGTCAGTTTCAACGAATTATCAGCGTGTTCCCTTTGAAAATGATGAAGAGGCAAATCAACTTGATTTTTTTTTTCCTTTCTTCATTGGTATTCGTACAGAGCTTGTATCTAGGCAACGGTGAGTTATCTCTGTTTTGTTTTTTTGTCTGAATGTCGTCTCAAAACATTCTATGCACGATGCTTTGTGTAGGGTGGCGCAAAAACTAAGTTCGATCACAGGCTTTTTTACTTAAATTGTTTTTGATATGATACCGACGAATTTCACGGTACTTTTCTGACTCATCTTAATGAAACCAGCAGAACGTGACACAAAGGAATCTCTATATAGTATCGTGAGCCAACTTGGCGAAAATATATGAAATGTTGATCGTTTGTAAGTAGAAGGAGAAGACAGAAAGAATGTAGAGATAAGTAGTCTATTGATATACATGTTCTTAATATAGAACACTCTATAAAACGGACACCATCATTTTGATGCATAAAAAAGGTGTCCCGCTTAATAGAGATGTCCGCCTTATAAAGACTTCACCTATTAAGAATTTGACTATAAATCCAGCAGTCCGTTATAGGAAGATGGCCGATTACACTGTATTCCAGGTTAAAAAGTAAAGCTTATATACAACTCTAAAACTTCGGCAGAAGAGTTAAGGTAACAATGACCAAAATTAGCTAATAGTCCAGATAAGTTTCATCAGTATTTTAGAATCATGCCGAAAATTATAAATGTCATTCAATTCCCCTTATACGTCACCTGTTTTACGTCCAAGAAATAGATGCAGTTTCTGTTACTTACACATTTTAGGTGATGCATCACATTTCTTCAATGGAATGGATTGCAGTATGTATCAATGTCCCAGTGATTACTACCCCATTTGTGGGAGCACGGTGGGGAGCGGGGCATTCACAGAATACCACAACATTTGCTATTTGCAAAAAGCCATCTGCGAAACACAGAAAATGATCGAAATCGTAAAACATAACGCTTGCTGTAAGTAGAACAATTTCATCGTGTTCATCGTTCAGTACTTGTGTATGCTTTGTAACATAGGCAAAAAAAAACGCTCCTCCACAGAGACTTTTCGAAGATTCGCCTATCAACGAACTCGTTACGAACTGCAACAACATTTATTCATGGTATCGGAGATTCCAAGATCCACTGCTACTGTCCTGACGTTTTCCATACTCTCTCCTGTGTTGTCGACCTTGAGTGAGAATGTGAAAAATGTTCTCTTCTTTTAACGCTTTGTCCACATTTTTCATAAACATTTCATGTGATCTTTTTCTGTCCACATTTATCATAAACATTTCATGTGATTTTTTTCTTTAGATTAGCTGCTGGTTTGGTAACTTTTCGTAGGCGAGATATAGTGCACGAAATTTTATTTGATGAAAAATTTACACTGTTTCAATTGTTGTTTATAATTAAAACAAAGATCGTTATGCTTTTAAAAAAAACTCCTCGTCTTTTTTCTCCAAAGGGGCTGTTTATATGATAAAGGGGCTAGCCCGTTTTGAATATATATGGAAAAGAGGGCTAGGCCGCCAAGCGAGATCTCTAGAGCCGAATCTAGAACCTAGTCGAAATTTATGGAGGAGAGTAAGGTCATTAAGACTATAAAAAACCAGTGCAAATGACCTAATCAACACTTAAGTTAACAGAAATTTCATGACACTCCTCCACTTTCTTTGACTAACACTGATCTCAGTGGTTTTTACCGAGATCTCGGCAAACGGGCTGGCGATTTTCTCATATAAACACTTAACAAGCGCGCTCAAAAATTGAAACATTTTATCCAACAATATCCTATTGTTATGTAGAATATAATTACCATAAAAGTACCGTAATTTCCACAATTCTGATGCTTTTATCATGAAACATATCATGATTGTTAACGAAGGCTTATTAATGAACAACTTGATTCAAAAACATTTTGCTGACGTCATCATTTCGGTCCGTGACGTCATCAAACTGGAACTAACGTAAAAACTACAGACTGATTTCCATTGCTTAGTATTGAATCAATGCTTATAAAGATATTGAAAATATATTATATAGCATACACTTTCCAAATCAGATAAATAATAGCTCTCATCTGTTCCCGACTAATCTTCCCTCTTGCTTACACACATTACATGAAATAGAAAACAACAACATTTCACGGTATGATTTGGTATTTGGATTCGCAACATGTACACAGTGTGAGTAAATTATGTCCCATAAGATACCGTACGTGTATATATACATTTATTGAGTGACTAAGCCGGCAGCGAAAAAACCCCTAGAAGGAGGAACCAAATGCGTCAGTCACGGGTACCCTCGAAGTATAAGGGTCTTATTATCTACAATCTATCAAGTAAAAGAAAAGCAAATGGATTTGAATGAAACCATTTCTGCGACACGTTGTTTGATACCAGCAAATCAAATGGCAGGAGTTGGTCTTCATGCCTCCATCACTGTGGATTCCATTGCTCGTCGATGAAGGTGCAAAAAGAAAGAAAGAAAATTATTAACACATTTAAAAAACTTATGACACTGTGTATGTTGAGAGATCCGAGAGAATAAAAAATATATGAACCCTTTTACTTACTATCGAATAATTACTATATTGAATATCTAAAATTATTCGATAGCATTTTAGCAGATATTCGCAGATAGTCAACATCGGATATCGGATTTATTCCATCTCGCCAAACCAATATCCAACTCCGCTGCGCGTCGTCAGATATTTTTTTTCTCGCTGCGCGTCGTCGAATATCACAAGCTCGACTGAATAATTCCGGATGTCCCATTTTACCTATGTTCCCTTGTGTATGTGTCCTTCAGCAAACAGATTATATTAACAAACATAGCGTTGGAGAGAGAACGCACGTATTAACTCACATTGCTAAACGTCTTGATAAGGAAGATAAAGCGTAGGAAATTTAACCAACGAAAAACAGTTGAACAGTACTGTCACGTCACCCTGACGGCTCACAAACAGATTTGAAAAAGTATAGTGCATAATGGCAGAAGTATGACCATTCCGGTTTATACACTTGTTCATGATGTTGGTGAATGAAAGAATGGATGACTTTTATGCATTAATAGCAGATTTCGATCTTAAATTGATTGCGGAAAATCCATTATGTCTGCAAATAAGCAAATCAGCAAAAATTGTGATTATATCGCGTGTAATAATTTTGTCTAAGACCATGTTCACACGTTGCGGATAAGGCTTTCATTTAAAAGTGATTCTCCTATCGCATTACAGCCGACCTAATCACACTGGGAAAAAAACAGCTATCCGACAAGAAAGAAAAAAATGGAAATGATTTCGTTCCGTTGTTCTAAGTGAAATGATTTCTTATCCACAACGTGTGATTGGATGCATCGGTTTTTATATGGAGCGCAATAAAATAAGTACTATTGAGCCTAGCCGATTTTTTCTGCTGCTGATGCAAAAAAGCGTGCTTATGTTTTATGCTCACAGGATCAAGCAGGAGAAGGATTTCGAATACGTGTAAATAGTACAATCTGATTAAACACCAAGCAGCATGATGATGTGAATAAGTCTGTCCTGTAATAAAACCACCTATCCACGAGGACACTGAAAACGTAATGTGTGAACGTGACCTTACAACTGGACACTAATTCCATACAATCAATGGAGAGAATAGAGACAACAAGAGACATAGAAATGAACCGTGAAAAGAGACATAGAAATGAACCGTGGATTAATTTAAACTGAATATCCGAAGATCTATCCCGCGCGAGTATATGTTTTTATGTCGCATTTAGACATGATTATCAAGTATTTATTTATTTATTTTTTATTTTTTTATTATAAAAAAGATGACGATATTCAAAATTAATGTAACACGGAGTTGCTTCGCTGTGGCTTCGTCCAACAGATATTTATATACTTTCGATTTCTGTATATGTATGTCATGCAGCAGCCTGATGTTCTTCGGTAGATCGTTGTATACCATCACTGCATTAGCAGGAAATGCGTTTGCTACCGATGGTTTAATTAATTGTGGTCGTCATTCGTACTCCATATTGTTTCGAGGGCTCTCTGATCTTTGTTTAAGTTTTAAATAGGAAAGAAACTTTGGGAAGTGGGTGGATTTGTTAACAAGGTATGCATCTGAGAAAGATGATTTCTGCGACTCTTGTATATCTATTTAAAACAAAGCTTGCTGATGCATTAAGGATTTTCTGAAGGCGAGATGTTTGGTGGAACATTATACAATAGTGTGTTTCCGTAATCCAATTTCGAAATTATTTGCGATTAAATTAGCTGTTCGTTTACGAGTTGGCAGCATAACGTTTGATCCTGCATAATACATTCATTGTTCCAAAACATACTTTTAAGAGTTTATTAATACGAGCATCCCAATCTTAGTGATCATCAAATGTTATACCAAGTAACTTGTAAGTAAAAACAATTGTGATTTGTTTGCTTTCACATGATAACAAGATTTGATAGTTGGTGTTTGCTTCGTTTCATTTCTTTAGGTTAATAATGCATGAAAACGAGGTCTGTGATGACAACCAAGTGAAAACACGACATAAGAACTTGACCTTTAGATAGATCCATAAACATATAGTGCAGGAACAATAAACTGTGTATGAAAGATCATTAATTAACAATGATTTAAGAAGATCCGATTAGACGATTATAATTGCCTTAATGTTCGCAACTTTTAAATGTTTGTGGTTTTTGACAATTTTTGAGATAGGAAGATTATAATATAATATTCATTATCAAAGCGATGGAACAGACTTGAGAGACAGACTGTGAATTGATATATACAGCAAAAAAATATGGATGAGGATTTAGTTGAAGAAGAAGAAGTGTTTCAGTTGTTCATTGCACCGACATATAGCATCGGGAAAGATTACAATGATTGTCCATCGAAATGGAGAAAGAAAGATGTACGTTAGTTTTCCTTTTGTAGCCTTACAGTCAAATGAACCCAGCTACTAGAGAGGTTAGCTGGGATTTCATGGCTATTTGCATTAGGTGACTTTTTCGTAGTGTCCCCACCTTACTTTTTTGTGCTGCAACAATTTTTTTATGTTGCAAGTGAAAGTTACATAAAAAACGTAGGTGTCCCCGTCATCTGCAACATATATCTTGCAACATTATCTTTCTTATCTAATGTTAGTCTTCATTTTCGCTAGCACAACAGAACAAGTCGTTTAAGATGGCTACCAGCAGTAGTCTGTACCATACCCTCCGCACGCGGCCAATCTGAAAATTTAGTTTTTGCTGCAAGAATTTTGCCCCTGGGGACGCTGCATGCGACTGCAACAAAAAGAAATTTGTTGCAATCGCATGATAAATGTTGCAAGTGTCCCCGAAGCGTAATACCTAGTGCAAACTAAAGATGAAAGAAAATGTATGCTATTACACAAGGTACTGTCTATTGTAAAAAAATTATATTTAATTGCCATGATGTGACCCCTCAGAGAACCAAATTAATGAAACTTTCGCAATGAATGATCTCTTATTTATGCATGTTTTTCTCTGACAAAGGAAAGGCCGGGCGAAAAGATATTCAAAGCAAATTATGTATTTTATTAACCAATCAGTGTACTTTTAGCCAATCTGACTTAAAGTTTGAACCTTCTAATTGCAAGAGTTAGATTGATACGAATAGGTGGCCTCGTGGAAGAGTGCTCACCTCTAGTGCGGGAGGTCAGGGTTCAAGTCCTGGTAAAGTCATGCCAGCGACTATAACAGTGTGAATCGATCCACTCAGCTTCAGAGCGGGATTGATATCTAAGGGTGTTGAGCGGTTGGACCATACTTACGAGTTGTTGAATTTGCCATCGAATTTGCTGTGAAATTTGTAATTGATTTGAAATTGCAAGAGCAGATTTTCGCTGGCTTAACGGACTAACTAAAATTTCGAACCTCGGCAGAAAGATTTTCTTGGCTACGTTTGATTTTCAAAGTTTCTGTGGCTCTACTTACTGAAAAACTTTTATTTGTTCTCAAGCCATTGTTTTAAGAATGTTGAAGCACAAACCTTAAAATCTGCGTAGATCTTCAATCTTCAATTTAAAAACATCATCGTTGATTCAAGATGGCGCTTGTATCATATGGCCATTGTTATAGACTCTCGTCTTATGACTAACTTTCTTCTTCTTAAGAAGTCTAATTTAATGAAATATGTTTTTGTTATTACGGTAGCAGCGAAAGCGAATACCGTATTAAAACACTCTTGGATTCCACCTCCTCCTCCTCCTCCTCCGGCCAAAATGGCCTTTACGAAATTCCTCTGCGAAATTCCCTTTACGAAAATATATAAATTTTATGATCGATGGCAGGCTTATTTTCAAAAGCTTATCAAAACATTCACACATGGAACTTATTCCCACGAAATACAAAAAGGAGGATTTCAGTAACCTCCAATGCGAAGTTTATCACTTGAAATTAAGTATTATTTTGTTGCCGAGGCATTCGGCTCACCTACAGTTCATGATGAGAAGCTTCATAAGAAGCAGTTCTTACTTTAACTCTATTAAACGATCTTCTTAAAACTACACTTAATAAAGTTTAAGCCTTTTTTACACTTAACCCTTCCTTAGCGTGGTAAGTAGTTTTAAGAAAACTAGTCTGGCGGGGTATCTATAATAAATAAGTGAAAAAAAAACATACAGAAAGTTTGAATGATTTTCAAAGAATTTTCATTGTTATGAAGGCACTTAAAGTTTCAAGCAAAAAATCCCATCATCGGTTGTTTTTTCAATGAATGTTTACAGGACGAGTGTAAGAAACCCCACCACTCTAACGACGGGTTGAAAAAAGTAAAACTCGGATGAATGAATTTGTATCGATTTTGTTCGTATTGTGACTTGGTTTGGAAATTGCCAAGATTCAAAACGTTTGTGCTGACTTTTGATGTTTTAACAATTGAAGCATTCACCGAAAGTCGATGGCATATTCAACGGCTTGTTCAATAGCAAAACTTGAAGGGAAATTCGATGGCAAATTCGATAGAAAAATTTGACGGCAAATTAAATAGGAAATTCAACTGCTGAACAGTCGAGTACTCGATTGTACGAGTACCCGATCTTGACACAGATCTAAAGTATCGGCACGTACCGTATCATTGAGCATGCGCATTGATTGTAATTTGGAAATACGCGTACCAATAATTCTCTTCGCGTACCAAAAACTGGATCCAACTTTTTTTGCAATACGCGTATCACTGAAAAAGGTAACCAACCAAACTACTAAAATTTTTTAACGTCTGCAGTTTTGCATGAATGTTCTGTAAAAAAAAAAGAAGAAAAAAAAGATACGCGTATCAAAAAAGTGAAGCGGAAATCCCTCTTAACTCCATACATAAATTGCACAATATACGTTTAAACTACATGGATTACGAAAACGTAATAAAAAGATTAAAGAAAAAAAAAAAAAATATATATATAAAATGAACCGTGACTATCAAATTAATTTTGCTATTTTTATCAAAACATAAACACACATGCAATGATTAGAGTTTGAATGATCATTAATTACCAATTGAAATAAGAGGATCCCAAGGTAATATATAATTTCCAGTGTCTGTAATTTGAAAATAATTGAAAGAAAAGGAGTATAACATTATCAATAGAAATAGTTTTTTTCATCAAAACGATGGAACAGACTTCAGATACAGCAAAATAATATGGCAGATGATATATAGACCTTGGAACGATTGTGCGAATGGTCTTTCCAAATGGTCGTGGAAAGATATACGTCAGTATTTTGCAGTCCCACATTATAATAATTGTTTATACGTCAAGACAATCCGCCTGTTCTTCCGTTTCCGTGTCGTTGGTTATAGGGACCTTAAGCCTGGTTTCCACTTGGGATTAATTAGGCTTATTCTTATTCGTAATAAACCCGATAAACCCGATAAACCCTAAGTGGAAACTAAGCTTTTAGCACACCACGACGACAATGAGGACGATTACAAGATATTTGTACTCTTGCGTCTTTATTTTCAGTACGACTCCAAAACATAACGATTCACGTTGTGTTTAGAAAGTGAAAATGTGCTAATGATGTAACTAACCCGCCAACTTTTCCCAATGGCATAGTATGAAATAAGATTTTCTTTCTAAACGAAATCCACAAGGAAAATAAATCCTTTGTTTCACTCACGTCGCTGCCGTCGTGTAATTTTCAAATTTCCACGAAAGAAAAGTTAATGATTATTTAAGAAAAAAAAAATATATATATAAAAATGTAAAATAAAATATAAAATATATAAATATATAAATATAAAATAATATAAAATATACAAATGTTCTAGTTTATACTATCGTACAAATATTGCGGACGAAGAGAGCCGATGTAAATTTTGACGCGCTGAAATAAATCCATTATCATTATTATTTACTATTATTATTGTTAAAATGTGGTTTGAGTGTATAACTAAATGACACTCAAAAGAACCAACAGAATTGTCTTAACAAATCCGTACGGAAAACCGAGACCGAGAACATCACTGTAAACATAAAATCAGGAAGAGGGTTGGAATTTATTGTATACCGAAGTGTATCAAATTTACTTTGAAAATGTACGAAAGGCTTCAGCTGTGTTAAATAGTAGTTTGTTTATCATTTGTCCTGTTAAGGGTTTAACATAATTAAGTCTCATTTTCCTTATCAACGAATGCAAAATTGCTTTTTCTTAAAAATCATGTTTATCAGGATACCGACTATTTCAATTTAAAAATAATTCTGTATTTCCTCAAATCCTCAAAACGTCGCGGTGTACATTGTTGAAGTTTTAAGTGCGTCGTTTGTTTGTTGTTCGTCGGGTGGCGTTGTTTAGAAGGCCGCGTTTATTTCAAAATACCTAATCAAAGAAAAGCTGAGTATATACCTGACTTTTAAGTTTCGGTCATCATAATTTATTCAAAATACTCTTTCCGCGGACGTTTCTGTTGACAAAATTGTTAAATAATATAAGTTACAGGCGTAAAATCCATTAGTATAAAGTTTCATTAAATAATACTTTTACAGTGTATTAATCAAACAAAAGAAATGTTTAATTCTCGTGGCGGGAAAAACGTGTCCGAAAAAAACCTGTCCATTTTAATACTCATCTTGCTAAAGTCGTTAAGTAATTATAAGATTTCAATCTCGATTAAAAAACTAAATTAATAGAGAATTATGCTTCGAAGTTAGGTGCACACTTGCTTAGCATTTAGTCAATTTTTAACCAAATTTAATAATTTTAGTAGTGACGGAATGGAATTATGGAGTACTATAACGTATAAGGAAAATTTACCTTAGAAACGAAGAACTGAAGCTAAAAATTTAAGATGAAAATCTGAATTTGAATTATTGAGAAAAGTTTAGTTTTTCAAAGCACTACAGTGCAATATTATAGTGCTCGATAATTTCCATCGACACCAAAATTATTAAAATCATTTGTTCAAATTTGACTAAATCCCAAGCACTCATATAAAATGTGCACGTAATTTTGAAGGGTACTTCAGAGTCAAGACGTTAAAAAGAAAACTTGTTGAAATTCAACAAGAAAGACAAACTTTAATGTTACACCTTTAATTTTTGAGACAGATTTTAATCTAACCGATTTTAATTTTGAATGACAGACTTCGTTACAAATTGGGGCAGGTATTACAAATTGGGGCAAACTTTTAACAATTAGGGCACAACAGTATAGACATTTTCATTTATAAAGGGAAAGATTATTTGTGATACATAAAAATTTAAATGTGTTCATTCAAAACCACGCAGTTAAAAGAACCAGGGAAAATTTAACGGACAAAACTGTCAAAACTAACAAAATTTTATATTTTGATATGGTAACACTTTGGTAAGACATTTTAGAACATTTCTGTCGATCTCCAATCCGGAGCTGTGTATCCCACACTTTAGATGATGATGAAATGTATTTTTCCCAATAGATCTGTCATGTTTCCTCTTTGTAGCACCGAAACTCCTCCCCAACCCTCCTCAACAAGCATCCCCCAAAATATTTATAAAGCTGCCTGGCACTTAAACGTGAAATACTGCACCTGAAGTGGGCGCCTATTCAAGGGTTCGATGCTATAAAGAAATGATTTTCGTTTGTGTTTTGATAAATAAATCATCATCGTTTTTACTCCTTTTTACGTTTTCTTATTGTTTTTACTTATGATAAATATATCATTCTTTTTAGAGTTATGCTGGATTCCATACCTCCATCAAAGACAGTGTGAGCATTTCATATTTTTCTGGATATACCATAATACCTGAAATACCATAAATTGCTAGTTTTATTCTTAATAGCTTTGATGGTACTAAATTCAGTGATGGCCAAATTAATATATCCATTTTGTTTACGTTTTTTTTTATAAGCAACAAAAAACATCAGTCGAGGCTCAATGTTTCTTAAGTTGCTCTCGTGTACAGACTCATTTCTTGCATACGTTGTTGTTTGCTGACTACCTACCTGGGAAGACCAAATGTAGATTTTTGAAGATAACTCACAAGAAATAACCTGCTAACTCTTTGAAGGAGAAACTTCTTTTTTATTTTGTTTATGCATTAAGAACAAGATAAATTAAGTTTTTGGTTTTGTTTTCTAAATTTTCGGGGGTTTTGCTTGTTGGGCAGATCCACTTTAGGCTGGGCTGTTGCTCCGTTTTATTGATAGATTTGAGCCTTGTGGTGGTTATAAGATGTTGCGTATAGAAAAGCGTGCCTTGTTCTGTAGACGCGATAACCACGAACTCAATATTCTCTTGTCTTTTGGATATATATGCGACCGTATCGAGGCTATATCCCAGCAGGCAAGCGATGTCCTTTGAACGTTATATAGACGTCTTTAAACGACGTTTGAACGTTGCTTGGACGTTAAAGGACGCCGTGTGTTTCCCTCACCGATATTAGATTCAGTGCATATCGGGACAACAGAAAGTCCTCTAATTTGTCAGGAGCCATCAATAAACCAGAACCCCTATCAAGGTATTAAAATGTCATTTATTTTAATGGTATATACCGGGGGTGTGCCAAAAAAAACGCAACTAAATTTTGAATTTTCAAATCTTCAATTCTATACCAAAAAACATAATGAAACTTTCGAATAACATATATTAGCCTCTATATCAAATGTTTCTGCAAAGTTTTACTTTCCTTTTTTTAATTTTGAACAAAATATCGCATTTATTTAAGAATCTATTAAATGTGGAATGTACGAAATTGATATACACAAACGTGAATTGTGTGAAATAGAAATTAAGAAGGCACGTGCAAAACTCTCAGAAATAGATTGGCAATAGCTACATTAATATTGTGACGTTATAACTGCTAACTCAAAGTTTTTAACTCAAAATCGTAACTCGAAGATTGTCCGCCTAATTCCGCGAGAAAGTTTAAAGCCCAACATGGCAGATTATATTGTAAACAAATCACCGATTTCAACAAAAAAAGATCATTGGAAGATTAAGTGTAAGTATTAGAAGCTTGGGTTCTTAATCATAAAGTGCTTACTAAAAGTAAGCCTCAACTAGCTAAGGTTAGATAAATTATTCCAACCACTTTTAATTCTTGATGTAACACTATTTTCTGCCTTACCCGTAGCTCCAATAGTATCATTATTATTAAGGTAACATAGTTTTTCGATTTCCAAAGAGCCTAGTCACCTGAAACATGTAACAAATTAAAAGAAAAATTGGTTGAAGCATTGTGTCTCTTGTGTGTCATTATGTGTTATGTGTCATTATGTCCACTCCATAAGTTTGTGATTCTAAGAAGAAACGGAACATGAATGGATTGTGTGATTTCTATACTTCATTTTATTTACAGCATCACAATACTCTTACCACTGATTTTCAAAAGAAATATTGTAAAAAATATGTTGAAGACTCTAATACTGGTCGGTAAGTGGAAAGTGCAATTTTATTTGATGTTGTTGGAGAAATGTGTGGCGTTACAACTTTTTATTTATATCTCATGAACAGGAGGAAGGAATTTTACTTGAGCAGTGGGCACAGGGACGTCCCATGGACGTTCAGTTACCTGTACGCTCAAATAGGATGTCCAACAGGGACTTGAAAAGGACGTTCAAAGGACGTTCTTTTCGGCGAAGGACGTCTACAGGATGTCCAAATGGTACGTGGATGAGAGGTGGACGAGAGAACGTCCACAGGACGTCTGAAGGACGGATGTGCGCACACTGGGTGCTTTACAATTTGTGTGTGTGTATTTTCGGTGTAACTTAATTTAGAAGGAACCATTCAACAGGGTTGAACCTTGACATAAAGGGTTTAAGGAGTGAGAAGGGGGAGATGAATGTTATGTTTGTGGTGTTGAAGAAAAACAACTTTGGCCATGAGATGTTTCGATGAGTGATATTATACGAACTGTAATAAGTACAGTTTTACGGCCGTAATTCAAATTGATAAACAAAAATTTGATTGTGTATTTCATGAAGTATCAAAAATATAAAAATGTAATTATGAAAAGTATATAGTTATGGGGCGACTGTTTGGGGGGATTTGGCATACAAAATTATGGTTAACGTCAGTTTTCAAACTTGTGTTTTCAGTTGTTACTGTGGTAGAGAAATACACAAAAGTATCATTGATGGGCAATGGAGGGAGGAGATTGGTCAAACCTTATGGTCTAAAGAAAGCTGCATCGATACAGAACACACAAATGCAGTTGGAGAGATAATATTTTATGGTGCAGATAAAAATACAAAAGCACAAGTTAGTGAGAGAATTTTTTTTTTCTTTTCCTTAATAATGTTTTAATTATACTTAAGTGAAAACTGGCTGATTCAAACTTGCAAAGAATTAAATTTTGACACGAGAACACAAATGATTTTTGTGTAAAGTTTTTAAGTCATTATCAACACCTTCACTTCACTTCTAAACTTGTTAGTTTTCATTATTATTTCTTTTTTAAAACAAAAACACATTGTCTTCCAATTTCAACATTTTTATTGAAGAAACGAAGAAATTAAAAAAACGCATTATATTGCGTTCTCTTCCTGAGAGACCTTTCATGTCTTCGTTAGCATACAACACTACATTAAAATGATGAAAACCTGTAAGAAGTAGTTGGGAAATTCTCCTTTACTAATAAGAAAAAAACCCAACTTGTTTGTGCGTTGTCTAAAACTTATGAGAAACAGAATAACCCAACAACCTCATCACACTCAAATTAATTAAACAAATAAGAACTGGATGACACTCATGATTACTATATTGAAGATGAGATTTACATCTTGTATATACAAAATGTTTGTAAGAGAACCCTTAAATATATTCCAAAAAATAAAATGTTTCACAATTTTAAATATTTCGGGCAAGCAACCCTATGATGAAGGGATACTTAATCTTCTTTAAGTAATGAAAATAAACTTTGCCATGAAATAACTCCATTAAGTTTTAGAAAGGTACTTTATTTCATGAAATTAACGTGGACATTATTTTAACACGCCTTGAATTAACACATCTAGAGGAAACAGCTTTAAAAAATAATTCAAATGATGTTTCTGACTTGTTCAACTTGTTTCCTCACATTTTCCCTGTGTCACCTTTTAGTACTTTACGGTTTTAATTGATTTTGCAACAACAACTTTAAGATTTTTCGATATTGAGGATTCAGCCAAACTGAATCATGTTATTTTTTTTACTTTAGTATTTAAGGCTATCCGATAGCTCGTGTGTCAAAGAAGTTGTGAACTACATGAGGACGGTATGGGAATTTGGTGACGCTAGCCAGTTGTTAATATCAGTTATTGGATCAGCAAATGGCTATATCCAAAATGAAGAATTTGAACAATTGTTTAAAAAAGGCCTAAAAAAGGTAAATTAGCCATAAAAACATGTTTAGAATCTTGTTTGTGTGATGAGTTGCACAAGATTGCACAAGTTGCTTCTCAATATCACTATGTTTTCATTTTCCTGAATTGATGGCTTCTAGTTTACCTATAATTTTTTATTTTTTAAATATTGTAAATTGTACATGTTCTTCCACGTCAGGTTGCCTTGAGTACACATGCATGGGTATTTACAGGTGGAACAAACGTAGGCATCACGAAGATTGTTGGCGAGGCACTTCGAGATGTATCGCAATTCGACAGCACATCGAGTGAAGTACAACGTTATAGAAGTGTTCGATGCATTGGTATAGTTCCGTGGGGAGTTGTACCCAATCGTAAACGGCTTGTTTGTGAGGGAGAGGAAAATAAAAAAGTTAATATTAATGTGAAAGTAAAAAAAAAGTGTTTTCTAGATCAAAGCCACTCTCATTTTTTACTAATTGATGATGGCACCGTTAGAAACTTTCACACAGAGATGAAATTCCGACATCAATTGGAAAATGCCATAAAAAGTACTTTTAAGGAAACCTTGAAGTCAACATCAAAAGAACTGGAAGAAGGTGATGATCAAAACAATGGTAATTTGACTTCCTTTTTAATGTTGTTACTCATTAAGATTCATTGTATAAGCAAGAACGATATCTACATACAAGCAGCTGATTATTTTAGAATTGCCATAGAATAAAGAAAAGGTTCTTCTTACAACCCATAGTGATCTTACATTAAATAAATTAATATTATTTCTGGAATGGGCATTGGAACTCATGCAGCGAATTGTATTTCTCTTCAATAAATTTGGCTAACAGCATTAGTGAATCAATAACTGATGTTAATAAGTGGTCTTTGAGTCAATTGATTATACTTATTTAATATTGTACTAACACTGGAGTGTCTTGGTAATGTTTTGGTTATGTTTTTCATTTCAATATATAATAGTGAAGATATAGTATCTGTCATGAATAACAGAGGAAGATAAATAAAGGAAGGGTGTAAAGCATGATTTCTGTTAAAGAAATTTCACTATATAATAATAGGGTCTTTCAAGAAGCTTGCTACAGTCAAATTGGTAGTTGGTGGTGGACCCCATGTGATAGAAGATGTTAGAGAGACAATAAAAAACATGATCCCAGTGATTTTGTTTAAAGAAACATCGCAAGCTGCAGCATTGTTCTCGTACGCTTACGAGCTAACACCATTAGAGGACTGCAATCTAGTTGAGATCGAAGAACATCAAAAACTAATCGAAAAGATTGGACAGGAATATCCAGACTTAACAAGGAAGGAAAAAACAAAATATTACAACATCATTATGGAGTGTATGAAACATTGTAAATACGTAAGTAAATATTACAGCACAATAACTAGCAACATAAATACTAACGATGTATCATGTTCATTTGAACATTTTATGCTATCTCAGTTTACCACAAATCACCAAATCAACACCTACTTCTGAATAAAAAATGTCTTTCCTAATTAGTCTCTGTAATCTCAAGTCATATCTTAGTGTTATCATGGGTCATGTTCCAACACAATCATTTTTTGAATTTTCCTTTCAGAATTTTGTACCTCTGTTTTAGTTGACTCGTCCCTTTGTCTTGTTTTTAGATTTCAATTTTCAGTTTAAATAATAAAACAGAGTCTATAGACAAGATGATCTTGAATGCCTTCTTTAAGACAATCAGTGGTGAGTGCTAAAACTGTTACTAATATGTCATAGTCCTCAACTCTCATACATTCTGTGGAAGACTTATGCATTCTAATAGTTTTTCACGAAACTCCCACATTACCAAAAAGCAACCACTGCGAAACTGTCATGAATATTCTCTTGTATTTATGCTAAAACTCTTGACCAATTCGATTCTTCTTTTTTATGGCTTTTTTCATCTTAATTTAAACCTGTAAATGATTGCCACAACTTTCTTGTTCTGATTATTTGATTACAGACTGCGATTCTTTTATCAATCATGACAATAAGATTTTTGATCAGCTAATGTTGGCAATTAAATGGAATCGTGCTGATTTTGTGGAGACACTGTTAGAGAAATTGAATCTATCTGGAGAGGACGTAAGTTTGGTTCATTTCGAATTTACCCGTCAATGTCTTTATAAAAGAAGCAATGATTGTTATATCATTTTGATGCTGGAAACTTTTTCAAAATTTTCCCAGAACAGAAATGCCACGAATATGGCTATCACGGGGAACCACAACATGAAAATTGATAAAGCTGACAATTTTTCTTCGTTTTTCTCAAATTTCCATCCCAAAATTCGTGCAACTTCGCGTTATTATTAACATTAGAAATTCCATTAAAATAAACTTTTTAGGTCGAATGGTGAAATGAACACCCTCAAAACCAAAGAATTGATAAAAAAAACCTGACAAAATTTTGAAACATTTCTTGCATTATTGCCTATTTATATAATTCAATTGAGACATCCTCCATAATGGCCATTAGGAGTCAATTGCTCATAGTCTGTGTTGTCCTTACTGGAATCAAGCAGTAACAAAATAAAATTTGGTATATATACTTAATTTCGTTGTTGTTTACTTTCACAGGGTAATGCGAAGTTGAATGAATTACTTGTACAAGCCATAATGTCCAACAGGCCCCAGGTGGTTCAAGTTCTTCTTGAAGATGTTTTAGAATTAAACAGCGGTCGCTTGAGATTAACTAACAGAGACTTTATCAGAATGTATCAAAAGGTAAACAGTACCAGTTATCAAATTTTTATTATTGCGATATGCAGTGTGCGTTAGTGAATAAATTGATTGCAATTTTCGATATGTTATCTTTGTATTCTGTATATATAATCAATGGTTAAGTCACTATGCAATAACTTCAATGTTTCATTTAATATTTAAATGGACTTGTAAATTGTTGAGCTAGTAAATATTAACGTCATCACTTTTTTATGTTAGGTACTTTAAGAAACTAAGACACCAACCAGGACGGCAGCATAAATGAAACAAAAGCTTTGTTATCTTTATAGAGTTCTGTAAGAAAGACATGCTAAATTCGAAATATCCATTGGGAAAATTTATTAAGTAGTTACCTCATTAGTAAGAATTTAACGTTCTTTAGACAATGTGAATACTTATGTTTTCAAGATGAGAACAAAAACTTGATAGAAGTCGTAAATCTTATTTGTACGATATTTGCTTTAAAGGAATTCATTTTTTAAAAGAACTTTCCAAAACACTCAAACTACCCTGAATTTCCTTACGCTGTGTCTCATATATTTTGTAAAATTTTAACACGTTGTCGTCCTTGTTACCATCTAGTTTCTTAAAGTCCCTGTTTACTTTTTTCCGAAATTATTTCAGGTGCAAATTTGTGAAAATTAACTGAGGAGATCACTCTTCCGCTTTGCTGTGTTATTTATTTTTAGAGAAGCAGCAAAATAAATTTGAACATTCTACACTTACTATTAAAAGATGCAGTAAGTATAGATTTTTAAAAGTCAATTTTGTCGATGGAACTAAAAATATTTTGTTAAAAAATAACCATTATTTTCATTCGCAGATCTAGGCAAAAAAACGTGAAGAAGTACCGCCTTGTGAAATTTGTTTTCAATCTTAAGTATTGATTACCTTAAGGACAGAAACTTAGAAGGTCAAAAAACAGTGAATTTATATAGACATATTTTGAGAGGAACGGGAGATTAATTACGAAATAATTCACGTAAAATGTGTATATTTTCGGGGAGAATCTGCAAATTAGTAATTAATCTTCAAATAATTCGAAGGTATTTCGAAGATGTTACTGGTTAATTATTAGTTATTTTGATGCTAATCTTGTAAAGCAAGGAAACATACAATATATATGAAAAAAAACCCGATGATGTCATTCTGTTTTACCCCTGCTTTAGCTAAAAACAAGTAAAGATGAAAATAAAATTCGAATTTCAAGGAACAAATTTTCGCGGCAGAGCATATATCAATAAATTTCGCAAGTTGGGACCAAAATCGCGAAAATAAATTCCGTGAAGATTTGTTCCGTGAAAATTTCTACCAGCGAAAATATCTGTCCTTAAGGGAGTTTCTACTACTCTTTTCTACTACTTACATAATTTAACTCTCCTTCATGAGTTTTGTCTAAGCTCTGCATCCAGCTCTGATTGTAAAATGGGAAAATACTTCACTAAGATGTGCATATTTTATATAATTTAGAAAAGCCATGGCCAATGCGAGTGTCAAATATTAAATGCATTGACAGTCTTTGCAGACATATATGAAAGGGTTGGTTGTAATATCTTACATTGTATTGCTGCAAAAATTCAATTAGTAAAAGCCATTTTCTTAGAAAGAACCTCTCACATCCGAAATTTACTTGCAATTAGGATTTTACAAGCGACATCTACAAGCATTTGTTTTTATTTGCTGTGATGAGCAACATGAAAGAGATGGCGATGGTCTTTTTACAATACGGTGAGAGAACACTTGCCAAAGTTTTACTGGCTTGTAAGATATACAACCGAATGACAGTATTCTACAGAAAGAACACAGAATCTCAGAAGAAAGACCTTGTTGAGAGTTTGATGAGGAAGGAAAGGTAATGGTAAATTTTTCGCAAGTGACTAATAATTTTACCGGCCAACATTTTATACCGACTTTTTTTTTTTTATCGACCAAAGGTTGAAATAGCTTGATGGATTTCATATTGTATTATATACATTATATTATTTTTTCAAGATAGGTAGCTTTCAAACAAAAACATAACGTTTTTTACTTCTTTATTTTTTAATTTTCCAAAAATTAGTCCGCAAGAATTGACTAATTTTTGTCCTAGTAATTAAACTTTTTACCGACTAAAAATTGTTGCTGAATTTTTTTTTGCCGAATTTTTTTTAATGATAAGGTATGTGATGAGTCACGGGTAAGGGTAAAGTTATGGTTAAAAATATGCTTAATATTTTGAAAATATACCCTAAATATGCTTAAAAAACAAGTGTAACAAATATACAAAGGGATTTTGATCAGATAATATCAAAAGAACTTCATAGGCAATTACAACATTGCCTTTGTTCTTATTTATAAATTACCATTTTGAGGGTTACAATAACATGTAATTAACAAGTTTTCATTTTCAATTTAGGCATTTCAAAGAGTTAGCCTACAATTTGCTGAATTTGTATTCATTAAAACAGGAACTACTCACTGGCCGTATTCTTCGACAACGAGCTGATGAGTACGGATCGGAAAACCTAATATGCTTAGCAGCATCTGCAGATCATGTGGAATTCATTTCACACGATACATGTCAAACGATGCTAACAGACGTTATCTGGCATGGCAATTTAAAATTCGCTGGAAATACCAGGGTTGTTCATGCTATAAAGGTGTGATCAGGAGTTATTTTTGTTCTTTGAAGGCAGAATCATTTTCTGAAGCGATAGTAGTAATGTTTTCATGTTTAAGACTTTTAGCATTTTCATTTTACATTTCAAGTTTTTTTTGTATGATAGGTAATGGCATGTCTGCTTCCTCCCTTCTTCATGCTTTCTGATTTCAAAACAAAAGTTATTGCAAGAATGGAAGGAAAAACACATAGAGAAATTCAAGACAACAAACTGTTTACTGACATAAGGCAAGGAAGCTTTGATAACATATAAATAGTTAACTTCGCAAAAGTAATTTAATTTTAGGATAAATTTTTTTAACAAACTGTTACATTGTAGTTCTAATAAGGAGCATGGAACGAAGAAAGGCATATTGAAAAATTGGTTGAAACGAAAATATTATCAATGCAAATACTTTTATGAAGCTCCGATTACCAAATTTACAGGAAACTTGGTGAGTCTTCTGCTAACACTTATTTTATATTTATTTCATATTTCATTTCAAAATTTCTATAGTCAAACCAACAAATGGTTTAAAAATGTGTACGAAAAAACATATTTTCTCAAACAAAGGCATATTTTCATTTATATCCTTTTACAAGTGTCATGCTTTTTTAGCAGTTTACGTTAAGGCAGTTCGGGCTTTGCTAATGGTATTTTTCCATTTGGTCGATATATTTTTAGATCTTCCTTTAATCGTTCTTCCAATGCAAATGCAACTTTATTATGAAAATTTTAGAGGAAGAATCCTTTTAATAATCAGATTCAAATTGATTGATAATATAATAATCTCCATGCTTTTATGATGTTTTGTTCATTTCTTTCAGGTTTCGTACTGTCTATTCTTGTCTTTGTTTTCCTGGTTAGTTACTAACAAATTCCAAGCAAACTTTGGTGGTGTGGAATTCTATTTACTGTTCTTTTGGTTTGCTTTCTTGTTTGAAGAAATAAGACAGGTTACCATTTATAGATAAATATTATATTTCAAGACATTCCTTGTTATTCAAGGATTTGTAAACATTTTAATAAATGAAATTCATTGCAAATTCAGATATTTCAGACACCTGTTGGAAGGACGTTAAAGCAAAAAGTGAACCGTTACTTATCGTCAAAATGGAATATCTTGGATATATTGGCATTGCTGTTCTTTATTATTGCCGTATGTTTCCGTACAAAGTCAGATAGGTGGATGGAAGCTCGTTTATTCTACGCGATTGACATATTTTTGTGGATTTTACGTCTTTTACATTTGTTTTCCATCAGTAAACATCTCGGGCCTTACGTAGAAATGCTACATCGAATGGTAAGTGATTCACAATCACATAGGACGGAGGGCATTTGTTGTTGTTTTCACATGACGGAAAGATTTTAAATATGAAATAATGTACTCAAAGCATCTATATAAGCTGTTAGGCTTCTAAATCCATGTTTTATTTTACATCTGTTTATCGGTGTTATCGTTTATTGTAAGATCAAAGTATTCTATATCATTTAGACATTGGATTTGATGTACTTCATTTTTGTCTTAACAATCTTTCTTGTGGCGTACGGTGTTTCAAGATACGCCATTTTGTTTCCAGAGAACAATTCCCTTTCGCACAGTTTGACTACCATTTTGTCAATTCCATACAACCAAATGCATGCAAACTCGATGGAAGATCTGGAAAGTGGATGGGAGAAGCATAGTACGTGTGGAGTGCTAAAATCAATTTTATCCATACATGTAGTCCCTTGTTAGAAATACCTAATATGAACACGCCAATGACCCCATATAAATGTTTTGCTATTTTAGTTCCAGAAAATCTCACTGTGTTCTCCATGAATTATCGGAAGATTGTTAAACCGTTTGCGAAAGTATTGATGGCTGGGTATACTTTGTTAGCTGCGGTCATGCTGATTAATTTATTAATTGCTCGATTCAGGTAAGCAAAGTGTCAGTGATAATAACTTTCATGTGTTTCAACCTTCTGTAAGGAGAGAAATTTTCGTATGGATTTATTTTAACAAATTGGTTCTCTGAGGATTTTTCATGAGGGTTTCATTTGGAAAATATCGAAAAAATGTGATTGAGCTGTGAATGATCTAGACAACGTATTATGTTCACTGTGGTAATTATGTCTTGAAATTATGATCTATTACTTAAACGTTTACTTCAGCTCCATTTATGATGGCGTTCAGGCGACAGCAGAAAAAGTCTGGAAATTTAACCGTTACTTTTTGATCGAAGAATATGAAAACAAGTCCCTGTTCCCATTACCTTTATCAGCCATAGCAAACGTGATTATATTTATTAAGTTTATGTACCAGAAATGCTTTTGCTGCCCTACAAATAAACAGACAGTGAAAGGTATCTGGTTTGTTTCTTTGCCATAATCAACAATAATGATTTTGAATTGCTGTATTAGAAGCAAATGTTGCTTTGGGAAAGTTCAAATACAAAAATATTCTCGTAGGTGTGTCGTTTTTTGAAAAATTGCCTTCTAGAATTTACACCAGAAGAAAAACACGAGCTAGAAGGTTTTGAAAGGGAAGGTCTAATGCACTGCCTAATGGAAAACGCGGAAAATCAAGAACAACAAGATATAAACGAAGGGTAAACAAATAAACACAAGCTTCTTAATTGCGTGACTTTAATTTAAACTATTACTTTTTTGAAGGTTAAAATTGCCTTTACATTTAGTACGGATCCATGTCACAGTGAAGGAATATCTAAACCACGTCACTTACCAGTAAGTGCTTTCTTCCTACTACATCCAGCGTGTCCCTTCACTGGTTTGTAAACATTGATGTGGCCTGCTACAGTCCGCTGATACCTGGAACCAGAAATGTTTGTTCCAGTTAGTGTTCCGTTTAGAATGTTCAAATTTATTAGGGTTTAGGAGTCATACAGAAAAAGATTTCAAAAAATGTCTTTTCATCAATCAGAATTACTTTTAAACATTCATAATATATACGCCATAACAAGATCTGTTATTGAGATTTGTTTGATCGTAACGACGATCGATGCTCCATTGCATGGCTTAGTAGAATATGTGCTTGGAAGTTAGAACAAAGAAGAGCCAAAGTTTAGTTGTCAGAAATTTTGAAAAGTTCTATAACTTAAATTGCTTCTAATCATTAAGCTTTGATAACAGGGATTATAAGGAAGTAAAAATAGTAATAATAATAAGTGTCTTATCATATGAGCACATTTAACTGGGCTGGACTCTTTTGTCGGTCAATCACAGGAAGTGTTCTGTGCCTGTTCACGTGATGTTTGTTTATATATAAAATAGTGAGCATGCGCAACAATACCTTTTTCAGCCAGCAAACTCGCACTGAAGCTGCTTTCACATGAGAAATTAACAGCCTGATTTTCCAACATCTTGGGTAAACAACAACATCACACTTAAGCGGGCCAGCCCGTTTTTCATATGATAAATATGTTTTAAAATATAAGAACTTCAGCAGGATCCCAGTAAATCAAGCCAGCTCATCTGCCGGGTTGGAATTACTCATAATGATGGACTCTTAAAATAACAGGAGTAGAACGCTCATCTTTATCTTGCTTTTACATTACAGATTAAATTAACAGGCAAAGATACACTTCGTTACAATTCAAACGTTCTTTATTATCCTTTAACGTCAGTGAAGAGAGCTGATATATCACCAAACGAAGAATCTTGGCTGGTAAATTATCCCTGCTTTGCTTTACCATACTAAAGTAAAAAATCGCAATTAACAATTAACTGGTTTTTACCATTAGGTTGAATGTAACAACTACAATCCGAGACCATTACCTCAATTCTTTATGGCCTCTAATGTAGACAGCAAAGACAAGTAAGCTCTTTCAGATTTAACTCTCTTTCAGAGGCAAATCTAAAGGGCGGAAATTTGTGAAGGAGAATGTTAGCTATTAAACCATAAAAGAAAAACGTGCAAGTAATCCCATTGGTGATACAGATTGAAAACAGAAATTCGGTTTATGTGCTCCTCCACAATTTTTGGCATACTCTAGATCCACCGCTGCCCTTCACCCTTCTCATAAAGAAGTCATTTTTGCACTTAATGTAGAAAATAATGTCTGCTATTCATTTATTATATTTATTTCTCATGCTTTATACAAGATAAAAAAAGTCTGTATTTAACACTTAAAGGGGCTACGACACGAATCACACGATCTTAACATTTATGATGCCGAAGCAAAAATCAATTTGATGCAAAAAGAGACGCGATAATAATTATGGCTGACGGTAAAAAGAAGTGAACAAACACAACAAGTACATGATTCGTGTCGCAGCCCATTTAAGTACTAAGATCAGCTATTCTATCCTTGTTTGTTCTGTGCCGTGGGTCGATCAGCTTAGTGTTCATTTTCAACCCTGATGTAATTTATAAGATACTAGTGGCCCGTTACACTTAACAAAATTTCAATAGGGAATAACAAGTATTTATTCATTTGTTAACGAATGATTTATACCGGATAAAAGTATCAGTAATTTACAGTTACATACGATAAAACGATAAAACTGTTTGTACAATGTACAATTATGTGCGCAGCTGTCATTGTGCGTTATACATGAACCCAGTGGGAAAACCTTCACAAAGTCTCTGTGGAGGAGTGTTTTTTTTAATGAAACTGCAGGCGATATTGCTTGCCATCCTATAGAAAACACTCTCCCACAAAGACTTTTTGAAGATTTTTTCCCCCTGGGAATATGTAGCAGAATAAGCACTTACACAGGTTGACATTGTGTTCATAAGTTTTATTCATAAGATCATTTTCTATGAAGAAACTTCGATTTGTTTTTAACCACTTGCTAAAGCTCAACTTGCACAAGCTCTGCTACAACTTCATGCACGATCGTAATGACACCTGTTACACATACTAGTACATTGCACAAGTACTTGTTAGTTGCTATTGGAAAATTTTGTTACGTGTTCCGGAACCTAAATTGTCCTTATAAATGTCATTACTGTTGTATAGCAAATTTACTGAAGTTCATTGAGGATCTCATGCTGGTTCATTTTTATTTGTTTATTTACTAGTTTTAAAAATCCAAATGGTAGGACGGGATTTATTGGAAATGGCCTGCTGCAAGAATATGGACCTAATCTAATTGTAGAAGCTATATTGACCAGGTAAAAGCCCTTTCAAAATTAAGCTTTACTTGTGTTGTTATGTTATTATAAATTGGTTACTGGGATAGGAATAATGATGTCGGTATAAAATAAATTTCCAAGAGGTTATGCATATTCTGCCCAGCCAGCAAAATCTTCAAAAACTCTCTGTGAGGAGTGTTATTTTATTGAAACAGCAGGCGATCTTGCTTGCCATTCCTATAGAAAACACTCCCCCTCGTAGGCTTTTTAAAGATTTTGCCCACTGGGAAAGTTTTCTAATTGTTCGTTATTATGGCATCTAATGTTTCGGGGAAAGAATTAAAGGCATAATACCCTCTGTGAGTTTTTACATTTGATTTTTTTGTATGTGAGAAATTGTATAGTGTATTACTAAAAGATGTACAACTTTAAGCCTTTGCAAAACACGCCATGCATCTTTTGAAAAATTCAACAGTGTTCGACAGTGTAAGGAATTGGCCAGTCAATTCGTTAAAAGAATGAAATTCGATTTCAAGAATTCTGGTGCAAGGAAAACATTCGATTTTGTTTTGAGATGACTGTTTCATTAGCTGATAAGGAAATAGATTCAAAAGAAATTTGTATTCCTATACGAAAAAAATCGTATGTGCGTACTTAAAGCAATCCTAGAATTCATGAGAATCGTAGCAAAACAATTTTTTATATACTATGCGATTTTTTTAACAAACGAAGCATTTGCAAAAAATCGCAGCACATGTATACCCTTTACTCTTTTCCATTAAACATTAAGTGTCGTCATGAACTTCTAAAAGATTTAAAATAGATTTTGATAGATCTTCTTCTCATTTCCAACTACAGTAAACTTCGTTTTTCCGCAGTTTAAACAGTGAATACGGTGATACCATATATCAAGCAGTTCTTATTGCATTAAATACTGTAATAAAAACTAACGGAAAGTGATATTCACAGTTATATGTAAAAGTAGTTCTGGAAGCAAGTGATCAAATTCCTACCTTTTTCTTTACGATGTTTAAAAACCTTCCTAACCCAAATCCGTCTTTTGCCTTGTTTTTGCATTAATAATAGTAATCATAACAATAATAATGTCGTTTTCTCATGGCAGTTAGAATATTCGTTGGTCTGGAAGTCTATAACAACTTATTGTAAATTTTTTCTTTGATCCTTTGGGAATCATTGGCAGTTTTCTTATATCGACCCGATGTTAACACGGTCAAAGTTTAAAATAAAACTTTCGCTATGATTAAATAAAATGTTTTTTTGTCTTTAAGCGACAGAATTTATTACAAGTGGGAACGTCAAGCGATGAGTTTTAGCCATGAATTTGTAGGTTTTTAGACAAAATGAAAGCGATTGCATCTTGTAAGACGAACCTTTATAATTGTATGTACTTGATAATATGATTTTTCTTGCAACAGATTCAAGCCTGGTCTAATGGGAATTGAAACCGATTCGCATGATCTAAACATGTTACAAGTGTTAGTTGTTTACAACCCAAATATTTCAAAGTTTACGATACCTTCGGTAAGATAATACAAATGCTTTTTACTACTAAAATGGTTTGTTCAAATGAAAAATGTGATGAATGGGTTTGAATCAAATGGGCATTAAAAACATTAAGAAAATTACCTGTTCTAAGTCTGTTATCAAGTACTATTGTTGCTATTTTTAACTTGAACTGGCTAATTGTGGTTTGTTGTGTACTCACTTTGATGACGTGGTGGTAAATAAAATATATTAAGGTTGTACATTGCCATGTCATCAACAAAGTTAGTTCCCGATAAAAATGACTATGTTAGAACGTTCTCTTTAGGGCCCACCTAGTACTTGGTTTTCTGGCGACGAGATGATCCCAACATTCTTACCCTTGATATTTTCCAATTTTTTCGATGCTGGTGGCTTGGAAGATCCTAGTTTATGGTTAAATAAAAGAAGAGTTGAATGGTATCACTCTAATGTGGAGAAGATGATCAGCATGGGTGAAGAGGTGATTTCCATGATATGATTCTCCATTACGTTCAAGAAACGTGAAACCATAGCTGTCATTAGAAAATTCCCTGAAAGTTTGGAAGTCTATTGTAAAGCTAAATGATCGGTATTTTTAACTGTAGTTTGTTTTGTATAATTTTTGATAACATGATGGTCAATACCTGCTGTGGATTAGTTGGAATATTGTCATGCGATCAAAAAGTGTAAAACACAACATCAATAGTGGCCTAAGGATCAAAGAATAAAATTGACAATGATATGTTATAGATTTTCAAACCAAAGAATTTTCTAATGGCCATGATGAAACCAGACCAAGATTAATATTATTAATCATATCCCAGGATATGCTCTTCAGTTCTTAATACAGCTGTTATCAATATGGGTCCTGTTAGTAAGTCCTAGAGCATTTCAAGCCCTCATTTGGGCTTCAACCGCTCAACCAGACAATTTTTGTTTCTTTGTCTTTCCAGATATTTTCTGGGTATGTTGACGATCCCAGAAATACCGACAACGCATGGGTAGAAACAACTGTCATGGCGTTCCACGATGAAATTGGGGAATATGTATCAAAATATCTAGAAAGTGTATGGCTAATTAATTTCATATTCCTAATTTTTTTCTTTTATTCTTCAGCTGGAAGAGGCGTTCTAAAGCGCATAATACACTATACGATTTTATCCATAAAACTTTCTTCTTTACAATCTGTGTTGTCATAAGTTTAAAACATTGTTTTGAAATACACATTATACAATTTGTTTGTACTTCAATAAGAATATTTCTTGTTAATCTATTTTCTTATCAGCCGATGAAACAGTCGGTCAGAACACAATCTAATATTTTTCTTCGTTCGAGTTCGTGAATCGAATGTTATTCTTCAAGTGTCAATTCTGATTGGTTATAATTCCTTACAAAAAAATTAAACATGACTAACTTTTTAAAAATTGCATGCATTTATTTACAAGTGTCAAAAGTTGTACAACGATTTGTTAAACACTATACGATTTTTTGCAAGAAAAGCACATTGGTGTATTACGGCCTTTAGATATAACTAGTTTCGAAAATCAGAGCATTTCTGAATATTAAAGCATTTCTGTGGAGAGGATTCAAAAAAAGTGGCGGTTTAATACAGAATATCGGTTGGATATCCGATACGATAATTAGCAGAACATTGAAGAAGTATCAATGTATAGAAAAAACAGAAACTGATGTATTAATAAAAATTTTATTTGCGAAGCTTTTCGTACTTCAAGTACCTCGTCAGGCAATAAAAACTGATGAAGTATTTAATTGTTTTTTATCTCTTTGATATGGGTGCAAGATGACTTCTAACGTTACTATGTTATCGTAGGATCAGGCAAAAAACTTGTGAATTATATTAACATAGTGGGTCATAAAATAAAGGCAGGACTATAAACTGTATTATTTTGTTGTTTTCATTTTTAGGAACGTACGCAACATTTTAATTTGACTTGGTCAGACGTGGACAAAAATCTTGCTTTGTCGTGGAGGCATATGAGATATCTGAAAAGCATAGCAGAAAAGTACAAAGCGCATTTTTAAAAGTTTGATGGATTTACAGTGGATTTACAACCTGGTGATTTAGTTTGCAACTGCGTCTTCAGTTCAGTTTAAAGGCAATTTCAAAAGGTGGTCCCTTGAGAATGAAAAAAAGAAGATTTTTCATCTAAAAAAGAAGAATGTACTATATATTGAATGATCCTGTGCAGAAAGCCTCCATCAAGTCTCTGGTATTATAGCCATCACAGTAACGTTAGTAATACAATCTTGAAAGCAAATTTAATTAAATTAAACTTAAATGAAAAGCCTTTCTGAAGATTCTTGATATACACGATTTTGTTTTCCTACAGAAGTTATAATTCGAACTAATTAACAATTTCTTCTTCGTTCTACTCAAATCATTCATTCTGTTGTTGTGCAGCACAAGCTTCGATGGAGTGGATGTTAAATCGAAACTCCGCCAAGTGGAAACATTTTGATGCAGGTGCCATTTTTCCCTGCTCCGCATGTAAAGTGTTGGACAAGGAATATTTATATGTAGGGCTGGAAAATATGGAGATACGAAAAGTGAAATTGCTGGTCATTTTAAAATCTAAACATACAATGTTAACTTACAAAAAGAATCGCCTAACAGCTTTTAAGAAAGCGCACCTTTAATGAAGGCGCTCTGAAAACCATCTTTTTTACTTAGTGGAGAATCGGCTCACAGCTCTGAAACGTTTAAAAAAATTTTTCAAGTCAATTCACATTTTTATTATTGTAGCAGTGAAAGCAAATACGGTATTAAAACACCCTTAGACTCCTCCTCCTTCCTGGGAAATGGCAAAATGGCAAAATGGCCCACGATTTAGACACAAAACTATATTTACGAAACTATATAAATTGTATGAATGAGCGCTGGCTAGGAATTTTCAATAACTTATCAAAACATTCCATAAGTATATTTTTGGTATTTTAGCAGTTATTCGCGAAAAATTGGATCTTATTCCCATAAAATACAAAAAAAGAGGATTTCAGTTGCTCTTAATGCGAATCACTTGAAATTAAGTATTATTTTGTTGCCGAGGCATTCGAAGCTCGCCTACAGTTACTCATAAGAAGCTTCATCAGAAACGGTTCTTACTTTAACTCTATTAAACGATCTTCTTATAACTATTTTTGTTTCTTATTTGAACGTTCATGTTTAGTTTGTTTGTTTGTTAAAGTTTAAAACCCAGTATTTCGGATATTTATTAATAATATTTTTTTCGATAAAGACGTTTGTTGTTTTTTTTGTTACTTTCGTTGTTGTTTTATTTGGCTCTTAAAGTCTGGTTTCACCGACATATTTTTTCAAAATAATATCAAAATAATATTATGTTGAGAATATTTTAATGTGAAACAAGTTATTTGTGTATAAAAATAATGATCAAATCGAGTTTTTATATTTTTTTGGAGCAATCAAATTATTTTGCAGCAATTTTTTGTCCAAAAGCTTTGAACAAGTAATTGTAAATGCTTTGCATGGCAACAAATCGCGTGTTGAAGATGGTCGCAATGATGGCGACTGTTTAAACTACAGCAATATAACGGCAAAGTTTATGTCTAATAAATTCATTCTTGTGTCGTTTTTCAGGACACAAAATAACAAGAGAACGCATCAGATGGGCATTTCTTAATATAATCTCCACTCAGCATTATACCTATGAAATTCTTACAAAAGTTTTTAAACTTAGAGGCCGTTTACATGAGACCAGAAGTGATCTCAAACCGGTTTGAAATGAAAATTTTCACTTCGATGGATGATGCAATTCTTATTACTGTTTCGTGACTTCGGGCGAAGTGAAACTCACGTCGGGTGTAGCTTCACTTCGGTCAAATTAACCGAAGTGAAATCTCAAACCGGATTGAAATTTCCTATGCGGCACATGCGCAATTGTTTTATTGTACATGCGCAACTCTTGTTTTGATTTTAGCCAGTTTGTGAGATGTCCCACTCTGAAAAGATTTTCTGCCATTATGTTCACACTTTATTAAAATTAATCCACTGATTCAGCAAAATATGGTTACCCAAAATGAAATGTTTCATGTAAACGGCTCAGTTTTTCAAAGCGGTTTGAGTTCACTCCGGGGCTCATATAAACGGCCTCTTAGTAAAAAAAGGAAAAATGTAAACTTATTACATTGAGCCTTTATAATTATCAAAATATACATAATATACAAATTATGGAAGGAGAAGTTTTACTGAGAGGCTGTGATCGACCACCTGGATTGACCGGTTGATCCCTTAAATGTTTGGGAATTTCACTAAGAAAGTTTTATCCAGCCGCAAATGATGGTGATAGTATAGTTCCAATATAATTGCTATAAAAATCACAATTATTATGCAACTATCATTCACTACGCAACTGTTATAAGTAACCCAGTTTTTTGGAATTTGATCATAATTAAATTTGTTTAGCAACTACTAACTACTATCTCCTTAAGGTTTTCATATTGCAAACTCCCTTACCCTCCTTTCTCCTAAAATAGTATTAGTGATTTAGATGAAAAGTAGGTTTTTCATCGCAAAAATAAACCAACTCATGCGTTAACCTCAAGGAATCGGTTGTGGGTCTTGCTGGCAACTCAGGTCGCTCAAGAAGTGATGTGAATCATGAAGGAGGTCGTGCAGGTCATAGCGGAGGTCATGCGGGCTGCTTTTGAAGATTCCCCAGTTTCTTTATTACAAAAAATTGTTACGCTACGCATATGATAGATTACTTCAATAAGGAAAATTAGATATTTAATATCAAAACAGTATATATACGTCATAATGGAATTCATCTATTAATTTCAATAAACTTAGTAACTCACACAACTTCTATTACGACCCACATGGCCTCCTTTGTGACTAGAACGGCCCCGGCGGTTACTTGCAGGAGCGCCTTTGCGACCCACACAGCATCCTTGGTTACCTGCAAGACATCCTTAATGACCCGCACAATCTGGACCGCAACCGGAAGACTGGCAAATGGCACATTGCCAACACAAGTTTAACCCATTTCAAATCTGGCATATTTTTCTAAATTTATTTTCTTGGATCAAAGAAAACATGCAATGATGAAAATGAAACGCCATTTATCTTGCACCATCGATGATTTGTTACTATGATACAAATGCTACCAATCCCATCATCTTTAAAGTGTTTGTATACAGTGAAAAGAAGAAGCGTGTGTATATCCAGAAAATCACTGGTAAATTTTGAAAAAATTAACTAATTCATTTTTGTGATTTGGCATTATTTGGAAACTTTGCAGGAATTTATTTTTATATATCAGTGTGAAATGGATTTTTCACGGAAAATGATTTTGGGGATTGGACCAAAATCCGGGATTCACAATAATTAATTCCGGTAAAAAGTAATTCCCTCAAGGTATGTTCAATAACAAAAGTTTGAAACTTTCAGTTAATATACCAACATTTTCAGTCAACCTATGCTACATTTCGTATCTGTCAAAGAAGATATTCATTTTGTTCACAAAGGCGCGCGGGGGAAAGCGAGTATAAGTATTACATGAGTCACTCAAAAGGTGATTGTATATACAGCCTGAATGAAACTTTACGTTTTAAGCCAAGGGGGAAGGGGGAAAGTTTTTTATTGACAGCATTATCTTAAATGACTCCTTGTATAAAAATAATTACTAATAAAAAATGTTGTTCTCCAAATCAAGACATTACATAAAGGACACGTAAATTATTAGATGACTTTCCATGTTTCAACATGGAATATCCTTGCCTATCAACATCATGGTGGTGCATTCATTATTATTCTCTTGAAGAAGGGGTCTCTTCTATGAACATGAAAATAAAATATATATCTAATGTTAGTGCTGTGGATGGGTTGCAGCATACAAATGTGAAGTAAAATTACAGATAAGCTTATTCTATGTAACCTTACTCAAACACTTTCACATAAGTGGCACTGGTGGAGGGGTGAATGAAAAAACAATAAATCAGTCAGTTTTCCTTCAGCTGTAAAAGCAAACAAAATGTAGCTAGCAGGGAAAAAGTAACAACAACTTTCAAATTGTACAGCCAGGTGAAAACAGTCAGTGCAGGGCATAACGAATTGCGATAAGAAGAAGGCGTTTATACACAATTTATACGAAAAAGTTTATACTATCAACCGATGAACGACTTGTGCTTCTTGCTTTGCTTGGAACGCAACGCATGCAAACATTCACGCAGCTATATGCTGCAATCCTGGGCTTATGCTTAGGCGAAATGTCTTCATACTGCAACTGGGCTATTTTTGAAGACAGAACGGTTCCTATTTAAACACCTCGCGCATACGCGATTTGAACAACTGAATATTTTTCGGGTGTTCTATTGAAATATGACGTAAACAATCATACGCATGGATAGATCTTGTGTTTGAAGCACTGGATTTAAGCACGTATTCGACCCTATCTAAACAAAACAGTTCTCGAAGTAATTTTTAACAAGGAAAAAATAGGGTAATATGGACTCCACCAACAATGTGAGTTTTGATTAAAGACAACAAGAAGTGCAAGAAGGTTACAGTTAATACCGCAGCTGTACCCAATATTTATAAAATGTTTAGACTCTTATTACTCATGTTCTACTTCTTAAATGCTAAGATGACACCAGAGGCGTAGCTAGAGCACAGTCAAACTTGTGGAGGAGTCATTTAAAGTAGAAAAGAAAAACGTGCCTAATCGACACTTTAAACTGAACAGAAATATCATAACGTTGGACTCCTCCCATTTTTTGACTAACCCTATGGACACTACTACTTAAAGATGATCTGTTTCTTCTCTTCTTTGTGTTGTAACAAATAAATAAAGGTTTTTTCGTTTAAGCGAAGTGAATTAGAAAATAAATCGTAAAACATAACGCTTGCTGTAAGTAGAATATTTTCATCGTGTTCCTAGTTCATTACTTTTGTATATTTTGTAAGAAAGACAAAAGAAAACGCTCCTCCACAGTGACTTTTCGAAGATTTTGCCCTATGGGATGGGGCAATATAAAGAGATAAAAAAAGGTCTTAAAACAACTTCAAATTTGAAGAAAGTCCTATCATTCGTCATGCCTTTCAGCGAACTAGTTACGAACTGCAACAACATTTATTTATGGTATTGGTAAGAATAACATAGGCATATTCAGGTGTATTCAGAGTAAGTCAAAAAAATTAGAGGAGCTCAACTGATCTTTCCTTTCAGTCTGAAGTGTCGATAAGGTTACTTGCAATTTTTCTCTTTTTACTTTAAATGACTAAACACTCCTCCACAAATTTTGACTGAGCCCTAACTACGCCTCTGATAGGTTTGGTGAATCCTTTGGTTATAATTATTGGATGCGCAAAAGACGTTGAATAGCAATCGATTGCATTAGCTGTTCGTTTACGAGTTTGCAGCGGTGCATAACGTTTGATCCTGCATAATCCATTTATTGTTCCTAAACATACTTTTAAGAGTTTATCAACGCGAGCATTCCAATCTAAGTGATCATCGAACGTTATACCTTGCGTTCACCATCATTGCGTTTAAACGTTAAAACCAGGAAGTATATATTATATATATATGTAAGGTAGTTTCATCTATGTTCAACATGCTTCTATTTTCGACAAACGTTAATATTGAGGCGACTAATCAAAGAAAATAAGACGTTCCTTTTCTCCATCGTTTATCTATCTTCAAAGTAAAAAAATGTCTTTATCTTTTTATTACTAATGTTGTTGTTTGGATATTGTATTTTATATCTTACATTCTTTTGAACGTAAATGTTATAACTTGCATGCAAATACAGTTGTGATTTGTTTGTTTTCACATGATATAACAAGATTTGATGGTTGGTGTTTGCTTCGTTTTATTTTTTTAGGTTAATAATGCAAAATACGACATAAGAACTTCACCCCGAGATAGTTCTATATACAAACAGGAATAAGAAACTGTGTATGAAGGACCATTAGTTTACAATCGATTTAAGAGTATCGAATGAGACAATTATTTTTTCCTTCAATGTTATTAACTTTTAAATGTTTACGGTTTTTGGCAATATAGAAAGACTATAATATAACATTCATTATCAAAACGATGGTAAAGACTTGAGGCACAGACTGTGAATTGATATATACAGCAACAAATATGGATGAGGAAGACGATGTGTTTTTGAACTCTGTATCGACGTATTGCATCAAGAAAGATTACACTGATTATCCAATAAAAGATGTACGTTCGTATTTTTTGTAGCCTTCGTATCTATAGATTAAATGTGACAAGATGCGATCATCGCTAGTTTGCGGTGAAAATCTTGTTATTTCTGTCTGGGTTAAGCGAAGCAACGGTTACGTAATGCCTCGTTTTTTCAAACAAAATAGAGAGGCTTTCAACCAAAAAGTTTAATGATCGTATATTGTTATTATACGTCGTATTAATTTCAAACTGGCTGCTAACAAAGTTAATAATCATAGGATGGCTTAAGTTTGGTTTAAGTTAAAGGTAAATGACACTCGAATAAAGGAACAAGGGGAAAATGAGGGAAGTGTTTCAATTTTAATATACAAATAATGTCTTTGGGCAGATTGAAATATAAAAAATTAATATTTTTTTATAATTAGTTCTCTTTTTTGTTTAACATATCAAACAAGCTTCAATTTCCTTATTAATAATGCAAATAGCCTGGAAATCCCAGCTAACCTCTCCAGTAGCTGGGTTCAACAATGTGGCTGTTGGAAAATTAATATCTGTATTGTAAAAAAATTATATTTAATTGCCATGATATGACCGCTCAGAGAACCAAATCAATGTTACTCTCGCAATGAATGATCTCTTGTTCATGCATGTTTTTTCTGATATAGTTAAATGTAATGAGCAAAGCAAAGGAAAACTAATTTGGTAAGTTAGGCCAGGATAAAAGATATTCAAAGCAAATTATGCACTTATTAACCAACCAGTGCGCTTTTAGCCAAAATCAGACTAAAAGTTTGAACTTTCCAATTGCAAGAGTTAGATACATACGAGTAGGTGGCCTCCTGGTTGGGTGCTCGCCTAAGTGCTGGAGGTCAGGGTTAACGCGGTTGCTAAGATTCAAAATATTTGTGTTGACTTTAGATGTTTTAATAATTAAAACATTCACCGGTGTATTTAACGGCTTATTCAATAGCAAAACTTGAAGGGAAATTCGATGAAAAATTCAATAGAAAACTTAAATAGGAAATTCACCTGCTGGACAGTCGAGTACTCGATCTTGACACAGATGTAACTTCCTACATAAATTGCACAATATATTTTAGACTACATGAATTACGAAAACATAATAAAGAGTAAAGAAAAATGAAACAAAAAAAAAGGGTGTAAAATGAGCAGTCACGTATCAAATAATTTTTGCTATTTTTATCAAAACACAAACAAGCATGCAATATATAGAGTTTGAATGGTCGCTAATTACCAATTGAAATAAGAGGCTGCGAAGGTAATTGTAATTTCCAGTGTCTTTAAGTCTTTAAGTTTCGGTCATCATAATTTTTTCAAAATACTCTTTCCGCCGACGTTTCTGTTGAAAAAATTGTTTAATATTATGACTTACAGGCGTAAAATCCATTAGTATTAAGTTTCATTAAACAATACTTTTACAGTGAATTAATCAAACAAAAGAAATGTTTAATTCCTGGGGCCGAAAAACTGTTCGAAAAGAACGCGTTTATTTTAATACTCATCTTGCTAAAGTCCCTGAGTAATTATAAGATTTCAATCTCGATTAAAAAATTAAAATAATAGGGAATTAAAATATGTTTCAAATTTAGGTGCATCCTTTTTTGTGATTGCTTAGCAATTTCACAATTTTCCACCAATTTTAATAATTTTAGTAGTGATGGAATGGTATTAGGGAGTACTATAAGATATAAGGAAAATTAAACTTAGAAACGAAGAAATGAAGCTAAAAATTTAAGATGAAAATCTAAATTTGAGTTATTGAGAAAAGTTTAGTTTTTCAAAGCACAACAGCACAATATTATAGTGCTCGATAATTTTTATCGACATCAAAATTATTAAAATAAGATGTTCAAATTTGACTAAATGCCAATCAATTATATAAAGTATGCACGTGTAATTTTGAAAGGTACTTCATTGTGAATACGTAAGTTACGTTAAAAAGAAACTCATTCTCTTCTTTCTCTTCATTTTTCTTCATTTTTTTCTATTCTTCGTTTTGCTGTTATTTTACAATTCTACTTAGAATTTACGAAAGTATGTTATTTCACTCTGAACTATTTTTGGAACAAGGGCAAACTTGTTGAAATTCAACAAGACAGACAGACTTTAATGTTACGCCATTCATTTTTGAGACAGATTTTAATTTAACCGATTTTAATTTTGAATTATAGATTTTGTTACAAATTAAGGCAGGTATTACAAATTTGGACAGATATTACAAATTTAGGCAAACTATTGCCAATTAGGCCGCAACAGTATACACATTTCCATCTATAAAGAGAGGGATTCATTGTGAAAAATGAAAATTTAAATGTGTTCATTTAAAACCATGCAATAAAAACAACCAGGAAAAATTTAATGGACAAAATTTAACGCATAAAACTTTATCTGTCGAAAAACTAACAAAATTTTATATTTTGATATGGTAACACTTTGGAAAGACATTTTAGAACATTTCTGTCGATCTCCAATCCAGAGCTGTGTATCCCACACTTTAGATGATGACGAAAAGTATTTTTCCCAATAGATCTGTCATGATTCTTCATAAACTATGTTTCCTCTTTTTAGCACCCCAACTCTTCCCCAACCCTCCTCAACAAGCGTCCCCCAAAATATTTATAAAGCTGCCTGGCACTTAAAAGTGAAATACTGTACCTGAAGTGGGTGCCTATTCAAGGGTTCGATGCTATAAAGAAATGATTTTCGTTTGTGTTTTGATAAATAAATCATCATCGTTTCTACTCCTTTTTATGTTTTCTTATTGTCTTTACTTATGATAAATACATCATTCTTTTTAGAGTTATGCTGAATTCCATATCCCCATCAAAGACAGTGTGAGCATTTCATATTTTGCTGAAAATACCATAATACCTGAAATAACATAAATTGCCAATTTTATTCTTAATAGCTCTGATGGCACTAAATTCAGTGATTGCCAAATTAAATATCCATACTTATACGTTTTTATATAAGCAACAAAAAACATCAGTCGAGGCTCAATGTTTCTTAAGTTGCTCTCGTGTACAGACTCATTTCTTGCTTACGTTGTTGCTTGCTGACTATCTACACGGGAAGAGCAAATGTGAATTTTTTGATGATAACTCACAAGAAATAACCTGCTAACTCTTTGAAGGAGAAACTTCTTTTTTTATTTCGTTTACGCATTGAGCATAAAGATAAATTAAGTTTTTGGTTTTGTTTTGTAAATTTTGGGGTTTTTGCTTGTTGAGCACATCCACTTTAGGCTGGGCTGTTGCTCCATTTTATTAATAGATTTGAGCCTTTTGGTGCTTATAAGATGTTGCTTATAGAAAAGCGTGCCTTGTTTTGTAGACGCGATAAACACGAACTCAATATTCTCTTGTCTTTTCGATATATATGCGGCCGTATCGAGGCTATATCCCAGCAGGCAAGCGATGTCCTTTGGACGTCAAATAAGATTTAAAAAATGTTTTACGTAGGTTTGCATAATGAAAACAAAGAAACATTAAAACTAAGAAAAACTAAGAAAATATCATTTTAAACAATTGTCCGTTCTCTTCCCTTTACCGCCATTAACCTCCATCAACTTGTTTGGCGGCTGTTAACCATCCAACAACTTGTTTGACCGCCTTTAACCTTTCAAAAACTTGTTTCACCGCGCTTAATATTCCAACAACTTATTTCACCGCCCCTAACCTTCAAATGCTGCATACATCTTTCAAAACTTCTATATTTTTTTCTTCTGCTTTTCAACATTTTCGAATGGTTTATTTAAAGCAAGCTCATAAATCTTTGCTTTAAGTTTTCTAAAAAGGAGTAATCGAAATTGTTGCAATCAGGAGAAAGTGGTAACTAATCGATTTTATGCAAAATGTTTTGCACAAGGTTTGAACAATTCGAAGAAACGTTGTGCGGAATTAAATCCAATCATTACGTTTAACAATTTTTCTGTTTGGAAAACACTGGCAAAAGCAATGTAATAATAATCTTATATAAGATTATACAGAAATTTTTCTCACAGAACAAAACATATCTGACGTCAGTTTTCGTGCAGATAAAAACTGACACTACGTACAAACACGTGAATTGTGGAAGAAAAATTAGGAGACACTCATAGCTAGATTAATGTTAGTCATAAATTTCATATGGCTATGTGTCATCCAACATTAATTTATCGTATTGGATGAAAATGACGAATTGAAGTTGTGACGTTATAACTGCTAACTCAAAGTTTTTAACTCGAAATCGTAACTCGGAGATTATCTGCCTCATTCCGCGGGAAATTTTAAAGCCCAACACGACAGATTATATTGAAAACAAATCACAGATTTTCACAAAAAAGATCATGTGGAAAATTAAGCGTAAGTATAAGAAACTTTAGCAGGCTAAAGAACATAACAGTATATTAGACAGATTGTTTTGCTAAAAAGTCGTATTTATAGATTAATCTCACGTTTACGATTTTGCTAGCTAGTTAAATAGCTAAAAAGGATCCCCCTGTTTTCTTTAATTTCAATTTATCTTCAATGACGTCACTTTGAAAACAGAATACTCACCTGAATTGGTTTGGAACGTTTAATCACGCTGTTTATTTCCACCTTGATTATATACACCAATTTTTCAAGTGTGTTTTTGAGGGAAAAACATCCTAAATGCTCATATGTCGTTCAAATATATACTTTTTATGCATTGAGTAATCTCAATTTTCCCCTTTTGATTTAATGTTCTGTTATTTCTTAAAAAGCCTTTTGGAAATCATAACTAAAAGGACCCCCCTGTTTTATTTAATTTCAATTTATCTTCAATGATGTCACTTTTGAAAAACAGAATACTCACCTGAATTTATTTTCCATAACTTAAAATAACATTTGTTTTCGAATCCACAATAAATTTTATTAGTTATATATTATACATATATTTGATTCCTATTATTCACCTCGTATTCATTTAGTTCACATTGTTTCCTTTCATTTCACCTTATCTTTCCATTTGTCTCCTCGTGTAGCCCCTAGTTACCCCCTTGCTTCATCTTTTAGTATTTACTCCACATCTTACCTTTTTATATCTTCTTTCTTTTCTGCCCAAGTCTCACTGCCATACCGAAGCTAAACCTGGGCAACCTAAAAGATCATTATTTTTTGTGAATTTTGTTCATTTGCAAATTTTTTAGGAAAGACAGATTCGCGAATATTAGTATTCCCAAATTTTTTGAAATATCTTGATTCGTGAAAATTAATGTCGCAAAAATTATCAGGAAAATAGAAGAAAAGACAATTCGTAGTTTTTCAGGTATATTTGGAAAGACTATTGACAAAATCATTGCAGGTATGAAGATTATATGTTTTTCTTCTCCTGTCTGTATCTATTGTATAATCAAATTTTCCATTTTCGACAAATAACGAAAACAAATGTCCACGAAATTTCAATCATCAATCAACTCGCAAAAAAAATAGTGATCTTAAGGTACTTTACTAAAAGTAAACTTCAACTAGCTAAAACTAGCTAACTTATTCCAACCACTTTTAATTCATGATGTAACACTATTTTCTGCCTTAACCGTAGCTCCAATAGTATCATTAAGGCAATTAATTTTCGATTTCAAAAGAGCCTCAACCCTGAAACACGTAACAAGAAAAATCAGTTGAAGCATTATGTGTCTCTCGTGTGTCATTATGTGTTATGTGTCAATATGTCCACTCCATAAGTTTGTGTTTCTAAGAAAAACCGGAACATGAATGGTTGTGCCATTTCTATACTTCATTTTATTTATAGAATCACAATACTCTTACCACTGCTTTCCAAAAGAAATATTGTAACAAATATGTTGAAGTCTCAACTACTGGTCGGTAAGTTATTTTAGAAATAAAATTCAACAGGGTTGAACCTTGACATAAAGATTTTGAAGAGTGGGAAGGGAGAGATGAATGATATGTTTGTAGTGTTGAAGAAAAAAACTTAGGCCATAAGATGTTTCGATGAATGATATTGTACGAACTGTAATAAATACAGTATTATGGCCGCAATTCAAATTGATAAACAAAAATTTGATTGTGTATTTCGTAAAGTTTGTCAATCTTTTAACCATCAATCTAGAATTTCCAAACGTTTTCAAAAAGATGTGTGTTCATCTTTTCAAACTCTTTTGTCAATTTCAATTGCAACAAACTCTATTGTTTGCAATGGCATTAACTTTTCAGTGCACAATTTTAAACATAATCAGAGGTTTTCATGACAGCTTGAAATTTGGAAGATGTTTCGTTAATTAAATGAGTAATGTATTTTTGTGGCAATTTTAATTTTAATTTGAAAAAAAAGAGTGTTATAAAATATTTGAAAATTTAAATTGATTGTGTATTGGACCCTTAAGACCACTGTGAGTAATAATTTATAGCGAAAAAATATAATCCTCATGAATATTAAAAAGTATGAAAAGTATGAAAATATATTTAGAAAAAGTATGTACTTAATGTAAAATAGTTATGGGGCGACTGTTTGGGGGGATTTGGCACACAATAGTATGGTTAACGTCAGTTTTCAAACTTGTTTTTCAGTTGTCACTGTGGTAGAGAAAAACATAAAAGTATCATTGATGGGCAATGGAAGGACGAAATTGACCAGACCTCATGGTCTAAAGAAGATTGTATCGATAAACAAAACACAAATGCATTTGGAGAAATCATATTTTGTGGTGCGGATAAATATACTAAAGCACAAGTAAGAGAATTTTTGTTATTTTTTCTGGTTGATCTTTTAATTATACTTGTTATGTGAAAACTGGCTGATTCAAACTTGCAAAAAATTTTGACACGAGAAAACAAATGATTTTTGTGTAAAGTGTTTAAGTCATTATCAACACCTTCACTTCACTTCTAAACTTGTTAGTTTTCATTATTATTTCTTTTTTAAAACAAAAACACATTGTCTTCCAATCTCAACATTTTTATTGAAGAAACGAAGAAATTAAAAAAACGCATTATATTGCATTCTCTTCCTGAGAGACCTTTCATGTCTTCGTTAGCACACAATACTCCATTAAAATGATGAAAATCTGTAAGAAGTAGTTGGGAAATTCCCCTTTACTAATAAGAAAAAAACCCAACTTGTTTGTGCATTGTCTAAACCTTATGAGTAACAGAATAACCCAACAACCTCATCACACTCAAATTAATTAAACAACTAAGAACTGCATGACACTCATGATTACTATATTGAAGATGAGATTTACATCTTGTATATACAAAATGTTTGTAAAAGAACCCTTAAATATCTTCCAAAAAATAAAATGTTTCACAATTTTAAATATTTCGGGCAAGCAACCCTATGATGAAGGGATATTTAATCTTCTTTAAGTAATGAAAATAAACTTTGCCATGAAATAACTCCGTTAAGTTTTAGAAAGGTACTTTATTTCATGAAATTATCGTGGGCATTATTTTAACACGCGTTAAATTAACACATCTAGAGGAAACAGCTTTAAAAAATAATTCAAATGATGTTTCTGACTTGTTCAACTTGTTTCCTCACATTTTCCCTGTGTCACCTTTTAGTACTTTACGGTTTTAATTCATTTTGCAACAACAACTTTAAGATTTTTCGATATTGAGGATTCAGCCAAACTGAATCTTGTTATTTTTTTACTTTAGTATTTAAGGCTATCCGATAGCTCGTGTGTCAAAGAAGTTGTGAACTACATGAGGACGGTATGGAAATTTGGTGACGCTAGCCAGTTGTTAATATCAGTTATTGGATCAGCAAATGGCTATATCCAAAATGAAGAATTTGAACAATTGTTTAAAAAAGGCCTAAAAAAGGTAAATTAGCCATAAAAACATGTTTAGAATCTTGTTTGTGTGGATGAGTTGCACAAGATTGCACAAGTTGCTTCTCAATATCACTATGTTTTCATTTTCCTGAATTGATGGCTTCTAGTTCACCTATAATTTTTTATTTTTTAAATATTGTAAATTGTACATGTTCTTCCACGTCAGGTTGCCTTGAGTACACATGCATGGGTATTTACAGGTGGAACAAACGTAGGCATCACGAAGATTGTTGGCGAGGCACTTCGAGATGTATCGCAATTCGACAGCACATCAAGTGAAGTACAACGTTATAGAAGTGTTCGATGCATTGGTATAATTCCGTGGGGAGTTGTACCCAATCGTAAACGGCTTGTTTGTGAGGGAGTGGAAATTAAAAAAGTTTATTTTAACGTGAAAGTAAAAAAAAAGTATTTTCTAGATCAAAGCCACTCTCATTTTTTACTAATCGATGATGGCACCGTTGGAAACTTTCACACAGAAAAGAAATTCCGTCATGAATTGGAAAATGCCATAAACAGTACTTTTAAGGAAACCTTGAAGTCAACATCAAAAGAACTGGAAGAAGGTGATGATCAAAACAATGGTAATTTGACTTCCTTTTTAATGTTGTTACTCATTAAGATTCATTGTATAAGCAAGAACGATATCTACATACAAGCAGCTGATAATTTTAGAGTTGCAATAGAATAAAGTAAAGGTTCTTTTTACAACCCATAATTATCTTACATCAAATAAATTAATGTTATTTCTGGAAGGAGCATTGCTACTCCTGCAACGAATTATATTTCTCTTCAATGAATTTGGCTATCAACGTAAGTGAATCAATAACTGATAACAATAACTGGTCTTTAAATCAATTGGTTATACTTATTGAATACTGTACTAACGCTGCAGTGTCTTGGTTATATTTTTTATTTCTGCCATATATATAACACTGAAGATAGAATATATCTATCATGAACAGGAAACAAAGATACATTAAAGAAGTGTTTAAAGGAATTTTACTACACCATAATAGGGTCTTTCCGAAAGCTAGCCACAATCAAACTGGTAGTTGGTGGTGGATCGCATGTGATAGAAGATGTTAGAGAGACAATAAACAACATGATCCCAGTGATTTTGTTTAAAGAGACATCGCAAGCTGCAGCATTGTTCTCGTACGCTTACGAGCTAACACCATTAGAAGTCTGCAGTCTAGTTGAGATTGAAGAACATCAAAAACTAATCGAAAAGATTGGACAGGAATATCCAGACTTAACAAGGAAGAAAAAAACAAAATATTACAACATCATCATGGAGTGCATGAAACAACGTAAATTCGTAAGTAAATACATGAGCACAATAACTGGCAACATAAATACTAACGATGTATTATGATCATTTGAACATGTATATCTCTAGTGCTGTCTCTGTTTAGGGCAAATCTCCTAATAAACACATATGTCTGAATAATTATATTTCTTTCCTAATTGGTAGTATTAGAAGTTGTTTGCTTGTGGGTTATGGAACTGTAAACAGTAACAGTATAAGTCTCTGTAATATCAAGTCATATCTTAGTGTTATTATGGGTCATGTTCCAACACAATCATTTTTAAATTTTCCTTTCAGTATTTTGTACCTCTGTTTATTTAAGGTGATTCGTCTCTTTGTCTTGATTTTAGATATCAATTTTCAGTTTAAATAATAAAACAGAGTCTATAGACACGATGATCTTGAATGCCTTCTTTAGGACAATCAGTGGTGAGTGCGAAAACTGTTACTAATATGTCATAGTTGATAACTTCCATGCATTCTGTGGAAGACTTATACATTCTAATAATTTTTCACGAAACTCCCACCTTACACAAATGCAACCACTGCGAAACTGCCATGGAGATTCTCTTAACCAAAATCAATTCGATTCTTCCTTCTTATGGCTTTTTTGTCTTAAGTTAAACCTGTAAATGACTGCCATAACTTTCTTGTTCCGATTATTTTGATTACAGACTGCGATTCATTGATCAATCATGACAAAACGATTTTTGATCAGCTATCGTTGGCAATTAAATGGAATCGTGCTGATTTTGTGGAGACACTGTTAGAGAAATTGAATCTGTCTGGAGAGGACGTAAGTTTGGTTCATTTCGAATTTGCCTGTCTATGTCTTTATAAAAGAAACAAAGGTCGTTATATTATCTTAATACAGGAGACTTTATCCAAATTTACCCAGAACATAAATGGCACAAATATGGCTATTACGCAGAACGGCAACTAGAAATTAAAGCTGACAATTTTTCTTCGTTTTTTTCTGAAATTTCCGTCCCAATATTTGTGCAAATTCACGATATTAACATTAAAAGTTCTATTAAAATAACGTTTTTAGGTCCAATGGTGAATTGAAAAGCCTCAAAATCAATGAATTGAAAAATAAACACTAATGAAATTTTGAAACATTTCTTGCATTATTGCCTATTTATATAATTCAACTGAGGCATCCTCCAGAATGATCAATTGCTCATGGTCTGTGTTGTCCTTACCGGAATCAAGCAGTATCAAAATAAAATTTGTTATTTATACTTAATTTTGTTGTTTTTTACTTTCACAGCGTAATGCGGAGTTGAATAAATTACTTGTACATGCGATAATGTCCAACAGGCCCCAGGTGGTTCAAGTTCTTCTTGAAGATGTTTTAGAATTAAACAGCGGTCGCTTGAGATTAACTAACAGAGACTTTATCAGAATGTATCAAAAGGTAAACAGTACCAGTTATCAAATTTTTATTATTGCGATATGCAGTGTGCGTTAGTGAATAAATTGATTGCAATTTTCGATATGTTATCTTTGTATTCTGTAGATATAATCAATGGTTAGTTCGCTATGCAATAACTGCAATGTTTCATTTAATGTTTAAATCGTCTTGCAAATGGTTGGGCTAGTTAATATTAACGTCATCACTTTTTTATGTTAGGTACTTTAAGAACCTAAGACAGCAACGAGGACGGCATCGTGAGTGAATCAAAAGATTTGTTTTCTTATAGGATTCTGTAAAAACGAAATGCTAACCTCAAAATATCCATTGGGAAAATGTTTTAACTATTAACCTCATTAGTAGGAATTTTACGTTCTATAGACAATGTAAAAACTTACGTTTTTAAGTGCTGTTGACAACGAAAACTTTATAAATGTCGTAACATGTATTTATGCGATATTTCACTTCATTTACAAGAATTCTTCCAAAACACTAACAGTACACTGAATGTCGGTAGCTATTGTAAAATCTTTAAAGGTTGCCGTCCTTGTTGCCGTTTAATTTCTTAAAGTCCGTGTTTACTTATTTCAGCAATTGTTAAAGTTATAGTTACCTCGATACCTCCGGAGATTCTTTCTTCCACTTGTTCCACGTGTTATTTCATTTTAGAGAAGCGAAAAAACAAATTCGAACATTCTTCACTTAAAATTAAAAGATGAAGTAAGTATAGAGTTTTAAAAGTCAACTTTTTCAATGGAAATAGAAATATTTTGCAAAAAAATAACTATCATTGTCATCGGCAGATCTAGGCAAAAAACATGTAGAAGTACAGATTCGTGAAATTTCCTTTTAATCTAAAGTACTGATTATCTTAAGGACAGAGATTTTGGCAAAATAAATTTCCGTGGTTGGAAAGTAAAAAACAGTGAATTTATTTTGACATGTTTTGAGAAAAACGGAAGATTATTAACGAAATAATTCACGTAAAATGTGTATTATTTCTGTGAGAATCTGTAAATTAGCAATTAATATTCAAATAATTTAAAGACATTTCGAAGAAGTTACATGGTAATTATCAGTTATTTTGATGCTAGTCTTGTAAAGCAAGAAAACATACAATATTTATAAAAAAGGATGATGTCTTTCTGTTTTACTCTTGCTTTAGCTAAAAATATGCAAAAGTATAATAAAATTCGAATTCCGTGGAACAAAGTTTCGGGGCAGAGCATATATCAATAAATTTTGCGAGTTGAGGCCAATTTCCGAAAATAAATTTCGTGAAATCTTGTTCCGCGAAATTCGTTTAAATAATAGTTTACTTGCGCGTTTTTCTTTTATACTCCAAATAATTTAACTCTCCTTCATGAGTTTTGTCTAAGCTCTGCATCCAGCTCTGATTGTAAAATGGGAAAATACTTCACTAAGATGTGCATATTTTATATAATTTAGAAAAGACAAGACCAAATATTAAAAGCATTGACAGTTTTTGCAGACATACATGATGAGGTTGGTTGTAATATCTTACATTGTATTGCTGCAAAAATTCAATTAGTAAAAGCCATTTTCTTAGAAAGAACCTCTCACATCCGAAATTTATTTGCAATTAGAACTTTACAAGCGACATCTACAAGCATTTGTTTTTATTTGCTGTGATGGGCAACATGAAAAAGATGGCGATGCTCTTTTTACAATACGGTGAGAGAACACTTGCCAAAGTTTTACTGGCTTGTAAGATATACGACCGAATGACAGTTTTCTACACAAGGAACACAGAATCCGAGAAGAAAGATCTTGTCGAGAGTTTGATGAGGAAAGAAAGGTAAAGCCACCATGTTATAAGAGAAATTGAATGAATTAAAACAAAATGCTTTATTTTAATCAAAACAATGACAAACATTAATGACTTTAATGGAATAATTGTCACATGGAAAAACATAAAAATTCTGTTTTTTTATTCCATTATTTTTATTTACTTTAACTTATCAGTAAAAAAAAGTCGCCCAAAAGTGACTAAATTTTTCGCAAGTGAATAATATTTATTGCCGACAAACATATTTGTCGATCAACAATTTTTAGCGACTTACCAACCAAAGGTTTAAAAAAGGTTGATGGATTTCATATTATATTATATATATTATATTATTTTTCGATGATAGTTAGCTTTCCAACAACAAAAAATGTTTGTTTGCCGAGTTTTTTTTAATGATAAGGTATGTGAAGAGTCACGGGTTAAGGGTAAGGTTATATATAAAAATGCTTAATATTTTTGGAAATCTACCCTGAATATGCTTTAAAAAATGATAATAACAAAAATACAAAAGAAGTTTGATCAAAAGAACATGATAGGCAATTACAACATTACCTTTGTTCTTATTTACAAATTAGCGTTTTGAGGGTTACAATAACATGGCATTGACAAGTTTTCATTTTCAATATAGGCATTTCAAAGAGTTAGCCTACAAGTTGCTGAAATTGTACTCGTTAAAACAGGAACTACTAACTCGCCGTATTCTTCGACAGCAAGCTGATGAGTACGGATCAAAAAACCTATTATCCTTAGCAGCATCTGCAGATCATGTGGATTTTATTGCATACGATACATGTCAAACGATGCTAACAGACGTTATCTGGCATGGCAATTTAAAATTCGCTGGAAATACCAGGGTTGTTCATGCTATAAAGGTGTGATCAGGAGTTATTTTTGTTCTTTGAAGGCAGAATCATTTTCTGAAGCGATAGTAGTAATGTTTTCATGTTTAAGACTTTTAGCATTTTCATTTTACATTTCAAGTTTTTTTTGTATGATAGGTAATGGCATGTCTGCTTCCTCCCTTCTTCATGCTTTCTGATTTCAAAACAAAAGTTATTGCAAGAATGGAAGGAAAAACACATAGAGAAATTCAAGACAACAAACTGTTTACTGACATAAGGCAAGGAAGCTTTGATAACATATAAATAGTTAACTTCGCAAAAGTAATTTAATTTTCGGATAAATTTTTTTAACAAACTGTTACATTGTAGTTCTAATAAGGAGCATGGAACGAAGAAAGGCATATTGAAAAATTGGTTGAAACGAAAATGTTATCAATGCAAATACTTTTATGAAGCTCCGATTACCAAATTTACAGGAAACTTGGTGAGTCTTCTGCTAACACTTATTTTATATTTATTTCATATTTCATTTCAAAATTTCTATAGTCAAACCAACAAATGGTTTAAAAATGTGTACGAAAAAACATATTTTCTCAAACAAAGGCATATTTTCATTTATATCCTTTTACAAGTGTCATGCTTTTTTAGCAGTTTACGTTAAGGCAGTTCGGGCTTTGCTAATGGTATTTTTCCATTTGGTCGATATATTTTTAGATCTTCCTTTAATCGTTCTTCCAATGCAAATGCAACTTTATTATGAAAATTTTAGAGGAAGAATCCTTTTAATAATCAGATTCAAATTGATTGATAATATAATAATCTCCATGCTTTTATGATGTTTTGTTCATTTCTTTCAGGTTTCGTACTGTCTATTCTTGTCTTTGTTTTCCTGGTTAGTTACTAACAAATTCCAAGCAAACTTTGGTGGTGTGGAATTCTATTTACTGTTCTTTTGGTTTGCTTTTTTGTTTGAAGAAATAAGACAGGTTACCATTTATAGATAAATATTATATTTCAAGACATTCCTTGTTATTCAAGGATTTGTAAACATTTTGATAAATGAAATTCATTGCAAATTCAGATATTTCAGACACCTGTTGGAAGGACGTTAAAGCAAAAAGTGAACCGTTACTTATCGTCAAAATGGAATATCTTGGATATATTGGCATTGCTGTTCTTTATTATTGCCGTATGTTTCCGTACAAAGTCAGATAGGTGGATGGAAGCTCGTTTATTCTACGCGATTGACATATTTTTGTGGATTTTACGTCTTTTACATTTGTTTTCCATCAGTAAACATCTCGGGCCTTACGTAGAAATGCTACATCGAATGGTAAGTGATTCACAATCACATAGGACGGAGGGCATTTGTTGTTGTTTTCACATGACGGAAAGATTTTAAATATGAAATAATGTACTCAAAGCATCTATATAAGCTGTTAGGCTTCTAAATCCATGTTTTATTTTACATCTGTTTATCGGTGTTATCGTTTATTGTAAGATCAAAATATTCTATATCATTTAGACATTGGATTTGATGTACTTCATTATTATCTTAGCAATCTTTCTTGTGGCGTACGGTGTTTCAAGATTCGCTATTATGGTTCCAGAAAACAATTCCCTTTCCCATAGTTTGACTACAATTTTTTCAATTCCATACAACCAAATGCATGCAAACTCGATGGAGGAGCTGGAAAGTGGATGGAAAAAGCATAGTAAGTGTTGAGTGCTAAAAGCAATTTTATCAATAGATACTCTTGTTAGAATTACCTAATCTACACATGCCAATCATTCCTAATAAATGTTCTGCCATTTTAGTTCCAGAAAATCTCACTGTGTTCTCCATGAATTATCGGAAGATTGTTAAACCCACTGCGAAAGTACTGATGGCTGGGTACACTTTGGTAGCTGCGGTCATGCTGATTAATTTATTAATTGCTCGATTCAGGTAAGCAAAGTGTCAGTGATAATAACTTTCATAAGTTTTAACCTTATGTAAGGAGATAAATTTTCGTATGGATTTATTTTAACAAATTGGTTCTCTGAGGATTTTTCATGAGAGGTTAATTTGGAAAATATCGCAAAACTGTGATTGAGCTGTAAATGTGATAAACAACGTTTTATTTTCACTGTGGTAACTATGATCTATTACTTAAACTTTTACTTCAGCTCCATTTATGACTACGTTCAGGTGAAAGCTGAAAAAGTCTGGAAATTTAACCGTTACCTTTTGATCGAAGAATATGAAAACAAGTCCCTGTTACCATTACCTTTATCAATCATATCATACCCGAGTATATGTATTAAGTTTATATGCCAGAAATGCTTTTGCTGCTGTAGAAAGGAAGAGACGGTGAAAGGTATCTGGTTTGTTTCTTTGCCATAATCAACAATAATGACTTTGAATTGCTGTATCAGAAGCATTTGTTGCTTTGCGGAAGTTAAATACAGAAATATTCTCGTAAGTTTGTCGTTTTTATGAAAAATTGCATTTTAGAATTTACACCAGAAGAAAAACACGAGCTAGAAGGTTTTGAAAGGGAATGTCTAATGCACTGCCTAATGGAATACACGGAAAATCAAAAACAACAAGATATGAACGAAGGGTAAACAAATAAACACAAGCTTCTTAATTGTGTCATACTTTTATTTAAGCTACTACTTTTTTGAAGGTTAAAATTGCCTTTACCTTTAGTATGGATCCATGTCACGGTGAAAGTATATCTAAAACACGGTACTTACCAGTAAGTGCTCTCTATCTACTACATCCAGCGTGTCCCTTAACTGGTTTATAAATATTAATGTGACCCATTACAATAGCTGATAAATAGAACCAGACATTTTTGTTCCACTTAGTGTTAGAATTAGAATGTTCAAAATTACCCGGGATTCAGAGTCATACGAACAAAGATTTGAAAAAATGTCTTTTCATCTATCAGAATGATTTTTAAACATTTATAATATATAAGCCATAAAAGGGTCTTTTATTGAGGTTTGTTTGATAGAAATGACGATTGATTCTACATTGTATGACTCAGTGGAATATGTGCTTGGAAGTAAGAAGAAAGGAGAGCCAAAGTTCAATTGTCAGATATTTATAAGTTCAGTAATTATTGCAATATTGAAGGACATTCGTAATTTGTTTAGCATTCGTCATTTTCCTTGTTTTTCGTGACGTTAAAACTATGGAATAAGCAGTAAAGATAATTTGACAGAATACCTGTGTGGTGTTTCTGCCACTGGACCAAAATTTTGCAGAGTTCGAATTAAACTATAGAAAACATTAAAAGTCCTCTAGGGAAATTCTGTTCCTTCTTCATGAAAGTTCGAATTAAGCGGCCATCGAAATTAGGTGTACTAGACTTGTACACAATAGTACCATTTTAGCATGGTATCCAGAGTTTCGTAACCTATAATTAAGCAACACACCTTTATTTAAACACAGTATGAGTGCACTCAGCCTCCTGTTCAATGTGAAAATTGTGCAGCGATGGTGTAGTGTATAGTACCTTCGAATACGATTGCTGAGGCCTGTGCTGGAGTCTCAGTCATAACGTATCTCGATGCTTCACTCTGATGCGCTTTAAAAGCAGCCTATCAGAATATTTGGAGCCATCGACAGACATTAAGTCAACTTCCTAGTTGAATGTAGAAATGCCACAGAACCAACCGATACGGATGGAGGCCCAAGGACTCAAAAACCCGAATTATTTACTTACTTATTAAGATTGTTTCTAAACATTAATAACGGGAATTATAAGTAAGTAATAATAGCGATAATAATAAGTACCTTATGATATGAGCACATCTAACTGGGCTGGGTTGTTTTGCCTGGCCATCACAAGAAGTATTCTCTGCCTTTTCACGTCATGTTTGTTTATATATAAACTAGTGTAGCGTGTAAGAACATTTCTCAGTTTTTCTCCATAAATTGTTTTTACACGCAATACTCCAATGATAAGTCTGTGTATTTACAAAAATTGTTGTGTTTCTCCATGTTGGAATTATATCATATTTAACACAAAATTGTTGTATAAATATTTTGGATCGCTCATTCAAAGAATGCTATTATCCCTATTTTTCAGTGCTATCTGGCCTATTTAGAGATTTCTAAAGTTGTTTAGTTAAACTAAAAAGTAAAATTCCAATGTTCAGAGATTTAGAAAACAGACAATACAACGTATACTCCTACCAAACCACGATTAAAATTCTGAAATATATGAAAATACCTTCACATTTCCCTATTTACTAAAGCTAACAAAAACAATACCTTCTCAGACTATTTTATCTTTCAAATCTTTATTCTGCTATGTTTTTATCTTTCAAATCTTTATTCTGCTATGAATTGTGGAAACGTTAAAACCCAAAACTCCACTCGTGCATGATACAAAAACCATGTATCTCTTCTTGTATTACATTCATCTATACTACTCAATTTTCTAATCTAAAACAAAAAGATATCAATCAAATACCATCAAAACAATATAATAATGTACTTGCCACCTCCGTTTCCCTAAAGGCGATCCTTAATAATAACAATCCACACACTTCAATGAAATACCAAATAAACTGCTGGCTACAAATTTCGGAATAGGAGTCAAAACTAACTGATACGAAAAAGCTATGTTCAAACACATTTAAAAAATAGACATCGGTAGAAAATGATGAACTGATAACACGAACACATCTCTCGGTTAGAATAGTTACTGATACCTATCAAGGTTGTTACTCTTTATTACTGAACTTAAAGCGTTGAATAAAAAAATAAAAACAAAAACAAAAATTGTTACACACAGCCTCTTCATTTCTCGTTTAAAGAAATGAACGTTGATAAAATTTGATGAACTTTCGAACGCAAAAAACATTGCATTGCGTTCTCCTCCGGGCGGCTTTATCATCTCTTCCTTAAAGCACAACACTCCACGAAGTAATAAAAACCCGTAAGTTGGAGCTACAGATTCCCCTAATGGGAGATTCCCCTATACTAATACGGAAAAAAATAAACATCCATTGAGGAATTTCACGAGAAAATTTTCCTAAAGTTCTTTCTTTCAAAATTAGGTAAGAAAAAAGCAAGATTTAGTATTAGTATAAGAAGATTATAGAGCATGCGCAACAATACCTTTTTCAGCCAGCAAACTCGGGCTGAAGCTGCTATCACAAGAGAAATTAACAGCCTGTTTTGCCAACATCTTGGTTAAACAACAATATCCCACTTAAGCGGGCCAGCCCGTTTTTCATATGATAAACATGTTTTCAAATATACGAATTTCAGCAGGATCCCAGTTATTCAAGCAAGCACATCGGCCGGGTTAGAATTTCTCATCATGGCAGACTCTTAGAATAACAGGAGTCAAACGCTCATCTTTATCTTGCTTTTACATTACAGATTAAATTAACAGGCAAAGATACACTTCGTTACAATTCAAACGTTCTTTATTATCCTTTAACGTCAGTGAAGAGAGCTGATATATCACCAAAGGAACAATCTTGGCTGGTAAATTATCCCTGCTTTGCTTTAAAATACTAAAGTAAAAAATTGCAATTAACAATTAACTGTTTCTTACCATTAGGTTGAATGTAACAACTACAACCCGAGACCATTACCTCAATTCTTTATGGCCTCTAATGTAGACATGAAAGACAAGTAAGCTCTTTCAGATTTTACTTCCTTTCAGAGGCGGATCTAGTGGGTCGAAATTCTTGGAACAGAATGTTAGTTATTAAACCATAAAAGAAAAACCTAAAAGTAATCCCATCGGTGATACAGACTGAAAACAGGAATTAGGTTTATGCACATAATACTCCACAATTTTTGGCCCTACATCCGCCGCTGCCCTTTACCCTTCATATAAAGAAGTCATTTTTGCACTTAATGTAGAAAATAATATGTGTTATGAATTTATTATGTTTATTTCTAGTGCTTTATACAAGATAAAAATGTCTGTATTTAACACTTAAAGGGGCCACCTCACAAATCGCATGATCTTACAATTTATGATGCAGCAGCAAAAATCAATTTGATGCGAGGAGAGATGCGATAATAATTATGGCTGACGGTAAAAAAAGTAAACAAAAACAACAATTACACGATTCGTGTCGTAGCCCCCTTAAGTACTAAGTTCTGCTACCCCTATCCTTGTTTTTTTCTGTACCGTGTGTCGAACAGCTTAGTGTTCATTTTGAATCGTGATGTAATTTATAAGATAATAGTTGCCCGTTACACCTAACAAAATTTCCAATGGCAAATTACAAGTATTTGTTTATTTGTTAAAGAATGGTTGATACTGGATAAAAGTATCAGTTATTTACAGTAACATACGATAAAACGATAAAACTGTTTGTACAATGTACTATCATGTGTAACAGCTGTCATTATGCATGATCCCATTGGGGAAACCTTCAAAAAGTCTCTGTGGAGGAGTGTTTTTTTAAAATGAAACAGCAAGCGATATTGCTTGCCATCCTATAGAAAACACTCTCCCACAAAGACTTTTTGAAGATTTTTCCCCCTGGGAATATGTAGCAGAATAAGCACTTACACAGGTTGACATTGTGTTCATAAGTTTTATTCATAAGATCATTTTCTATGAGGAAACTTCGATTTGTTTTTAACCACTTGCTAAAGCTCAACTTGCACAAGCTCTGCTACAACTTCATGCACGATCGTAATGACACCTGTTACACATACTAGTACATTGCACAAGTACTTGTTAGTTGCTATTGGAAAATTTTGTTACGTGTTCCGGGACCTAAACTGTCCTTATAAATGTCATTACTGTTGTATAGCAAATTTATTGAAGTTCACTGAGGATCTCATGCTGGTTCATTTTTATTTGTTTATTTACTAGTTTTAAAAATCCAAATGGTAGGACGGGATTTATTGGAAATGGCCTGCTGCAAGAATATGGACCTAATCTAATTGTAGAAGCTATATTGACCAGGTAAAAGCCCTTTCAAAATTAAGCTTTACTTGTGTTGCGATGTTATTATAAATTGGTTACTGGGATAGGAAAAATGATGTCGGTATAAAATAAATTTCCAGGAGGTTATGCATATTCTGCCCAGTCAGCAAAATCTTCAAAAACTCTCTGTGAGGAGTGTTATTTTAATGAAACAGCAGGCGATCTTGCTTGCCATTCCTATAGAAAACACTCCCCCTCGTAGGCTTTTTAAGGATTTTGCCCACTGGGAAAGTTTTCTAATTGTTCTTATGGCATCTAATGTTTCGGGGAAAGAATTAAAGGCATAATACCCTCTGTGAGTTTTTACATTTGATTTTTTTGTATGTGAGAAATTGTATAGTGTATTACTAAAAGATGTACAACTTTAAGCCTTTGCAAAACACGCCATGCATCTTTTGAAAAATTCAACAGTGTTCGACAGTGTAAGGAATTGGCCAGTCAATTCGTTAAAAGAATGAAATTCGATTTCAAGAATTCTGGTGCAAGGAAAACATTCGATTTTGTTTTGAGATGACTGTTTCATTAGCTGATAAGGAAATAGATTCAAAAGAAATTTGTATTCCTATACGAAAAAAATCGTATGTGCGTACTTAAAGCAATCCTAGAATTCATGAGAATCGTAGCAAAACAATTTTTTATATACTATGCGATTTTTTTAACAAACGAAGCATTTGCAAAAAATCGCAGCACATGTATACCCTTTACTCTTTTCCATTAAACATTAAGTGTCGTCATGAACTTCTAAAAGATTTAAAATAGATTTTGATAGATCTTCTTCTCATTTCCAACTACAGTAAACTTCGTTTTTCCGCAGTTTAAACAGTGAATACGGTGATACCATATATCAAGCAGTTCTTATTGCATTAAATACTGTAATAAAAACTAACGGAAAGTGATATTCACAGTTATATGTAAAAGTAGTTCTGGAAGCAAGTGATCAAATTCCTACCTTTTTCTTTATGATGTTTAAAAACCTTCCTAACCCAAATCCGTCTTTTGCCTTGTTTTTGCATTAATAATAGTAATCATAACAATAATAATGTCGTTTTCTCATGGCAGTTAGAATATTCGTTGGTCTGGAAGTCTATAACAACTTATTGTAAATTTTTTCTTTGATCCTTTGGGAATCATTGGCAGTTTTCTTATATCGACCCGATGTTAACACGGTCAAAGTTTAAAATAAAACTTTCGCTATGATTAAATAAAATGTTTTTTTGTCTTTAAGCGACAGAATTTATTACAAGTGGGAACGTCAAGCGATGAGTTTTAGCCATGAATTTGTAGGTTTTTAGACAAAATGAAAGCGATTGCATCTTGTAAGACGAACCTTTATAATTGTATGTACTTGATAATATGATTTTTCTTGCAACAGATTCAAGCCTGGTCTAATGGGAATTGAAACCGATTCGCATGATCTAAACATGTTACAAGTGTTAGTTGTTTACAACCCAAATATTTCAAAGTTTACGATACCTTCGGTAAGATAATACAAATGCTTTTTACTACTAAAATGGTTTGTTCAAATGAAAAATGTGATGAATGGGTTTGAATCAAATGGGCATTAAAAACATTAAGAAAATTACCTGTTCTAAGTCTGTTATCAAGTACTATTGTTGCTATTTTTAACTTGAACTGGCTAATTGTGGTTTGTTGTGTACTCACTTTGATGACGTGGTGGTAAATAAAATATATTAAGGTTGTACATTGCCATGTCATCAACAAAGTTAGTTCCCGATAAAAATGACTATGTTAGAACGTTCTCTTTAGGGCCCACCTAGTACTTGGTTTTCTGGCGACGAGATGATCCCAACATTCTTACCCTTGATATTTTCCAATTTTTTTCGATGCTGGTGGCTTGGAAGATCCTAGTTTATGGTTAAATAAAAGAAGAGTTGAATGGTATCACTCTAATGTGGAGAAGATGATCAGCATGGGTGAAGAGGTGATTTCCATGATATGATTCTCCATTACGTTCAAGAAACGTGAAACCATAGCTGTCATTAGAAAATTCCCTGAAAGTTTGGAAGTCTATTGTAAAGCTAAATGATCGGTATTTTTAACTGTAGTTTGTTTTGTATAATTTTTGATAACATGATGGTCAATACCTGCTGTGGATTAGTTGGAATATTGTCATGCGATCAAAAAGTGTAAAACACAACATCAATAGTGGCCTAAGGATCAAAGAATAAAATTGACAATGATATGTTATAGATTTTCAAACCAAAGAATTTTCTAATGGCCATGATGAAACCAGACCAAGATTAATATTATTAATCATATCCCAGGATATGCTCTTCAGTTCTTAATACAGCTGTTATCAATATGGGTCCTGTTAGTAAGTCCTAGAGCATTTCAAGCCCTCATTTGGGCTTCAACCGCTCAACCAGACAATTTTTGTTTCTTTGTCTTTCCAGATATTTTCTGGGTATGTTGACGATCCCAGAAATACCGACAACGCATGGGTAGAAACAACTGTCATGGCGTTCCACGATGAAATTGGGGAATATGTATCAAAATATCTAGAAAGTGTATGGCTAATTAATTTCATATTCCTAATTTTTTTCTTTTATTCTTCAGCTGGAAGAGGCGCTCTAAAGCGCATAATACACTATACGATTTTATCCATAAAACTTTCTTCTTTACAATCTGTGTTGTCATAAGTTTAAAACATTGTTTTGAAATACACATTATACAATTTGTTTGTACTTCAATAAGAATATTTCTTGTTAATCTATTTTCTTATCAGCCGATGAAACAGTCGGTCAGAACACAATCTAATATTTTTCTTCGTTCGAGTTCGTGAAATCGAATGTTATTCTTCAAGTGTCAATTCTGATTGGTTATAATTCCTTACAAAAAAATTAAACATGACTAACTTTTTAAAAATTGCATGCATTTATTTACAAGTGTCAAAAGTTGTACAACGTTTTGTTAAACACTATACGATTTTTTGCAAGAAAAGCACATTAGTGTATTACGGCCTTTAGGTATAATTAGTTCTGAAAATCAAAGCATTTCTGAATATTAAAGCATTTCTGTGGAGAGGAATAAAAAGAAGCGGCGGTTGAATACAGAATATCGGGTGGATATCCGATACAATAATTGCCAGTACATTGAAGAAGTATTTATTCGTTTTTTATCTCTTTGATATGGGCGCAAAAGCCTTTTAACCTTACTATGTTATCGTAGGATCAGGCAAAAAGCTTGTGAATTGTATTAACATGGTTGGTCATAAAATAAAGGCAGGACTATAAACTGTATTATTTTGTTGTTTTCATTTTTAGGAACGTACGTCACATTTTAATTTGACTTGGTCAGACGTGGACAAAGATCTTGCTTTGTCGTGGAGGCATATGAGATATTTGAAAAGCATAGCAGAAAACTACAAAGCACATTTTTAAGAATTTGATGGATTTACAGTGATAAATGTAGGGATTTTGTTCGCAACTGTGTCTTAAGTTAAGTTTTAAAGCAATTTCAAGACGGTTCTTGTATCTTGAGGGTGAAAAAAAAAGATTTTTTATCTAAAAAAGAAGAATGTACTTTGTATATATTGAAGTATATGTACTGCACAGAAATCGTCTATCAAATCTTTTGTAATTTAACCAGCATAGTAACGTTAGTAATACAATCTTGAAAGCAAATTTTATTAATTATTAATTATTAATTATAAATTTAACAATTTCTTCTTCGTTCTACTCAAATTATTCATTCTGATGTTGTGGAGCGCAAGCTTCGATGAAGTAGATATTAAGTCGAATCTCCGCCAAGTGGAAAATTTTCGATGCAGGTGACATATTTCACTGCTCTGCCTCTAAAGTATTGCACAAGGAATATTTATATGTAGTGGAAAATAAGGAGATGCGTAAAGTGAAATTGCTGGTCACTTCTATCAAAATCTAAACATACAATGTAAGATACGAAAAGAATCGTCTGAAATTTTAAAAAAAAGCGCTCCTTTAGTAAAGACGCTCCAGCAACCACATTTTCCGCTTAGTGGAGAATCGGCTCACAGCTCTGAAACGATTGAGGATATTTAATATTTTATATTTTTTAGAAATTTTAAACTAGTATTTTTAACTAGAATTTGTAATTTTTTATCTCAAGTCAATACTCATTTTTATAACGGTAGCAGGGAACGCGAATAGCGTATTTAAACACCCTTCGACTCCTCTACCTTCTCCTCCGGCCGAAATTACATTTAGCTCACGCTTTAGATTCTGTAAAATTCCCTTTACGAAACTATATAAATTGTATGAATGAACGTTGGCTAGTAATTTTCAAAAACTTATCAAAACATTCCATAAGTATTTTTTCGTATTTTAGCAGTTATTCGCGAAAAATTGGATCTTATTCCCATAAAATACAAAAAAAAGAGGATTTCAGTTGCTCCTAATGCGAATCACTTGAAATTAAGTATTATTTTGTTGCCTAGGCATTCGAAGCTCGCCTACAGTTACTCATAAGAAGCTTCATAAGAAGCGGTTCTTACTTTAACTCTATTAAACCACCTTCTTATAACTATTCTTGTTCGTTATTTGAACGTTTTTGTTTAGTTTGTTTGTTTGTCAAATTATTTTGGATATATTTTTCGTTTTTATTAAGTAATAATACTTTTTTCGATGAAGATGTTTGTTGTTTTTTTCTTTGGTTTTTGTTTCCTTTTGGCTCTTAAGGCCTGGTTTCACGGTCATATTTTTTCAAAATAATATCAAAATAATAGGATTTTGGAAATATTTTAATGTGAAACATGTTATTTTGTGTATAGTCTCAATATTCAATGTGTATAGTCTCAATACTATTTTTAAAAGATGATCCAGGCTCTTACTACTCATGTTCTGATGCTGATACTGTAAATAATGTGTGTCAAAATGTGAATCCTGACATATCTAGTGTCAGATAGCAACTCTGAAATTGATTTTGGTCACACTGATAAAGTTGCCGATCTAGCTGTGTTGGTCGATGCTCTTCAGTCATACCATGTACAAAAATACATGATTCTATTTGGCTTCTAAGATTTTAACAACCAACCAAAAAATGTTTTTCAAGATATTCTGTTCATTTTGTAACCAATTTTAAAACTCGGATTCCTTAGGAACTCCTACAGCCTCCGCTTTGACCCTCTCAGAATTGAGTAACAAGATATTATTCTTCCTGTAGATTTAGGGGCGTTTGCCCATCATTTGTCTAAGTTACGAATTTTTTTGTATAATATGTATCAAGTTAAATATTAAATAACTCGTTAAAATTCGCTGTAAACGCCCATCCGACATATTGAAAACATTAAGTAGTAGTTTTGAAGTACTAATGAAAATGGCAGATTTATATGCAATTCACATTTCTTCAATTTCTGAGATTTTTCACAAAGTGTGAAACATAAACATTCGTATAAACCCGCCCATGTAAACCAAAAACGATATATTAACAATATAATTCAAAGGCTGTAGAAGTTAGTTGTAAGTCCTTCTCTTCATATACGTCCATGGTCGTTCATGGATAAAATCTGTTTAACAAGAGGGAACTATTGAACGCCAAGGACGAAATCATTAAAACTTTATTAGAAAATATTTCTTTTGCGGAAAAATGTAAAAACGTTTTCTTGACGTCACACAATCTCAAGAAAATAAAAATTGTAACAGAACAAAAACCTCGTATCAATTACTCAATTACCCAACCAATAAACCTATGGTTAATTCTCGTCCATCATATGAAACAATAAACAGATTTAATGTTTTACAACAAGCAACATGATTTTAACGATTTGCGTCATAATAACGATTTGCATCAGAAACCAAATCTAATAACACTTATATGCTGGAACCTTTCTACTGAAATTAAAAAAAAGTTGCGATCAAGTCGTTTTGCGGTGCTTCAACAAAAGACATGGTCACATATATCAAGCCATCTTTGGAACTTGCTCCTAAAAATGTAATACTTCACTATAGGACTAATGACCTTGAAAGTAAAAATGCTGACCACATTGCCTATGACATCATCAATCTAGCAACTTTAATGACTGACACTGTGAAGACAGTTGCCGTATCTGGTCTTATATTCAACGTAGTGATCCCCATAATAGTAAGCTTCTTAAGGTGAATGGCATACTGCGACGTGAATATAACAGCAGAAACATTTGTTATAATGATCATAACAATGTTAACCTGCAGTTCTATTTAAATCGCAGTAAGCTGCATCTTAATGAAGATGGAAATAGTATCTTACAACAAAATGTTTTAGAAATTCTTAACAAATTTGATTCAAATGACCACCCTGCTTTAGGTAACAGTGATAGTAACCATCAAGTTTCTAAAGATAATGAATTTTTCAGGTATTTTAAAACTTTGCGCCAACAACACCTGAAAAATATTTTCTGCAGGGATCCGCAGGGATAGAAATACCCATGGAGGTGGCATTATCTTTTATGTCAATTCTGATCTACCTTGCAAAGTAATAGATAGCGTCAAACTCTCTCCCAAAATTGAAGCTTTGACAATTGAAGTGAATTTAGACCAATTTAAATGGCTGATAATGGGTGTTTATAAACCACCATCATTGAGTGACTTTACTTTCACAAATGGGATTTGTAATGTTTTTACTCAGTACAGCTCCCACTACGAAAATTTCATAATTTTAGGCGATATGAATAAGATTATCGATAACTCTAAGCTCAGAGATTTATGCGATGCGTTTAAATTGAAAAGTCTCATTTCATAACCAACCTGTTTCAAAGGTTCCGATCCCAGCTGCATCGATCTCATCCTTACTAATAAAAAGGGTCATTGTATGTTATCTAAAACTTTGAAACAGGATTATCAGACTTCCATAAACTGATAAGTACTGTTCTTAAGTCAACATTTATTAAAGGAAAACCTAAAACTCTTGAGTCAGCTCTGACACAAACCTTAAACAATGAAAGGATTAATTCTCTTGAGGATTTCCATAATATATTTGTCATAAATTTTGTGAAATTGTTTCGGTACAAGTGCCGAACGTTCTCTCAGATGATATATTAGATTTGCTGCGATGCATTTTCTCATTTGAAAGTAGAGTTTTGGAAACTGTCAAGAACAGAGGTTATACCGAAAAGACCTGAAAATGGCACACCGAGTAGACCATCGTTTGATATCCCCGAAAAGACGTTGGAATTTTTTCTTGACTATAAGTTTACGGAAACAGCTATGACAAAGATGCTTGGAGTGGGTGACTTTATTTTGCGCACAGAATGTTTCAATTAGAAATGCGGCGAACTCCGAGATGCGGCGAACTACGAGTTGTGGGGAAGTTCGAGATGCGGCGACTCAGCAGTCAAGCCTCACTACTTAATTTCGAGACCACTCATTACACGGGTTCGAATTTAAACACACAAAAGTCCCTCAAACAATGCCACTACATAGCCTTCAAAATTGTCCAGTATCTGACCCAATATAATGTTGTTATTTCTTTATTTTGTTTGTATTGTGAAATGAAAAAAAAAATTTCCACCAATTTTAACTACAATCATGGTCCAAAATCCCTCACACCTAGCTCGATTTATCACAAACGAAACACTTCTCAATTTTTATACAATAGAGTTTTCGATTACCGAGAGATTGCTAATCTGGTCTTTTAGTTGTATATCTTATACAATATCTTTTATTTTTAACCTGATTAAGACTTGTAAGAGTACGAAAATGTTCTGTTTGAGTAAACTTATGTACCACGCATGCGTAATTCAAAGGAAATAGTGAAAATTCAGGTGAGAAAACAGTTTTTGTGAGTACTGAATAGGGAATCAAACTTTTTGTGGAAACAGTACTTTTCTGTATCTTGAATGATTTTCCAAAGGAGTTAGCATTGCCGAGGTTTTAGGTTATATTAGTTTCAATATAATTTTCTGCGAATTAACTAACAGGTGACACCATTCAGGAAGTATTAATCAGAAAGGAAAAACGACAGTCCTCATACAAATCCATGTATTTGACTTGCTTTCGGAGGCGTTTTTTTTTTTCATGCAAATATAAAAAATTATAATACTGTTATAAATTAGATATGAAAGAATAATTCTAGAATAAGATTGGGTACCTCTATTGAGAGAAGGGTTCTCACGATTTATCAAAAGACATCAATCCAATTTAAATCACTTATCAAACTCAACTCCTTGTAAAGTACATTAACCCTTTAAGCTTGTAGAAACATACTGGTGTGGATACATTTTTACCCAACGAATATATAAAAAAAATCGAGGATACTTTTTACGTATTTGAGGAACAATTGCCCAATTGTAGTTATTGTAGCCATTATCACGAATAAGTTGAATCCTTTCGTTTTCTTCCGCCACAACAATTTTTTCGATGATCAAATAATTATCCTTATTAGTAGATATATTTGGGCTGATAAAGATTTTACCTCTAAGTTCGACGCTCTCTCTGCAAGAGGCTGACTCGATGTCAGTGTTTTAGAGGGATTGATTATTGTTTATGGATCTTGACATCTGTCACGTAATCTAATAAGTAAGATGAGGCATAAGCTTGCACAAAAACAATAAAGATTAGGCTATATTTCAGACAAAATTACTGGAAGAAACGCGTCTCTAATTTTCCCTGGTCCATGCATCCAACGGACATACAAACCGAGAGATGGTTTAGACATGGATTCTTGGATGAATTGTTGTTATTTTACAAATATAAACACTGAAAATTGATATCTTTATTTGGGACTTTGATTTAATACAGTAAATCTCAACACGAAAAAAACTATTATAATGATTGATCCAAATAACAGACTGAACATTGCAAATTGTCTGGCACGGTTTGATGCTTTAAGGGCACCATCAGTATCGTTATATGATAGAAGAGTTTTTGCCTAAAAGGGAAAATGGAAACGTCATGCAATCGACATTAGAAAATATAAATTGATAAATTTTAATGAATTGATAAACCTTACTGAACTCAAAGTTTTGAATGTACAATCATAACATAACTGGTAAAAAGTGTGTTAATATTGCCAAACCAAATCAAAAATATCTTTTATCGTTCATGCTGATAATTAGATAGCCAATGAACGGAAAATAATAAAAATGGGAGCATATAATGAACACAAAGTTGTCATAATCCGCGCAAACATTTATATTGAATCTTTTGTAGACACTGTTGGTGTCGAAATTTCAAATACAGTTGAAACAAAGGCAAGATTGAAATTATTATTCTCTCCATAAGACAAAAACACCATACCTGGTGAGCTTTAAGGACTGCTGCTATACCAAGTGGCCAAAAACAACATAAGCAAGTTAACCAAGCAAACACAGTATGATCTGGAACATCTGGAACATGTGACATGAATCTACATCCACCTTTATCACTAACTGGTAGGTCCACAATAACACTTGAATAACCCTATATAATCATTAATACTTTAGTAATATTTTATATAGTTAAGGGTAAAACGAATCACATATAAGTATTTTGTACCTGGGGTTGTTTCAATGGATCTAGTTCGAATGAGTTTAACGAAGTGATCGGGGGATGTGCGCTTATGTGATATTGTTGTTGGTTGTTTACAGATTCATTATAGGACGGCGGAATGTCTTCTTTTGTTTTGTTCTCCTTCACCAATGCTTGATTTTCATCGAACACTAAATGTATTTTTAAAGAAGTGATCGTATACATTCAACATGCGTGATACCTTATCGGTAATAGGGTCGTCTGCAAATAGGGATGAAATTTTTGTCAACTGACGAAAATATTTACCCAAAAGTTTTTTTGCTCATGAGGGTTTGTTTAATAGCGAAAATTTTTTTACTGGTGAGAATCTTTTGCCAATGAATTGGTATGCAATTTTTTGTCCGAAATGTCAGAACTAATCTCTTTTAGGGAGTCGTAGGCTGATCTCAAGTTTAGTTAATAGTTAAAGGGGTGGAATCCAAGGATATAATGATAGAGAAGGTATCTCAGCAGATGAAGATTAGTAAAATCTGTAAAATTTATAGATACTTTTATTTGTAGTGTTATAGATGATTGATAAAATAAATGTTCTGATGTCGAAAAGCGACAAAAATTAACAAAAATGTTTGCCGACAAATCTTTTACCAGTTATGCAAGTTATGCCAGCTACTATAACAGAGTCAATCGACCTAGTTGAAGCATACTTGCAGCTTCCGTATCCCAAATGGGTTTTTTAAATTCTCTCTCATTGATAACAGTTCTGAAGGAAGAGGTTATCTTGGGTAAACATTAATACTACTACTACTACTACTAAGAATAATAAGAATAATAAGAATAATAAGAATAATAAGAATAATAAGAATAATAAGAATAATAAGAATAATAAGAATAATAAGAATAATAAGAATAATAAGAATAATTCAATTCGAGAAAACGCAACCTTTAACGGCATGGATCGATTACAAAAACGCATTTGACTCAGTTCCACACGATTTGATAAGAGAGACCCTGAAGATACACAAGTTCGATAATGCTACGATCAAATTCATTCAGACAAAAATGGGGAATTAGAAAACTTCGCTACACCTGAGATACGAAAACGGTGAAATATCAACTGAGACATTTAACGTCAACACAGGGTTATTTCAAGGAGACTGTCCGTCAGGACTTATCTTCGTTCTATGTCTATTACCGCTGTCTTGGCTCCTTAAGCAGACAAATCTAGGATACACTTTTCGTCACACCCAACCAAGAACGAACTCCCACCTTCTTTTTATGGACGATCTGAAAATATTTGCAAGTAACGATAACCAACTCGAATTTCTAATCAACGTTGTTATGACCTACAGCGACGATATCAGAATGTGCTTCGGATTCGACAACTGCAACAAATTGACCATCATTCGCGGAGAATGCGTTCCTGCTCGAGATATCATTCAGATGAAAAACTGAAAAACCTAGACAACAACCAACACTACCGGTGCTTAGGGTTCAACGAACGAAACGTAACCGACAAGTCGACGTAGACAAAACTGAAAAACGAGTATTTCAAACGTATTTAAGGGATAATGAAAAGTGAACTGAATAGCAAAAACACAATCGATGCAATCAATTCTTTTACCACATCAGCTCTTTCATATGCTTTTGCCATCCTGGATTGGAATATTACAGAACTCGACGCAATAGACAGAGACGCCAGAAAACTACTGCAGAAATATTACTTCATGCACAACCAAAGCGACGTAACACGACTGTACTTACCTAGGAGAAATGGTGGAAGGGGACTCATCAACATCTGTAATCATTACAAAAAATTAATCATCAACTTCAGTACATACCTGATCCAGAGTGACAAACAACTACTCAAAAAGGCATCAGACTGGTAGTTTACGTGTAGCAACGACAAATCACTCCACCACAAAGCACAGAAATATTGCACGTAGCTCAACATGGAACTACAGCATATCACGAAAATGACGAAATAACAACGGAAGACAAAAATCAAAACGGCAAGCGTGAAACTTACAGAACAAGAACTGAGCAACAAAGCACTACATGGACAATTCATGCAACTTCTGGACGAACCACAAATTGATAAACCAACGTAAAATCAGTGGCTACGATCATTATCACTGAAGCGAGCTACTGAGTCAACGATATGCGCTATACAAGAGCAAGCCGTCACAATCAAGTACGTCCAGAAGAACGTCCATCACACGACCAACGACGACATATGCCGACTTTGTCGCGACACATCGGATACAATACATCACATCATCTCCGGCTGTACAACATACAACATAGCAGAGAACAACAACGCCAAGATACTTTGGAACTTCTCCATCTAAACAGACCATTCACTACAACACAACAAACCAGACATGGTGGCGATCGAGAAGAATACGAACACAGTATCAATCATTGACGTAGCAATCCCAAAAGAGAGAAATTTAGCCAGAGAAAGGCTAGAGAAACTTAGGGCGTATACTGATCTCGTGTCGAATTAAAAACTTTGTGGAACCTGGCCAAAATGAAAATTATCCCAGTAATCGTTGGTGCAATGAGTACTTTCCATAATGGTTTTGACAAAGACATTGAAAAACTAGAACTACGAACACAGAAGTTTGACAAAAGAATTGATCAAAAAATTACGTTATTAGGAACAACACATACTGTGTGTGGCTTTTTACAAATAGCTTGAAGTGCGTACACTAAACTTAATTATTTTTCAATTTTGACCAAATTACAAAAATCGGTTTGCAATGTTTATAAACACAAATCTAGCTCGTTGCACAAACGCTATGTTATCTGACCTAAATTATTACTCAATCTGAGTTCTTATCTTATATTTTTGTGTTTTCATTTTGTTTTTTATATATTTTTTATATATGCTGATAAGGCAAGTCATACCCTTGAACAAAGAATCTTTTGTGTATGTTTGTGTTTTTGATGACTCGCCCTGTACGTACGAAGCGTACCTTTTATTGGTCAGCGCCGCAATACAGCTGATCTTTCATTTTCCCGTGTCAGTCAGTCAGTCAGTCAGTCAGTCAGTCAGTCAGTCAGTCAGTCAGTCAGTCAGTCAGTCAGTCAGTCAGTCAGTCAGTCAGTCAGTCAGTCAGTCAGTCAGTCAGTCAGTCAGTCAGTCAGTCAGTCAGTCAGTCAGTCAGTCAGTCAGTCAGTCAGTCAGTCAGTCAGTGTGTAATGTTGTAGTTAATTCCGCCTATTCACAACACCCTCGCGAGTATCGGAGTCGGTTATTGCCCGTTTCTTCAACGCCTACTCATCAATTTGATCTCTAATTAATTTGCTAAGAAAACGGGTTATAAAAATGGCGTAAAGTTCTGGGTTTGTGGATAACCATTCTCTACTTCCAAGAAAATTAAGTTTTCTTAGTGTATCAATACAGTTTTTAATACATTACAGAAGTTGTGTGTATACTTTGTAATGATGATGGGGATAGATGTATTAGAGTGATAGTGTAGCACAGCTTCTTCACCACCACCAGCTCCAGCTCAATAATAGCTCAACAATTTTTAGGTTCCTGCATGGCTGGCAGAGTTTTGTAACGAAAGGCATTCCAGTGTACACAATGTATATATAGATATGCAATCATTTTTATTATTCTTTTCAATAAAAATAAAAAAAAGCAAGTTAACTGCCAGTAATTTAAGGCTAATAAAACAAAAGAAACTGCCGGTCATGCAGACAGGGATCTCATATAACTGCCTTCAGCGGCAAATCTAGAGGGTAGTCTTAATTTGTGGAGGAGCACATTAACATAATTTCTGTTTTCAGTCTGTATCACCAATGCAGTTATTTGCATGCTTCTCTTTTAGCTAACATTCTCCTCCACAAATTTCGACTACCCTCTAGCTAGATCCTTTATGTTATGGATTAAATTCAGGTATGTATGCGTATAATAGCAGTACTATTATTATACTATATATAATTGATTCATGCATCAAAACTCTTAATCTTAGGAATTTGCATACTTTATACTTAAAGTATATCTGAATTAATTTTTGTGTGGATTTAACTTTGTGGGATGATATTGTCCAGGCCTGAAGAATATTTTTTCCCATAACAATTTAGCCTGAGAACCCTTAATATAAGGATACTGATTACGTTGCACCATACTTGATATTTCTCGCTAGAAAAATATGTCCGTTGATAAGGTTCTTTTGTCGGACAAATACTGTTTTTACGCCGAACAATTTTAGATGTCTGGAACTAATATTTAGGTTCATTTGAAATTAGGAAAACCCATTGGCAAGCAGTTTTTCGTGCATTTTATCATTCTTTAAAAAATAAGAAAAAAAGTCAACTGACGTGCATATAAAAAAATGAAAACAATAGACACAGCTGTGGATGTTGACATGAAGAAACAATAGAAAGGGATGCTAAAGCGAGTATGGTGACGATGATTAAACATGTAGATAATTTTAGATACAAAATTTTTTCAAATTAGTAAAAAAACACCCGGCTGGTTATTAAAATTTCTTTGATTGTAATAATGATGAATATACACAGAAGTATAACAGAAGTGCGAGAGAATGTAGAAGTGAAAAAAGTATATTAACCACACGCAATAAGGTTTTATTCAAATTATTCTCCAAATTGTTAATAAATGACCTCCTTATATAAACTGCCCATCCAAGTTGCAAAAATCAATAAGCACCTGGGTAGTTTAAAGGAAAAATAGTGTTGATAGAATTCAAAAAGTAAATAGAAATACTAATATAACTGAGAAAATCCATCGTTCCCTGTATTGTTCTCTGTAAAGTGCATTAGGAACAAAATAGTGCCCAAGAATCTATTTGGTACATGTTTAGAACTGTTGTGCCACGAGTCTATGAAAACATTGCAAATTTATGTTACCACAAAAATTGTCCTCAGTGTGGAGGCTTATCCGATTTTGAATCATGCATGGACAAAGTCTAAGTAAGCCCTGACCTTCAAGCCGTAAGACTCTTGTTAAATTTAAATATGAAACTTCATTATATTTGTACGAAACAATATTATACGGAAAATACATTCACCATAATAAAAATAGTAAAAGAAGAAACGTTTCAGAACTGTTTCAATGTAAATGTTAAAAATCACTTCAATATATTTCCAAACTGATATATATTATGTAATATTTGTTCTGTGGACAGTGCAATAACTTACAAGGTTCTTTTTGTAGCTGATTATGGTTATTACCAATCATGTTTTCAAGCAAAACTTGACCAACTGATATCGTTGTGACTAACAGATCTTCAACATGAATTGTATTTATATGGTTGTTTTAGCTCCTACAATTAAAAATAAAGTGACTGTTCGATATAACAAACAGTAACTAATTGGCTATTATATAATACTGAAGATGATTCATCTGTAGTTATATGTCCGCAAAGAATAAAGATCGTACCGGAAGACGGTATCTTTCGAAATAAGCAATCGTTTATTTACTCAATGCAAAACTAATTGGCTATTATATAATACTGAAGATTATTCATCTGTAGTTATATGTCCGCAAAGAATAAAGATCGTACCGGAAGACGGTATCTTTCGAAATAAGCAATCGTTTATTTACTCAATGCAAAACTTCATTAATTCAATCCAAAAACATTCCGTAAAAGATCTTGATTCCTGTAAATATTCAGTTTTTATTACATAAACGTAAAGTTGCACACGTCACGTTTGTTTCGAGACGGACATTTAAAAAATGTTGATATAAGCAGGTTCATGACTCGAAAAACTTGGTCTTCAAGCATCTTTCTGGAAATAACGGAAATAACAGAAATAACGGAAATAACGAAGGAAATGCAAGAAAATGTGAGTTTCTGGAATTCTTGCAGTGGTGCGAGGCAAAATGTGATTTAAGATTTTTCTCAGTAAAGAAAAAACTGGAAAAGTATAGAACAAAGTTATGGGGTAACAAAAGTAAAGTTATTTCATTCCAGAGTTGAGAACTAACGCTGTCCTGATACGATGACTTGCAATTAAAATTCTAAATCTACAATAATATAACAACCTATGATTTTGACAAGTAGCCTATCTTTACTCTCCTAGCTTTCTCTTTCGAATGGTTAGTGTTCTAAAGCCTTTTACATTAGGTTTGCCCGAATATGGTGCTCCCCGAGCTTGCTCTTGACATGGCGGTAATGATGATGTCAGCACAAGGTGGTACCTCCGGCGGTATTTATAACAACACATTGTCTTTAATAAGAAAGTATTTTTACTTTTTAAAGAAATCTACTTTATTAACCAGTTTTCGCAAATATTATCCAACTATACAAAGGTTATTGTAGGCGGATAATCTTCGAGTTACGACTTCAAACTTCGTGTTAGCAGTTGTGGCGTCACAACTTTGAGTTATGACGTCACAGTTTTCAATTCTGCTAACTCGAAGTAAGAAAAACACAAACTCATTATCGAGTTGTTAACTCAATATTGGAAAAACATATTTTCACTTTTAAGTTAGTAACTCGAGTTAAGAAAAACATAAATAACTCGAAGTTGTGACGTCACAACTGCTAACTCAAAGCTTGTAACTCGAAGATTATCCGTCTGAGATTTTTGAGTCCGCTGTTTATTATTACGACCTGAAATCTATAATCCTGTTGAAAATTAAGAAAACACATGGAAAACGTAAATGTTTTGTTTATCTATACATTGTTCGCAACATGGACATACACAGAGTTAACCTTCAGGGTTGTTTTCACTAGAAACAAACCATAATATAATCATTGTTATTTGTTGTTTAGTTCATGGATGTGGCAGTTTGCTTTGTGATATTATTTTTTTATCAATAAATTATCAAAGCACTGCAAATTGATTGATACGGTACATTATTATATTATATATTATACTATTATATTCAACTATCTATTATAAAAATTATAACCATTTCTCTTTAGTGTAGATAGAAAGAATTCTCGTTTCGCGCAGGAGTAGTTGGCGAACGCTATTTTAAACACGGATTTCCACTGCGTTGCAACCGTGAACAAACACGCGTACTTTCTCCATGAAACTTATTACCGCCTCTTCTTCAGCAATAATTTTTCTACGTTTAATAAGAGTAATAAGTGAAATAACAGGAATGGCACTGTGGTGGAGAGTAATTATTTGTTTATAAAATTACTTAGAACTTGCCTTATTACACGAAATGTACGCCGGTATGTATTTAACGCGCCAGAAATTAACGCGGTCATTAATTAACGCGGGCTCTTGAGAAAAACTTATAAAGGTCTGGTAATTAACGCGGATCGAGGCCCTTGAGCTTTAAGTCTGCAGTAATTAGCATGGAGAGGCTTGAATAAAGACAGTTTCAAGTCGACTTTGATTGTGGTTACATCACGAGTCGGATCAGCTTTAAGTGCTTCCATTGTTAAAAAGCCTCAGGAGGAAAAGCTTTCAATTTATATCACTAAAGTCGAGAAGATAAAGTACCCGATTACTGAAGATTATGTGGACCATTCAAAGGAAATTTTAAAAGAGCTTGTGGACTCTGAGGGGGTTGACACTCTAGATGATGATGAAGATGAGCAATTCAGCGACACTGAGGATAAAAACATTGAAGAAGATGCTTAGATTATTGATTAATTTAAATTTATTATTTTCTTTATATCATTTTCTCCTTGACAATTAGCTATTAAAACCGCGTATACTTAACGTCGGTTAAATTAACGCGGCACATAACTTATGGGGTGTTTTTATTAACGTGGATCGAAGCCATCCGCGTAAATGGATTATTAAAATGGAGATTTCGTGTAATAAGGTATCCAATGAAAGACGAATCAATTAGATATGAAACCATTGCGACTTGTAAGTGACAATTAATTTGATATTTTACTTATGATAAATGAACCTTTGTATTATTTTCCAGATCAGATAAGAGAAGCAGATTAACTGCCTCCACAAGCGTAGTTTTAAAAATAGAAAGAAGAATATGTGGTTAGTAGGAGAAAAAATTGCCAAGAAGATTTTTACGACATTTGTCCCTTTCTTCTCTCTGGCTATCATATCTTTCCCTAAGTTTATTGCCTAATAAGAAAAAGTGACAGCAAAACTCGAAAAAGAATTTAAGTTTTACCTGTTTTTCCAATATCGAGTTACTAACTCGAATGTGAAAATATGTTTTTCCAATATCGAGTTACTAACTCGAATGTGAAAATATGTTTTTCCAAGATCGAGTTAGCAAAATTGAAAATTGAGAATTGTGACGTCATAACTCGAAGTTGTGACGTCACAACTGCTAACACGAAGTTTGTAACTCGAAGTCGTAACTCGAAGATTATCCGCCTATCATCCAAAAACAGCAAAATGTGTAAATGAAACAATTTCCTTCGCTTACGCGCCCGGAAATTGAATAAATCCTTTTACAAAATTTCGCGTTATTTTGTTTAGCTTTTTTATAAGGCTTTTAATGTTTTAAGGTTTTCAATATTGATGATGTCACTGATGCAAATGTTATAAATACGCTTATTCTCGGTATAGAATATATGCAACCTGGTTTTTCGATATGCGAAACAACGTTGTTTCCGTCGTTCTTTCACCGTCGTTTCGCATATCGAAAAGGCAAAGAAGCCCTGTGGACGAGGTTGGATAGATCCATTATACCATTTCCACAACTCCATGGAAATAAAAATTAGCGCAGCAGACTGGGAGAAATAATAGAGTTGACATTAGTGTTCACATAATATTGATAATGGGAAATCGTAGCTCACTGATGATAACAAAAAGAATAAAGAAATTATGCAAGAAATCACGAGTCAAATCACTTGATCCACAATAAAAGCATATTGCCGCAACTGGGAACACTTTCCCATCACAGTTAAGACATGCTGCTTCCACGTTGTTTTGTTGCAAACATTATTTTTAAAGGCATACGAAACTAACCATTTTGAGTTCGAAGACTCGGACCAAGTCACCATAAATCAATAAATAATTTAGAAATAAAGGCATCGGCTGGAGAAGATAGACTCCCTCCGAAATTAGTAAAGCTTGCATCTAGTGTTTTAATACCACCTATTACTAAAGCAACAAAACAGAGTATCTCCTTAAGTGTTTTTCGGATCACGGCAAACAAGTTGTAAGGGTTGGAAAGATAAAACAGTTATTGGTAACTATCGTCCAGTGAGTGTCTTCAACGCGTTTTCTAAATTACACGAAAAAAGAATGAAAAATAAAATTATAGATTTCATCAATAGTAGACTGTCTATATTTTTGTCAGCATACAGGAAATCATTTAGTACTCAACTTGTTCTAATGAAGTTAATCGAGGAATGGAAAAGCAAGCTAGATAGAGGTTATGTCGTTGGGGCAATACTAAAAGACTTGTCAAAGGCTTTTGATTCGAATCCCCTTGATCTATTTCTAGTCAAATTGCATGCTTGGGGTTTTAATATGGATTCACTTAGATATATCTTTTCGTATTTGACTGAAAGGAAACAATCCACACGTATAAATAACATATACAGTTTATTTGAACTAATAATCTCAGGAGTCCCATAAAGCTCCATTTTAGGACCAATTTTATTTAATATATTCACAAATGACTTATTTTTATTCATAGAAAATGCTTAAGTCCATATCTTTGCAGATAATAACACAGATGGTGTTCTCCAATAATAAAATGATTGCAAATCCCGAAAAATTTCATTCCAGAATTTTAACAAATCTGAGAACTCAACATAATGGTAAAAATTGGAAGCAAGCTCATTAAATCAAAAGCAAGTGTAAAAATATTAGGAGTATAGATTGCCTGCAAATGGAATTTTGATTATCATTTCAGTGAGATTTGTCGAAAAGTGGCATCACAGCTAAATGCCATACGTAGGTTAAAAACATTCTTGTGTAAACAAAGCGAGATCAGTTCTGTTACAAAGCTTTGTTTTAGCAAATTTTAATTATTCCCCGTTAATATGGCATTATACATCATCGCGGTCCTTGCAAAAAATCGAAAGAATACAGAAAAGAGTCTTGCGTATTTTACATGATGACTACGAAAGCCGTTGCTAAAATTATTGAAAAACAAATGGCAGTAACTCTATGAATATATAGCAACAAAATCATTTTATGCACAGAAATCTTTAAAATTATACATAACCTAAATCCACTTTATAAGAAAGATATTTTTCAAACACCTTCAAGAAATAGACAAATTGTAAAAAAGCATTTAAATAATATAGAAAATTTTAATTTTCACACTAAACGTTTCGGAACCAATAGTTTAAGGTTTTTAGGAGCAAAAATTTGGAATTTCAAAATAATAATGAAACTTGCTCTTGACATTATCGTTTTCAAAATTTATTTCTTTAGTTACTTCCTTAGTTACTTACTTTATTTATACACTTATTCTATTTATTATATATTATTCTATATTTATATATTTATTATATATAGTAAGGCTGACCTCACTATATATGATTGTAAAATATGAATAAAAATTTTACAGTCGGCTTTTATTAGTTTTTGTTAAAATTTTATGAAAACTTTTGTAAACTATTGTAAATGTTGACCGACTATAAATAAATTACAAACCGACTATAAATAAATTACAAACCAAACCAAACCGAATGCCCGTGGCAATTTAGCTGCTCCGTATACTATTCCGACCATTCTTCATCATTTTCAAAGCAAAACAACATGGACAGAAAAAGAAGATTACTTTTTGTTGGCAATATTCGATGCACACACACAGTTTGGTGCAACGAAGATAATTAAAATGTAGTCTTTAATATTTCTAGTTTTGTTATATGTAATTCTTAAAAACGTTTCTTGGTTTTATCTATCTTTTTTTTGAGAAATCCTCACAGATACTCTGGTAAACTTTCACCAGAAATTTTTTGTTATGTGAGGATAACTGTTCAACCAGCTTCTCCCAAGTCAGAATTGCAGAATCCGATGAAGACCTAGATGAAAATGCTGCACCACAATCTGTCGTCATGAAGCAGATAGAATCGAGGGGATTCTTTATAATGCGTTGACTTTTGAGACGCCAGATTTCCATGGTGAATTCAGAGATACATAATACCAGCAAAAGGTATTTGACCTTCTTAAAAGAAATTTATCCGACATGCTAATCAATGAAGCTACAGCTTGTACGTTTCTCATGCGACACTGTTCGGGATGGGTCGGACCTGATTCGGTATAAGACGCTTGGTTGCATTTGAACGGAATGAAACGGGAACGTGAATTTAGTCTGACCGATAATACCACACGTACCATCGCAACGGTTAAATACTGGTATGTCTTTGCTCGACTTTCACCATTAAAAATAGTACAGCTACGACAAACGAAGTGCAAAGTGCAAAACAGAAAATTGTGAGCTGAAATGACTGCACTCGCGCATTACATTAACATTTTGTAGATTTTCAAGGCTAGCCCAGCAATTAATAGTCGTAAGGTATTCCATGCTCAGACCTTTCCCGAATTTTTGTTTAAATATTATTATCTGTATTATGACCGTATTATCAAGCTTCACCTCGTTTCTATGCATTGTATTGTTTTATCGTATATATATATATATATATATATATGTATATATATATATGTATATATATGTATTGTGTATGTGTTTGTGTGTGTAATGTTTTGTTTATGTATTATAGATTGGCCAGGACCTTGTCCAGAAAATATGATTTGACGTTGTACTTGTTTTTGTCTACGATCTCATTTATGTTTTTTGGAAGACTGTCGAAAAGTGTAGCAGCACGTAATTCAAATGGTGTTTCGTCGTATCTGTGCTGTATTCTGGGACCAGTTGATCTTTCGTTTTCAAGTTGAAGTTTAAATTTCAAGTATTCTGGAGCGTGTTTGTTGCACAAGCTCTTGTTAATCAATTTGAAGATGGCGTATTCTGTTGACTCTTGGACTAATTTGATGACGTCTTTCGTATGGCAGTAGTGGTTGAAGACAAAATCAGCTGTTGAATTTTGAATCTTTTGCAGTCGTTTGTTGTAGTGTTGTTAGTGGCTCAAAGACTGCATTGCAATAATTTAATTTTGACAGAATTAATTAAAAGTACTCCTAGCATTTTGTTGGTAAGTTTCTTTTTGAGGGTTGATTTGGTACTGATTTCCATCTCCGTAAGATTACTGATGATGTCTGGGTTTTTGCAACCAATTTTCTTTGTGCATGAAAAGCATAAATGTTGTTTTTGTTCCATTGAGTACCATATTGTGATTGACGACCAAGCAAATATGTCAACGGTTTCTTTCTTGATTCGGTTGACGCAGTTTTTTAGGTTCATATCAGCGGCATAAAGATTGAAAAAGATCGGTCCCAGTAATGACCCTTGTGGGACACCGAATTATACGTTTTCCAGTTAAGATTTCTTTTCATCAATTTGGACGAATTGTTGTCTGTCGCAAAGATAGCTGACGACCCAGCTCAGGAAATCTTTTGACATGTTAAGTTTATACAATTTATTGAGTAAGTTCTCATAATCCACGGTGTCAAGGTGTGCAGTATACACCTTTCCCGAATTTCTATTTAAACGAAATTTCATCATACTCTGACAATCCCTTAAGCAAGTTTTCTCGTGAAGTTCTCATGAAGTTTTCTCGTGAGATGACCAACCGCCATGTCGACTTAAACATCACTTAAGAAATCCATATAGATTAACTTAAAAGTCAGTTAATACTATTCGATTAATTGAAACAATTTTGATTTTTGAGAAAAATGAAATAGTGTAAACAGAGAATTTGATCATTTTCAGAGATAAAGGTTGGTCTTATTGGACCTTTCTGAAGCTACCCTTAATGGCGTCAATTCTCGTGTTAATTTTAGTCGGCTTAAGAGGTTTGTCTGTGAAAGTTCGACAGAGGCGTAAAAAGGGCCAAACAAGGTATGCAAAAGAAAGATCATTTAAAATCATTTAAAAACTATTTAATATTGAAGAAGAAGAAGAAGAAGAAGAAGAAGAAGAAGAAGAAGAAGAAGAAGAAGAAGAAGAAGAAGAAGAAGAAGAAGAAGAAGAAGAAGAAGAAGAAGAAGAAGAAGAAGAAGAAGAAGAAGAAGAAGAAGAAGAAGAAGAAGAAGAAGAAGAAGAAGAAGAAGAAGAAGAAGAAGAAGAAGAAGAAGAAGAAGAAGAAGAAGAAGAAGAAGAAGAAGACAGTCTTGTGTATATAAAGAAAAGATACGATGAACTTGAAAAGGATGGTTTGCTTGATGACAAAATAACAAAACGTAAGGTTTCGAAATAGCATCAACGTTTTAACCAAATTTACGATCGTTTGATAACAAATATGGAGAAACAAATTTTGTATCTTCAACAAGAAATATCAAGAAGAGATAAATTTATCGAACAACTGGTTGGAAATGGTGGGAAAAGAAAATACTTGCATCAGGAAATCTTTACAGATTTTAGAAGGTGAGTTGAAAGAAAGAAACATTATCGTTGAAAAATTTGTAAACAAATGCTGCTTCGGTTCAGAAAAAAACTCATCAAACTCTCTTATAAATGAAGCTCGTAATTTTGACAAAAATGATATATCAGTACCGATAATAATAAACATTGACACTGCGATTAAGAGTAACGATTTAACCAACTCCCGTGCTGAATTAACGATTAACGAGAACAAAGAAGTCATTAAAGAAAAAATGATCAATCAGTTAGCAAAAGTAAGAAGTAATTTGCACTCAACTTATCCGAAGTTTAAATCCACTGCAAATGAAGCGCCTTCTTATAATGAAAGAACTGATAAAAAATCACTCAACGTAACAATTTGTGGAGACAGTATGACTAACGGGTTAGATAGCAAAGGAGTTTCTACAAAGTACGTGAAATCGATAAAAGTGGGGGACTGCTAGCATTTGTAAGAAAGGATATACCATCCCGGCAGCTATCTATAACTTTGCCAAGTGATATCCAAATCCTCCCAAATGAATTGAATCTCAGAAAGTCTAAGTGGTTATTGTTAAGTGTTTATAAACATCCAACACAAAAAGCTAATTATTTTTTTTACAAACTATCGGAATGTATTATGTACTTAGCACTTTTGATTCCATCATTGTGCTTGGTGACATGAATCTTAAACCAGACTCTCCAGAAATGTCAAATTTCATTCAGTCTCATTCTTTATATAATCACATGAAAGAAAAAACCTGTTGGAAATCCCCGAAAGGTACATGTATTGATTTAATTCTCTCCAACAGGAAGCATTCTCTTTGTAATACTGGGACTCGAGAAACTGCTTTAAGTGATCACCATTCACTTGTGTATACTATGCTAAAAACAACTTTACAAAAATTACCATCTCAGAAAATCTACTATCGAAAATCTACTACGTTCGACAACATCTTTATCAAGCTTCTTGACAAATATGTACCTATAAAACCTAAATCCCTCAGAGGAAATAATCAGTTCCATTTAACTAAAAACCTCAAAAAAGCTATTATGAAGCGATCCAAATTGAAAAACATCGCGAACAAGTCGAAGAATACTGAGGACTCGCCTGCTTATAAACGTCAGAGGAATTTAGTTGTCAAAATAAATCGGCAAGCAAAAAAGGATTCTATCTGTTTTTGAAAGAAAGTCATGCCTTTCTTTAATTCAAAGAGCTCTGCTAGTTTTGAGAGAATTTTGCTTGTCGAAGATGGCGACATTATATCAGATGAAGATCAACTAGCAAAGATTTTCAATTCGTTTTTTAAAGGAATCACTGACAGTCTTAACATTCCTAAAATATCATCACTTAAAGTTTTTGATTCATTTGATAATGTTTCTACTGCGATAACTAAATAGCGCCAGTGACTCTACGTATACACGAATACAAAAAAATTAAACGATTTATGTGTTACACACTTACATGCCAGGATAAAACCTTGAACAACACACACACGTTACACCAGTCTTTTCCGATATAGACAGTTTTCTGCATAATTGCGGGTGCAAGTTCTAAGAAAATGACTTGTTCATTAATATTTCATTTTGAAACACCCAGCAATAACGACCACAGAATACGGACAGTTCCTGCTTATACAATGGAATTCAATTTTACTCATACTAATGTAAATGTATTAGTTTAGCAAAATGTAAATTATAATTGTTATGTTACTTTATTAGTTAAAAATTATTAATTTGAATTAATTAAAAAAATACATCTGAAAGTAGGCTAAAAAGGTTTAAAGGTTATATTTTAAGAAAGAAAAGAGAAAATAAGGTTTAGAGAAATCAAGAAGAAAAAATGTTTATTGTTAAAGGAGGTTATGTTAAATACTAAACAAGATTGATTAAAAAGATTTCTTTAGACAGTGTGTCCCAGAATACTCGTTTTACCAATGTTTATAATAATATTAACTCCAGAGGAAATAGAAGCTTTATATAGCCTGGTTGTCTCAATAATGTCTTTTTAAAATACGGTCCTGAATGGCTAAATCATGATTTTTGCCTTGATCTAATAAGGGCCAGCCAAAGGGCCAATATAAGATATTGTGAAAATATGTCATCGTAGAAATAACTGGTGGTTCAAATCCGATGGTGGATTATTTCAAATATATTTATTGTTTAGCACTAAATCTGTCTCTATCTAAACATGTTTACTGTAACCTAGGAGACGACCAACTGCTCCATATCAAATGTACACACTTAAATAATACAAGAAAATACTTCTTTAGATTTTCTGAAAGCTGTTTTAAAATTTAACGTATTTTACACATCATTATCGTACCATGGATATCAAAAACATTATTGGAAAAAAATACGACACGGACTTCCGTCATTTCAAAACTGTGAAGCTAGCCGCAAATCGGAGCAACATGTTAGCCAACATGTTGGTATTTTTTTTATACCATATTTTTGAAAAGAAATAAAATGAACAGCATTATCACTTGTTCATTCATTTACGTGCTGCCTTTCAAAGCAGAATGTCCGAGTGTGGAGCTGCTGCTTGTTTGTTGATCGCCCTCATTTTAGATGAGGATAAAAAAACGTGGTACGACAAGACCATGGATACATCGAAGAGAAGAAGAAGGAATGTATGCCAACCTAGTCCAAGAGCTCTTAGTTGTCTTAGTTGAAGACACAAAAACCTACAGGGAGATGATGAGAAACTATAAATCGTTTAAACAAATTTCCCACTTAGGTTATTTTTGTGATACCTTTTTGTCTTGTTTATTGTCAGCCATTTTGAAATAAGAATTTTCTTTTTCGAAACCATTAAATTAATGGAACGAAAACATTCGAAATTGAAAATAACATTCCAAAATGGCGTTCGAATAATAAAATGTTGGTCAAAATGTTGGCCAACATGTTGACGCGTATAGCAAATCGAGCGAACATGCGTATTTCACCAACCATGTTTACCAACATTTATAAAAAAGTTAATATATGTTGGCCAGCATTTATCGGAAGACGATATTTTGGATACCTCTCGACTGATACTACCAGTGAAGAAAGAACCTTCCTTGTCTACGAAAGTCAAGTAAGAGTTCTTCTTCTTCACTGCCCAAAGTGTGGAAATAAAGTTGACGGTTCTTTAACACAGGAAATGTAAACTAATTCCCAGTTTGCATTAAAAATGCAATGTTTTACTGGTTGCGACATTAGATGGAAGAGTCAACTGGATCTCGAAAATAATGTTAAGGGGGCTGGAAGTCTTGACTTGGTTGCAGCCATCACGTTGGCTGGCATACTGTACGTGAAATGTGAAAAGTTGGCTTGGCTACTTAATTTAAAGTGCTTCAACGAATCGACTTTTTATAGATTACGTCACGACTGTTTATTTAATGTTTTTCCTGATACTTGGAGAGATGAACAGACTAAGGTAAATCTGTCCGAGACTATGAAAGTTCCTTTCAATGATACCCAATATACTGCCTTACTAACTTTTTCTCTTGAATATTTCAGGATATCACAGAACACAAAGATAGTGTCATTCTCATCGGTGACGGGAGATGTGATAGTCCGGGCCCTTCCGCAAAATATTGCACATATACGTTTATGGAACAGGACGAATATTGTATTTCAATATGGTCAGTGTGCAGGAGGTAAATGTTCGTTCAACCTCTTACGCAACAAAAAGGAAGTGAACATTGATTCAACCTGCTCTAATATGTTTACTTTAGGTTGCAAATTCCAATGCAATGGAAAAGGCAGGGTTTATACGTGGAATGAATGACTTACTCGAACGTGGTTTGAACCACAGACAGACTTAACCAAATCAGAAAATTAATGAAGATCGATCCAAAATACGCACACATTACACACAGTATCGATCCCTGGCATGTCATCAAAGGCCTAAAGAAAAAACTGAATGTCAAATCGAAAAATATGGTTGCGAGGCAATAGGTAAACTTTTCATTAGATAATTCTCTTTTTCTTCTAAGTTTTTATTTGATCTTCATGCACACAAATTCATATTCTCTACAAACACATGGGTAGAAAGCGTGACAAACCATTTCTGGTGGAGTATATCTTCACCCATTAATAACGAAGATCTGGCAGAGCGCTTTATATTCATTACCCATCATGTTATCAACAAACACCACTGACCAGGTTGCAAAACATTCAAGAAATGTGAACATGGGCCACTCAATTAAAACAGAAGTAAATGGATGCGTCCGGAAAGTTCTGCTTACATCAAATTTCGAAAAATAATTTGCCATTATACTGTTCGCAATGACTTAATGCAAATAGGAGCTGGTGTGCACACAACTCTTTTAGAGGTAAGTGAACCAATTTCCATTGAAGTCAACAATACTATATTGGTATTATATATATAATATGGTCCGTCTATTTAGGTATATCATTATGTTATATCTAAATATTTACCAAAGTTGTATCACTTTGAGCATGAGCATATGGAAGGGGGGACAATGCTTGCTGCTCTGGAAAATAATTTTAACGGTCGCAGAGAACAGAAGCAAACCATCACAACATCCGCTTTAAGTATGAAAATCAAAAAATACTTTAAAATTGCATACCGGAAACCATCGCATAAATTTATTGCTCGTAAGGTTTATCAAAAGAAGGAATATGGATATATGCAAGATATCATGACAAAAAACCGTGCAAATGCATTTCAAGGGATTAAAAATAATCCACAATCAAAAATAAGTTTCATGGCCCCTGCAGAAAGAGAAAGTCGGCAAGGATTAATTGAAAACTGCATAAAGTTTTCGCGATTTGTTTAAAGGATAGTCCATAAATTATGTCACAATTCTAATAATCTTTCAGACAGATAATAAGGACATGTCAACGCTTTCTGCTCATAGCAGAAACTCCATCATTATCTGCTGTGACGTTATTTGTGTCAAGGTAATAAATTGTAAATGACTCTATAATGTTTTAAGTATCATCCGTTTCTTCGTTGATCTTCGACCATTCCATCGCCCTCGTAATCTCACTGGTTATCTCATCGTTTGCTCTAAAAACGGTGTACTCGCCACTTTCTTCTTCGAACTCAGCACGGATTCTGCTAACAACACATGATGGATTAACGCGCCTTACATGTCTACCTAGTCTATCGATCTTACGTCACATGCAAAAAGGAGTCTCGGGACTAGCATAATGTTTTTCTCGGAAGAGAAGCTAGAAGATGGCCGCGAAAACGGGTAAAACTCTGTGGTTTTGTTGTTGGCATTGGAACCTAATGTAAACATTGATGTGAATGATAAAGTGCATTGAATTTCTTTAACTTATAATTATGGTTTTACCAAAAACTATTTTTCGTCACAGGATCCCTTTAAAGCGTTAAAAAGTTATTTAGATTCAAAAATGCCGCGGGGCAATTTTGTAATAGAGCTTTCGTTATCTTTTTCTGTTTTCTTAGGGCAGAACTGTAAACTTCTTTTCGGAATGCTGTGAAAGTCTTTGAAATATGTAAACGTAAATAACTCGTATAACTTAAGTTCTGCAGCGCATTGCAGAAATATAATAGTTTCAATGTAATATTGATCTTGCTGAGTGGATAAGTCGACTAATCATATTTGGTCTCTACATTGGCAGAATGTGACTACAGTAGAATCTCGAATATTATGAATGTCGATAATATAACGAACCTGGTTCTCTATTCCCTCCTTAAAGAAACCCTCCAAAAATCTCTCGATTTAACAAACTCACGATATAAGGAACTGATTTCAAGTTCCCGTCATGGTTTCGTTTATATCGAGATTCTACTGTATATAAAAAACTGGAGTCGGAAAGACGAAATTTCTTAGGACCACTTTTTATAAAATTACACAGATTGTATAAATTTCACGTCACGTGACCGGCGTTCACCAAGGTCTTCGAAAAAAGGAAAAGACCTTGGGTTCGAGGTTGGTCAAAATATGCCGAAAAATGATTACACAACGCCGAATAGGTTTTCAGGACGACACGAAACGCTAACCAGTATACTATGAACGTAGTCTGAAAAAAACGAAAATGAATGAGTATACATTAAGTACAATTATAAATTCATTAAGCATAATTTTAACTGACCGCACATCACACAAGTTTTCTTTTCATTTCTGTGTACCTATATTTCCTGTTTAATTAGATTTTTTCAGTATTTAGGGTTTTTTGCCTTGCTTTGTTTGGTTTGGAGAGGATGAATACATCCATGGTTTTATTAGCGTCCATAATAATTGGTGTTCCTGTTTACCGAAGCTTAATCTTGAAGTGATCCGTATGTACATCGGTCTCTGTACGACTCTTAGCAGCAGATAAAGACAAAAGTTAAAGTTAAACCTTTTAACATTAATATCAAACTATCAATCGTTCGTAATATTATAAATCTCTCCCCTCTCCATGAACAAATAAAGATGAAACTTCTTAAATAGAAGGGGGGAAAAGGGCAAATCATACTATCCAAAATTCGTCTTCGTCTTGTCCATCGGTATGCTTCTTTGCGTTTCAGTTCTCATTACAACAAATTATGTACAAATTTATTTCAAGGTATTCCTTGTAGAATTGTGAACTGTAAAATGCGTTGTTTTTAACCAGTCACTTGGGTATTATTGGGACAAGGTCGGATCTACACTACCGGTTACTCAAAGTAAAGAAGATGAAAAACTCTTAGCTCTCCTTGCTTCCAACAAAACTCATCCTCTATTTCCAGACTTGGTATTTCTTTATTCGTATTTATACATTTCAGATTGCACACATGACCTGAAAAGTTTGAAAAGTTGAATAATGTGAAATCTCTGTCATCGAAGTTAAGTAAGTAAATGGGATGAGTAGCTTTCCAAACATTTTATGTTGCTATGGGAATGGTTCGTTTGAAACTGAATGGATGCAGTTACCAAGTGAATCTGAAGCTTAAAATGGTTCCGTTGGTGTAAGATGAACTATCCAGCCAAGTTTTAAACTTTTACCCCAAATGCACACGGAATAAGGCGTGGGAAATTCTTTGGTTTGAATCTGGAGCTCTTTGAGGCTGCACGGTCACATAAATCTCTCAGCCAACTCCCCCTTTTCCAAACATAATTCAACGTTGGCTGGAAACTCTGGGTAGTCAGATGGTCCAAAACATTTACAAATTCAACATAGATAAAGCGGGAAAAGAGGGCGCCAAAACTAATATTAAGGCGTCTGGTTTTTTTGTTGTCAAATCCAGAGTTGTCCAACTATATTATAGACTGACTTTAATAGACTAGCGGTGATATACTGTGGTGGTGCTGTCACAAATACTTTCTAGTAGGTTTCCTTAATCTTTTCACAACATCATGTGATACTGACCGTCGATATGATACAAAATGATGAAGATAGTAAATATAAGGGGTTTAATAGTGGTGATTAAATATGATTATTTAAGTAAATTTTATTTGACTTTTGCCCCAGGAAAAATAGGAGATTATGTCATATATTGCACAGTAATCATTTTCTATCATGTTCTATCAAAGTGAATGCAAAACAAACTACCATATGCGTATTTAGGCTCAGTCAAAAAAAGTGCAGGAGTCCAACGTTATGATATTTCTGTTCAGTCTTAAGTGTCGATGTCGAGGTTAGGGTACGTTTTCCTTTTCTACTTTAAATGACTAAACTCTCTTCCACAAATTTTGACTGAGCTACGCCTCTGAGTACAGTTAGATAGTTCAAGTGAAAAAATACCGACAATACTGCTTAACAATAGTCATACAAGGGAAGTTTCTACACAGTAACGGACGAAACTCTTGTGTGAAGCATTTCGTCATCAACTGAGATGAAATTAGTTTAAGTTTTCTAACCGGTCTAATTTTGTTTCTTATTCTGCGTCTATTTGTTTGCTAACAGTCTTCGAGAAAGAGAATGGTCGCTAGAGTATACGTACACAATTTAAAATACGCAAATACTTTGAATCTAAAATCACCCAAGACGATGAAAACTATTCACAATAGCTCAGACAAAAAACGAGGGACGAATACACCATTTTCCGCTTTACGATTTTATGTAACAAAATTGCATGAAAACTTTGACGAACATTCCTCAATTCTCAAGAGATAAGACAAAAATTTACAGAACATTTGTAGAAACAAAGACGATTTCTTTATAGAGAATTACACTAATGATATTTTGACGGACATTTTGTTTGAAGTAAACCCGAAAATTTCGACCAAGTTCAAAAAACAGTAATTGGAAACTCGTGTATCAACAGTTCGACGGAAGATAATAATTGCAAAACCTAGAACAAAATCCAGGAGAAAGGGATACAAGTTACCGGTACCGAGCATCAAAATAAGCAACTAAAAAATGTTTCGACAGTTCCCAAAAACTATAGAAAAAGTTTCAGAATGTGCCATCGGCTAGTCTCGAACCAACCTCGTCTCCAGGCCTTTTTGCCTTTTCGATATACTGGATCATCCAGCATAATCGAATAGGCAAGAAACACTGGAACGAGTTTTGTCTCGAACAGAAATCTCGATCCTTACATTTTCAATTCCATTCATTTATAAAACTAGACTGCGTTGAATGAATAAATCTAGAACAATTTTTCTCATTTTGTCTTTTGAACCCTTTCCAAACTGTCCGAAATATCCGCAAATTTGTCCGAAATTTTGTCCAAAACGATGTAAAATACTTTTTTACGCTTCTCGATCATTTTATACCCTTTCAACGGCAGTTAAGAAATTTGGGACGCATTTTACGCCGGCGTTTCACCGTTTTTTTTGAAAAGCGTACATTTCTAATGATATTCCTCAAGCCTCATACTTGTCCAATTGTGCGAATATCCGTTTCAGGAAACCGAAATGAATGTTGATAGATTTCTCGAGACAAATAGAAAGACAAGGCATTCTTTTGCTGACAATTATAATCCTACAGAAAAACATTCGAAGGCCACCCCATCGAAGTAATACAAAATAAATAAATAGATAAATAGATAGAACAACAACAACAACAATAATAATAAAAATCTTCTATTTTAAGCGTAATCAAGTAAGTTTAACAGGATTACATTTCTGGTAAAAAACAGTTGAAATTACAAAGTACTATATATAAATATACTATTAACCTATCAAGCACCAAAGCAAGCACCAATCCCAGCCATCATATAACACACTTCAAAACTTTACCCAATAATGAATCGAGGGAAGCAAAGACAATCGCTTTTCAACAGCATTTAGTATTAACAAGTTCTTCACTTTTTTTGCGGCATTCCGTATAAATAGATCGCCAGCATCACCAACGCCGTGCCTATGCAGAACTGAAGACTTAACACGAAATTGAAAGCGTAAATAGAAACGATACACGATACGATGATTGCGAAGGACGTTGCAAAACCTTTCAAAATGTTATCGGCATATTTCACCACGACTGCGACAAGCAGACCGCCAAAGGCTTGCATGAACACGACGAACCAAACCAGTTTCGAGTAACCAAAAAGCAATCCTTTTTCCTGAATTTTAGCCCCATCCTTGGCAAACATACCCACGACACCAATTAATGTGCCAAACATACCAAGTTGTATATTTCTCAGCCACACACTGCCGCCTTGACCGACTCCGCTGCCTTTCAAGATTTTTTCGAAGTAAACTCCAGCGAAACCCGAGCAAATACTCGACACTAATACAGCCATGAATCCAACAAAAGGGTTTTGTTTCTGAACAGGGCTGTTGGCTTTCACGTTGTTTGATTGTAGTTGGACTAAAGCTACGCCGACGAACAACAGGACCAGCGAAAACCACTGCAGTTTGCCCAAAGTTTTCTTTAACATGAAAACGGAGAATATGGCAGTTGTTAAAATCTTCATTTGGTAACTGACCTGAAAAGTCGCTGCGTCAAGGTTCGAGATGGCCAAAAACTGCAAATTATTTTGAATTACATAAATAAAAGAAGGAACGGCAACTTTCAAGGTAGACATTGGATTAGCTAAGATATTCTCGTGGAGATATCGCAACCAATTTCCCATATCTCCAACTTCCAAGAAGGTGAGGAACAAGCAAGCTAACAATTTGAAAATCTGAAAGAAAAAATGTTAACATTAGGGCAAGAAAGAAAACACTTTAAGTCCAAAAACTCTCGAATTTCTTGTTGAATACATTTCGCGTGGATAATTTTTGGTGAATACAGGAATTTAAAAATTTAAAACTTTTATTGGACATGAGGAAATTGTTTATCTGACCCACTGTTCTGGTCTGTCAAAATGTTTAGAATTTCAAACTTCATTTTCGTAACAACAATACAGAGCCCACAAGCCTTATAGTTTTTAAAAAAATACAAGAGTATGCTTCAACAAAAGTTCCAGCTAAGAACTGTAAGTGCATTCTAGAAAAAATTCACTTGCTACATCTATATCTTCTGCAAAGACACATAGTATTCACTTATCTTACCTTCATCATCTTACAGGCAAACAAAACATATATACCTCAGCAAAGACAATAGCTGTACTGGAAATGTACAGGTCCCCTGGCAATATTCGAGAGTAGCGGATAATTAGAATTAAGCCTGCATTTTGCACAACCAGGACCAATAAACTACAATATTTCAGTTTGTCATTCACAGATGGTTTACTTGGTGCCATTCCACTTTCAATATTGTCTAAGTCGTCTTTTTTTGTCATAACCTAATAATAATTCGAAGGAAATTTATCATAATTCAACAAAAATCAAACATTTTTCTAAGAAAAGACTTTGCAAAATACAGTCACAAACATTAACAGTATTACAGTGGAATCTCGAATTTCTCTTTTCTTTTAATAAGAAAATGTTTAATAAGAATATTAGACTGAAATTTGCTCTAAATTCAAGAATATATACCTTAGGAATATCCTTGAGGCTGATTTTGAACGTCAAGCCAAAAAAAGAAAGAAAATAAAAACAAAAAAGAAAATTAATAGGAAAAAGGAAATGAAAGCAAATCTTACTTTGCCTTAAAAGTTTGCAGAGATTTTTTTTTAAAATCAATGTTTTAAATTTTTGAGATTTAAACATTGCATCAATAAGAATATTCTAAGAACCATTGGGGATGAAAATTGATCAAACTCTAAGAATGATTGAGAATACTTGGATTTTTGACATTCCTAGAAAAAAAAGGGGTTTATAAAGCATACACCTCTGTATAACGGATACATACTCCATGTACAGATGGATGGATTTACAGTCACACTCTCATAGGTAAAGTCCCTATAAAGTGACAATCTCTATAAAGCCGACACCTTCTTTAAGAACTAACGGTGTCCACTTCATAGAGACTCCACTGTACGTAGATTATAAACATCTAGGTAGAACTCAAATAGAAGGTTTCTTCCTTCTTTGACATTAACTGAACTTTCCATACTATTCTTTCCATTGGTACAGTACTGTTCAACAATTGCAAAACCCATGTCAATCGATGAAAACTGAATCATTAAAGTTAGATGAAGATTTCGATTGATTTCAAAGATGAAGCTAAATTCCAGCCAAGAAAAACATTTATTTAAAACATTTTTCATTATGGGAGTACCCAATTCGGTTCCCAAAAACACCATTTAACAACACATGCACTGTTCACAATTACTCGGATATAATAAAGTAAAAAGACATAAAAAGGAAAGAAAATGATGACAGAATAATTAGGTGCATGTGTGTAGTTACGTTAAAATGAGAGAGTATCTTTGGAGTTGAGACAAACAGAATGCAGTTTAAATTGGTAAAGAGAACGTATGCAACATAGGAGGCTGCAATATTTTGGTCATCTAGATAGTAAATGCAGGGATATTCTGGTTGATGGTAGTTTAGGAATGATTTGATCTCAGAGGTGCTTTGGAGTCGGGAGCTCATTTGGCAAGAATTTTTATAGATGAATTGTTTCTGTGGTCCACAAATTGCTTTAATTAAACAAACTCTGCTTCAATTTTTGTGTCGTAGGAGAAATCCTAATATCATTCGTTTATTATGCAAGGAGTCACGTCAACGAAATTGAATGTACCCGAATACCAAAATGAAAATTATCGGGGACTACTGTAAACAAAACGAACTGCTATTAAACCTAAATAAGGGTAACACAGAAATAATGTTATTTGGAACCTCAAAACAATTAAACCAAACTGGGAAGAATTTACAAATATGGTACTATGACAAACCAATTAACTTCGTGAAGGAATACACATATCTTGGAAATATTCTTGACAACAACTTGAACCTTGGAAAGAATTTTGAAAGATCGTATAAACGAGCTGCTGGAAGATTAAAACTTTTGTACAACATACGTAGAAATCTAACTGTTTTTTTGAAATGATTTGATTTTGAGGTAAAAAGTGAGTCTGCTGACTCAGCAATATTGCTTCGATTACCTAACTTCCCATGTATTGTTTGACCTGATTTTGATGCCGTTTTTGACAAACTTATCGAGCACTATTATGTAACTTTAGGATTTTGAGGTAAAAAGTGAGTCAGATGGCTTGCGGCACTTTTTGCTTCAATTACCCAATCTCCGATATATTGTTTGACCTGATTTTGGTGCAGTTTTTGACAAACTTATCGAGCACTATTATGTAACTTTAGAAAGACAGTTTTACTAGAACTTCGTCGTACTGTGCTATTCCTAAGAACTTTGCTCGTTGTTTTTAAACGCCTTTGCTATTGTTTTATTACTGCTAGGTTCTTCATAATGTTAGATCATAAGTTTAATGTTTATAGGAGTATTTTGTATTAATTTTCTTGTCTTGTTTGGTCATTCACATTGTAGTGAAGAAAATAAACAACAGAAAATAAAATGTAAACACTGTTCAAAAATATTTTAAATGTTTTCAACTTTTTTCTGATTAATACATTTTCGAATTTTCTTTTTTGTTGTTTCAAACATATTAAACATTCGATTTGTTCATGAAATTGATCGTAGTCATTAGTATATTGATTTAATACAAGTTCATACTGTTCAAAACAATAACGGAGTATTTTCATAATCATTGACCCTGATATTTACAAGTTTTTGCACAAGCTTTGGCAGCTGGAGCACATTTGGCAAGATCAAATACATATTATGTTATAAAAAATTTCTACACAAAGAGCATTTATTTGAAATGGTTCGATGGACTGTGATCATTTTGCTTCAATTACCCAACCTCTGATATATTGTTTGACCTGATTTTGGTGCCGTTTTTGACAAACTAATCGAGCACTGTTACGTAACTTTAGGAAGACAGTTTTACTAGAACTTCTTCGTACTGTGCTATTCCTAAGAACTTTGTTCGTTGTTTTTGAACACTTATGCTGTTGTTTTATTACTGCCAGGTTATTTATGTTTAATCATCAAATTAAGTCTCGTGATTCACATTGTAGTGAAGAAAATATACGATGGAAAATAAAAATGTAAACACCGTGTTCAACTTTCTTTTCAACTTGCTCAAAACAATAACAGAGTGTTTTAATCTGAGTTTTCCACAATACGAAGAAAAGAATTCAAGAAGAATGGTATTTTCGTTTTCAGATGAGTTCTTTTATTTTTTGAAATACTTTTCGAACTCGTTATTTTTTAAATTCTAATTTTTGTTGGTATAGAACACACTCTTTGACTCTGTCAAAGAAATGTAGTTCCAATACATCCTCATTCTTTCTCCTGCTTCTTCCTCTCTAGGCTTTTGATATTTGACTTGCCAACTTAGCAACTAGCTGTTGCTTATGTAAAATTTAATATGGTGATTTCGTTTCAGTGTCAGTATTAACTTTTAGGCAAATATCAGCCTTATATTTTCATATCTACAATAAAAAGTTGAGCCTGGGCATATTCTTATAGCATATTCCTAATTTTTGACCCATTGTCAGCCTCGATATTCGTATAAAGTATATTCTTATAAAAAAGCGTGTACTCAAGTGAAAATACAGTTCCTTTTCAACCTCAATGATTCTCTAGGCTTTGAATATTTGGCTTGCCAACTTAGCAAGGAGCTCTTGCTTATTACACAAACCTAACATCATAGTGATTTAAATAAAAGGCTAGCTAGCTCTAAAAGAGGTAGATAAAGAATGCTGTTGATGAATTAAAAAATGGTTAAACACACTTACTGTTAGTATTAGTACTGGATTGTTAGGACGTAATTAAGATTAATAAATATTACATTCGTGACATCTTATTATTTATATATCTTACATCTCTACCTTCCACGTGTCAGGAAAATCAAAACATTACCTCCATTGTTTTCTTTAAATGTAAATTGTTCCATACGATGATATTTCTTGTACGGAGGTGGCCATATTTATTCGTATCCGTTATAATGGCCATCATCGTACATGTGTGATCATGGCGGTACAGCAACGTGCTTCTAGGAAAGTTATCATCATAACTTCATTTTGTTTGTTCTATGTGACTTGACATCATGAAAGTTGGTGAAGTAAAGTTGTGGAATGCAAAGTCAGTGAGAAACAATCTATTTCACAAGAAAGTCAGGGAAAAACATATCATTTTTTTTTTTTTTTTTGGGGGGGGGGGGGGGGGGGGGGGGGGGTTCATTCAGGGAAAAATAGTAGCTATATACTATATATACTTTTCAGGAGGAAAACGAATTTTTAGCTTGTACAAACCCTGTAATATTATAATGTCCTGCTTTATTGAGGAAAATATAAAGCATGTTTTTGTCTTTGTTTCCAAGACGATGATAGTAGAACAGATAGAAATTAATGAAGTATGGTGTATGATTTGTGTGGTATATATTGTTTTTGTGTTGCTTGTGGGGCTGGTTGGTGTGGTGGTAGGGGTATTGACAACTGGTGTGAGAATAATATATTGGAATATGGACCTCAAAGCTAAGAATTTAAGAAACTTTTACTACTACTATATTATACATGACTTTCCAAGTGACTTATTTTGCTTTTATTATTCATGTTATTTGCTCAATAATTACAATGTTTCAACAACGAATATTAAATGATCAAGGTATGGTCCACCAGCATATGCACAGATGATTTTGGTTGGTAATTTGGATGCTCTTTTTTACACTTTGAAACCCTTTCCTTTCTCTTTCTTATGATAGATTCTGTTGTTTACATTTTTGCTTACAAAGACACTTTGGAGATTTTCCTATTTTAAATTGTATATATATAATAACTAATGGTCCTTCTTTGTTATTAATGGCACTAACTTGGCCTTGATAATAGTATACTTTCACAATGTAACGTTAGACATTTAATAGATAATCATCAATACATATAGATGATTTTCAAATGTTTACATGCTTTTTAAGGCACTATCTAAATTATAATTTTGAGATTGACAAAAAATGTCATTTCCAAGTCATCTATGAGAACATATAAGATAGAACATATAAGATTTTTTTCAATAGACATTTCAGCACTTTCTGTATTCTCATAAATTTTGTTTGATTTCAAAGTTTACACAGGGTTGTAATTAACCTGATAAAAGCATTTGAAAGGCATTTATAAGGTTAGAGAGAAGCTTAAGTTATATATATACCCTGTGTACAAACTTAAAATCAAACAAAAACATTATATACACAGAAATGTCCATTGCAAAGAAGTGTTATCTGATACCGTCATTATAACCCCTTGCTTGGAGAACTATCAACAGAAAACTTAATGTATGAGGATTTAAATTACCTAGACAACAGGTAGAAAGTGTTAACATTTTACTGTCCATCAAGAGTAACATTTCAGTATAAATGTAAACATTTTCTATCTGTCTGTACATACATGCATGCATGCACTTGGTAAAAATATGTTTTGATTATTGCATGCAAGCTAAGGGGTAATCCTGTATCCAATATGACTTTTATATATTGTAATCAGTTCAAGAAATGGGAATTCTAATAATAGTAACAGTGTGCCATAGATGAAATATTAATACTCAGCAATAATTGCCATTTTTTTCTAAGTTTTTTTAGTAATAATTCTTTTGCTTTGAGGAAACAAATATATAAGTTTACTGGATTGGCACTGGTTCTTAATTCTTTATCCATTCACAAATCAGACACTGCATACACAACATTATACTTTTCTATTACATGCATTTACAAGTTATTATTTTATTTTATAGATGAAGAAAATAAATAAGCTCACAACAGATACTCAGATAACTTATTGCAACATGCTTGTACTTTGAACAGTAATCTAAGATATTTTGAAACCTTGCAACATTTCATACAAAATAGTAAAGAGAATTTAACTGGTCAGGAACTTTCCTATTAAAGTATGCTGTGATATATAATCAAACATTGACCAGACCAGACATTGTATCCTGATATGTCATCATACCAAATGAAAAAACATTATATTATAAATATTATATAAATCATAATTATATATTACATTATTATATCACCGCAACAAAAACTATATATCTCTTATTGTAACTGTTATCTACTGTTATAATATTATAATGGGTAATGTCATGTGTTTTCATTCCTGTCATTTTCCTCTCTCCATGCTCCTAATTAAGATGGTCGACTGCTTTGAGTTGAAAATTGTTTTAGAAAAGTTTCACCAATGTGCAGAGGTAATCACAGGTGACATTATAGGTGGTGTTCCGGTTTATTTACGTTTCCCTTCCGCTGATGATTGGACTGTGTCACTTATAGGTAGTAGCGACCACGTTTTCGTACCCGGTGGCCACTCAGTCACTTCAGACATGATTGATTTGTGTTTAGTTGAAGGTTCGCATAATACTCTAAATTTGCATATTACTTTTGTCCCTTTGTCCCTTTTTCTCCTAAGAAGCGGCAGTGTCCCACCTTCGTACAAGTGAAAGCGGTCTGTACTGAGATGACCTGTTAGACTTGGTTCATACGGAGTAATTGACGGTGTTGGTCGGTCCGATAGACACAAACCCAAAAAGTAACCCGGCTGGACATTAGATTTTCTTGTGCAGACAGTAGCCTCAATTGCTTAGTAAAATAATTTCGGCAATGTTTGAATAAGTACCAAGAACTGGACAGTTACTACCCTACGTGGATAAAAGTTTGCGGGTTTTTTTTTCAGGAAACCGGGAAAATTAACCCTCGCTAAATGTAGATAGGTATCAAACCATTTGTATTATTAGCAATGTTTGATCTAGAGAACAAAATACATAAAGTGTTAGTCTATAGTTAGGTTATAGTTCTCTATCTCCCCCAGTCATTATCACGAGCTTAGAGTGACGTATCAATTTTAGGGAAATATCATTTTAATACAAAGTTGTCAAAACGAGATGGTTGATGACGCTCTCTTGTTAATCGACGAAGTGGTGGTGGCGAGCCAGGTGTCGTGGGAGGTGTAACGGTTTCTGCAGGGACGGGAGTAGGAGTTGAATCAGAAACAAGAGTAGGCGCCGGGTCTGGATTGTTTTGAGATGACTGAGGAGCATCTTTGCTGGGTTGAGGCGTTCAAAGTTTGCTGACATCAAGTGGGCCGGTCATGGCTGACTTCGCAATGTCTGGCGTGGCAGTTATGGGGGAGCCATTTGGTAAAGTAATAGGGTATTCAAATGGTCTATTCTGGTGAACTGGGGTGAATTTTCGAATGAACTTCCGGTTGCGTAGGGTCACTCGTCCGGAGCCGTCCACGCGGATAACGTATTGGTCGTGTTGACGTACTTCGACTACAGAGCCAGTTCTGTCCCATTCGCGTGGATAGATACCAGTCTGGTTCTGAATTCTGATCCAATCGCCAACACTGAGGGGAGGAAGACATCGAGTATGCTGAGAAAGCTATTCAGCGATAGCCATATGACGACTTCTAAGTGCAGCTTCTCGATCGTGAAGGACGCTTTGCCATGTTGGATGTGGTAGGTATTTTCCAGGTAATATCGGGATGAAGTTTCGGATCGGACGACCAAATAGGCATTCTGCCGGTGATAGCTTGGTGGTCTGATTTGGAGTATTCCTATATTGTAGCATTGCGCGTTGGAATGCGTCTGTGTTTAATTCACCTCGGGGTCCTGTGTTGTCCATGAGCATTCGTTTGACTGTTTTGACTCCAACTTCGGCACGACAATTGCTATGTGGAAATGCGACTGACGATACACGATGGCGTACACCCCAGTCGCGAAGAAAGTTAAGCGTTGAATGTGCAGAGGGTTCGGGACTGCCGTCAGAAGGCAATTCATCAGGGATGCCGTATGTTACGAATGTACGACGAAGGCAGTTTATCAAGCTGTTGGCTCCTTCTTTCGATTCCTCGACAATTGGCCAATTGGAGTATCTGTCGACGCATACGAGATAGTAGTGTCCGTTGTAGTGGAAGAAATCTCCACAAAGTTGTTGGAATGGGTACGAGGGGTATTGGATCTGGCTTGGTGGGGCACTCGGTTGAGACGGTGCGATGCGGTGGCATTCGTGGCATTCTTGTCGCAATTTGATGATGTCGGAGGTGATGCCGGCCAGAATACCGATGATTCCGCTCTAAGTGTCATAGAGGTTGTGCCGTGGTGCGCTGCGTGGAGGCTTGAGAGGACACTCCTGCGTAGCCGTGGTGGTATGACGATTCGGTCTGCATACAGGATAACACCATCAGTTGTGGAAAGTTTATCGCGATGGTGGTGGCAGACCTGCAGTGTTGGTGGAAGTTCCTCACGATTGTCGGGAATACCAGATTCAATGATCTCGACCAGTCTGTGCATATCAGAATCGCTGGTTGTCGCAACGCGAACTTCGTCCCATGTTACGGATTGTAACGATGCAAGGGTAGTGGTGGCGAAAACGTAAGAGATATCGTCGGGAAGGTGAAGCTTTTCGGGGTTTGGGTCACCGGCGGTTCTTCAATCCGGGTATATGCATCATAGTGAACCGGTAGTGGTGTGTGCGTTCCTTCAGGTTTCGGAGGCGGTTGTTTGAAATGTTTTCGAGGGATCGATTGGTGAACAGACCAAGAAGCGGCTTGTGATCGACTGCTATAACGAGATCTTGGAAACCCAAAACGAAATGCCTGGCCTTGTCCAACGCATCTGCGACAGCCAGTGCCTCACCTTCGATTGGAGCGTGTCGGGACTCGGCTGGATGTGTGAATCGACTATCAACCAGAACTACTTTCCATCCTTCGTGACAGAAGAAGAGCGTGATTCCAGCGCATGTACAGTGTTTTTGGAATAGCCAAAATCCTATGCCTGTTTTTGACCAGTCAGTGGCTATACACGTAGGTCTCCACTTGTCGAAGATTCGTACACCTAGCTCGATTTCCTCGAGAATTTTTTGCTTTGAAGATATGAATAATCGACCCAGCATATCGTCCCAGTAGAACGTAGACGTTGGCTTTAGTAGCTCGCGATATGGTGCCATCTTGTCTGTCATGCTGAAGGCGTAGGTTAGCTGATTAACAAGCCCGAACCAGGAGCGTACGTGTGTGATGTTTTTGGGAACTGGGAAGTCTGCGATGGCTTTCATCATATTGGGAGAGGGACAAACACTAGTTTGGTTGATTTCAAAGCCGCAGAATTCGACGGTGTCACTGCCAAATACGAATTTGGTAGGATTCTGGATGATGCCGTTCCTACCACAGATGTCAAGCCACTTGCATGTCCTGAAGAAGCATCCTTCGAGAGTGTCAGACCATAAAAGTGCATTGTCAATCACTTTGATTCGGTCATGGAAATCCGATACTATCTCGTCAAAGCGACGGGAGTAGCTGTCACCTGATGTTATATAACCCTGGGGGAGGCTGCAGTAACGGTATCGGCCCCAGGGCGTAATGAATGTTGTGTAATGGCGATCCTCTTCGCATAGTGGTACGCTGTGGTAGCCATTCCAAGCATCTGATACGGTCTTCTTAGTCATGGGTGGCACTGATCGGATCTGGTGATAGGGAGACTGCGTGGTGGGTCTCTCTGGCGGCGTGGGCGTTCAGGGACTGGAAGTCGACTGTTCTTCTCGGTTTTCCATTTTTCTTTACACAGACGACCATCTTATGGCACCACGTAACTGGTTCACCGATGGGAACTGGTTCAATGACGCCCAGTCGAACGTCGCGGTCTAGATCAGCTTTTACTTCGTCATGCCAGTGTATAGGTACGGGAATAGGTGAATGTGATGCAACCGGCTCTGCATCGTCTGCAATGATGAGTTTAACAGGTGGACCAGTCATGCGCGGCAATGGCTGATGTTCGCATGTGTTGAAGGTACTGTTCTTGTAATAATCGAGTAGGTACTGTTGGAGCTTCTCCCGATTCTCGTTGATGGCAGGATATGGTAACACAATGGGTATTGGAGGGGAAAGTGCACGTTTCGGGCAAGTACAATCGGCTGACGTTACATCCTTGGTGTCTGCAAGATCGGTCACGGCGTTGTTTGTTTCTCCAATTGTTGGAAATTTTCCAGATATCATGCCAAGGTCGATACAGGCGGTTCTGCTGAGGTAAAATTTGTCTGAGTCATTGGTGACGTACGCAAATTGTCGTGTCTCCTGCAGCTTTCCGTCGTCACTTTTACCGGAGATTCGCAAAATCAATGCACCAAGGATCTTAATAGACTGGTTGTTTGCAGCATTCATTTTCATATGTGCGGGTAGGAGATCTTGTTTGTTAAGATTGAGTCGTTGAATCCATTTGTATCCGATAAGGCAGCTTTGGCATCCCGTATCTGCTAATGCATGAGACTAAGTTATTTGTAGTCCATGTCTGTTATTTGGATGGATAATGCTAAGAATGGTTGGGGTGGCGAGGTTGTCTTCTTCCAAGTATCAGTCAGCTTGTTGTGGCAATGGTGGTCAGCAGGAAGAGGCTGTTTCTTGTTTGTGGAAATCTAGCAGAGAGTGTTGAAGAGAGCACCTGTTTCACCGATGTTAGCTGTTTGGTCGTGCTGCTTTGACTGGCGTCTGTGATTTCTGTCTTTGCTTCTACAAACATGATCATAGTGGTGAAGGTAGTGACAGTGTCTACAAGAGTGATTGAATGCTGGACAGCTTTCTTTGCGAGTCTTCATGTCTGAGCTGTGTGTGTTCTGCCCGCAATAGGAGCATCAAGATCGAGCTGTGTTGGATTGATTTTGGCTATTGTTGGACAACTTGCTCTCTTGTCTGGTCTTCTAGTAAGAGCTTTTAATTGCAGCAGTGTGTTGGCCAAGCAAGTGCGAGGCGGAGCGTTTGCCGGCCTCCTTGGTCTCAATGAACTGGAATATCTCTTCCAGTGGCAAGTTCTGCTTGGTGTGGCCGAGAAGTTCCAGCTGAATGTCAGGATCAGCAATGCCACGGCTAAGAACGTTCCTAAGGATATTTTCAGTATAGTCTACATTATGGTTGCAGTTTGTGCATTCAATGATGTATTTGCAGACACTTGCTTGTCCTCTCAATCGAGCACCAAAAGATCGAATTGACTCTTCCTGATCTTGGTGCATGTTGTTCAATGCAACTCTTGCGACCATCACATTCTCCTCTCAAACAGCGAGGGATCTCATTCCTTCGAGCACTTCATCTTCGGTCTTGTGAGACAACAAGCCAACTGATGAACGTGTAAGATCTTTCCTTAGCTGTTCTTCGCAGCATTCCAGTAGTTGCAGTACCGCATCTCTTCCAGTTATCTTGGTGGCAGTTTTGTATTCCTTCCACCTTGTCTCAAAATAGTTCCAATCTTCGGATGTACCAGCAAGCGCTATTGATGGACGTCTGACTCTTTCAACTTTAGCAACGCTTCCTAAGGTCGCTGGTGACATGGTTGTATGTGTTACTGCATGGGCATTCAGCAGGGCTGCGACGATGACAGCATCAGTGTCAGGTATTTTGTATTCACACCCAGGATATGGGCAGTCAATTTGTGGCATCCTGTGTGATGTGTGTTGTCGTATGGAGAGGTATTTAACCAAACCAAACTTCAGATGAGATCAAACATAGATAGGTATCAAACCATTTGTATATTAGTATATATTAGCAATGTTTGATCTAGAGAACAAAATACATAAAGTATAATGCAATTCTTATTACCTCGTTTTGGAGAGTTTTAAGGTATAGAAAGAAGAAAAAAATTTTCAAAATAATCTCTTACAATAACAGCGAAATTTAATCCACACACAACTCTGAAGGCTTTTCCACATACATGAAGGACGCAACTTACGGCTAAGTACACAAACCATTAAAAAAACTGTCTAGTGACGCTTGATAAAAGGACTGTTTCATGATCCTGCTTCTCTCATATTTTCCCTGAAATTCTATTTCCGTATATTTTTTTACTGTTACCACCTTATGGGGGATAAACAAAAGTCGGGTTTAAATTTAGTCACTTTTCCTTGATCAATTTTGGCCGGTTGCTACATGCAATTACCGGAATTGCGTAGATCATTCCTATATGGCATATGGCATTTTCAGTTTTCTCAAAATAGCACTATGGAATCCCTGATTATAGCTTCTTTATTTATTTATTTATTTTTTATTTTACATTAAATTGGCTTCAATTTATACAAATTGTTCTTCCGCCTAAACTAAAAAAATTAAAATTAAAATTCATAATGAATAAAATATATCTATTAAAATAATAGCTTCTTAATTTAATTAAAGATAGTTGTTTGAATCGTTGTTCCCTTTTTATTGGTCAGCGTCGCAAGGCAGCTGATCTTTCATTTCCCTGTGTCAGTCACTGTATAATGCCACAGTTAATTCCGCCCTTTGGTAATACCCTTCTTAGAATCGGAGTTCCATATTGTTCGTTCCTTCAACACTCCCTCACCAATTCGAACTGTAATTGGTTCGCTAAGAAAACAGGTTTTTTAAATGACGTAAAATTTCCGGGTTTCGTGGATTACGTTCTCTAAACGTGGTGAAAAAGACAGAAACTTTATAAGGTTAAATAAATGCTTTTAAGAATTTGTAAGTATTCTTAGTGTTTTAATATAGTTTTTAATACTACAGTGGAATCTGTCTAAAGCAGACACGGTATAAAGCGGACATCTGTTTAAAGCGGACGCAATCTCGTGGAACGGAATGATTTACGGTCAAATTCTCATAAAAAAATCTCTATAAAGTGGACAGTTATAAAGCGGACAGCACTAAAGCGGACACTTTTTTTTTGCACCAAATGAAGGTTTCCCTAAAAAATCTCGGCATAAAGCGGACACAAAGTAACACAATATATCTTTCATCAATTTGTACATTTTTCAACTTTTTTGTTTACAATTTCAAGTATTTTTTTAATGTTTTTTTCACTCCAATCAACGGCTTTCTCAGGCGCAATGAGTTCGTATAAGACTGGTATTTCCAGTGCCTGTTTTTGTTCCGTTGTTGTTGTTGTTTTATACTCTGAGAACGAAGTGAACCATACACGAGATACAAATACAGCTTTTGGTAAATTTGGACCATAAAAATCAGTTTTAGGAAAACTCTCTATAAAGTGGACATCTATCTAAAGCGGACACTTTCTTTCGCACCAATGGTGTCCGCTTTAGACAGATTCCACTGTATAATGAATTAATCTTTTTGTGTATACTTTGTAATGATGATGGGAAAACATGTTTGAGAGTCCTGGATTATAAAAAGCGAAAGTAGCACAGCAGCATCACCATTAACTCCAATTTTTAAAACTTACTTCTAAGCTATATATATGTTTGGTGGATCTGAAAAAACTGCAGCATTTTTCTGTCAACATATTTTGTTTGTTTTAAGGTTTCTACAGTGCTGGCAGATTTTTGTGGCTGGCAGCATCAAAGCGGTCCAGTATATATATATATATATATATACATCGTTCAATCATTTTTGTCGTTCTTTAGAATAAAAATAAAAGAGTAATTTGCATACTTTATTCGTGGAGTATGAAAAGACAATCATGCGATTTTGTGTTTATGTTTTTCTGTGAAACTATTGACATCTATAATATAATACTACTTACTAAGTATAGTTGAGAAGAAAAATGTTAGAATCTACGTAAAAATGGATACGTTTAGTAAACGAATTTCTCCAGGTAATGCTGCGTATTATCGTGATATAATCAAGGAATATCGTGAACAAAACATGAAATGAATGAAGATGTCCTCCAGGAAACGCTTTTCTCATAACATCTAAGAATTACTGCAGAGTAGAGTAATGTAGAGTAATGTAATAGAGCATACAAAGATTAGGATATACGCTTTTTTATAAGAACAACCCCTTAAACCAATGCTGTTTTTATGCTGTGGAAGTTCTAGTAAGTAACCACGCCTCAAATTTTAAGGAGTAACTTGATATTTAAAAATATCATTCATAAAATTAGGATTCAAAGTATGATTTAAAAACTTCGATATTTAAATATTCAAGATTTTTAGATAAGATATAATATTCAAGAGTCTATCCACGTCCTCTATGAGTTCATCCCTGTCTCTTAAATTTAAATTTTATTTTAACCAGCTTTCAAATTTTGAATACCGTATTTCTCCGCGTATAAGACCACTCCCCCCACCCGCCCCCTTCGCAGATAAGCACATGGGCCAGTGATGAATTTAAAGAAGACTCTACAGACCCTAAATCTTACTGTAATTCTGGCTAACATAGGTGTTATGTGTATTCTTCAAAGAAAATAATTGGTCCGTATGGTATTTTCTTTCCACTATGACAAAACTAGGACCACAGGTGGAGTGGAGTCGCAGTGGAGTCGCAGTGGAGTTCGAAAATTAAAATGTTTATCAAAAAACCTTATATTTTTAGTCTTGTGTTTTCATTGAAATTCTTAAATTATTGCAAACTCACATGACTTCATATTTTTCATCACTACAACACTGCAGTCAACTCTTGTTGTATTGAACAAGCGAATATCCCTTATCTGAAACAAATTATGGTCCTTTGAGAGTTTGGTGGATTGATTTCAGTTTTATGCATTTAAAGATAGCGTAGTTGACTGTACTGCGTATTAAGATCACATTTCAGTTGAACCACAAAATCAAATTAAATGGTGCAAATATCGATTTTTTGATATAACTGTGAAAATAAATAAAATGTCAAAAAATTCAACAACAAGACGAAATTAAAATGCAGCCGAAATTTTAGGCTGCGAAAATCTCTTCCCTTGCAAACCACATGATGGAGGAATTAGACATCAGTCAAATATTACACAAATGTATCATCATCATCACCAAACTTATTTCGTCTACTGTCGCATCCCTTTCCAGTGTTGTTGCTTTTTGCCATATGCACGACAGTTGACTTGATTTATTTTATTTTACTTATAAGAATGACAAAATGCACAAAATTGCCTGAATGGGTTTTCATAATCTCAAATCAACACGATGAACAACGGGCTTAAATATTAGTGCCAGATATCGGAAATGTTCCGGCGGAAAAAGAGTATTTGTCCGACATAAGAACCTAATCAATAGACATTTATCCGGCAATAAATATCAAGTGCGTCCAATTTATATAAAAATACAAAGGCGATCAGTATTCTATTCTAAGTTAAACCCACACTAAATTATCTAGAATAATTTCTCCATAATTTCTCCATCAATGGTTTTTACACGCAATACTGCAATGATAAGTCTGTTTATTTACAAAACTTGTTGTGTTTCTCCTGTTGGAATTATATCATATTTAACAGAAAATTGTTGTATAAATATTTCGGATCGATCATTCAAAAAATCCTATTATCCCTATTTTTCAGTGCTATCTGACCTATTTAGAGATTTCTAAAGTTGTACAGTTAAACTAAAAGCTAAAATCCCAATGTTCGGAGATTTAGAAAAGAGACAATACAACGTGTACTCCTACCTAACCAATGGATACTCCTACCTAACGACGATAAACTTCTGATATATAAGAAAATACATTCAAATTTTTCTATTAACTAAAGCTAACAAAAACAATACCTTCTCAGACGTATTTATGTTTCAATTCTTTATTCTGCTATGAATTGTGGAAATGTCAAAACCCAAAACTCCACTCGTGCATCATGATACAAAAACCATGTATCTCTTCTTGTATTACATTCAATTATACTACACAATTTTCTAATCTAAAACAAAAAGATATCAATCAAATACTGTCAAAACAATATAATAATGATCTTGCTACCTTCGTTTCCCTAAAGGCGAGCCTTAATATTAACAATCCACACATTACAATGAAATACCAAATAAACTGCTAGTTACACATTTCGGAATAGTAGTCAAATCTAACTGATACGAAAAATCTACGTTCAAACACATTTAAAAAATAGATGAACACATAACAGGTTTACATCGACTATCTCTCGGTTAGAATAGTTACTGATACCTATGAAAGTTGTTACTCTTTATTACTGAACTTAAAGCGTTGAATAAAAAAATAAAAACAAAAACAAAAAATTTAACACGCAGCGTCTTCATTTTTCGTTAAAGAAATGAACATTGAGAAAATTATCTTAGTCTTATTGCTAATACCGGTTGTGCATACCACTTTTATTTTAGGGAGTGATACATTTTCAGACATTTCACGGTGATTTTCTCAGGAGGAGCGCGTAAAACCACAATGCTGTGAGAAGCGTTATTTAGTATTAGTATATTTGTAGTGGCAAATGACGCGACGTGAATTTTTTGGCACGGGGGACATTGCATTGCATCTGCAATGGAACGCGACGTTTAAGGGCAAATATCTCTAGAACCGATGGGGATATCTAATGTTTTTGGGGTCGGCGATAATTTGGCGAAAGGGTGACGAAAAAAAAATTGGGTCTGAAACTTTAAGGGGACGGGTGTGACGTCATCAAAATGTTTGTTCGACGATATCTCGGTAACTGCACGTTGTACACAGACGATCCCATACATTATTTTGATCAGGATTTCGAGCTCTATAGCGTGGTACTACTTATCCTTTTGGATTGTGTAATTCTATGTTCGGCCACCCCTATATTGATAGAAAAATCACGGGATGGCTGTAACTCATAGGGGATATGAAGCGGTAAAATATTTTTACCCTATATACTAATATACTAATATATACTATATTCTAATCTACTTTATTAATAGCGAGGTGTTCATAACATTTTTTGTTTAGTCAGTGTGAATAAAAGGACTGGGAACGAAATATTCGTATCGACTATTATAATTACAATTTTAGATCGTGCGTAACTGAGTGATAATTTTAATAGCGATTAGAATTATAGTAGTAGCGCCACGTCAGTGGGCACATTGCATTGCACCCTAAATGGAACGAAATATTTAAGGGAAAATATCTCGAGAACCAATGGGAATAACTGACGTCAATTTGGGCGCGCGATATTGGCGATGGGGTGTTGAAAGATTTGGGTCTAAAACTTTTTGGGGACGGGTCTGACGCCATCAGAATTTTTGATCGTCGATATCTCCGTAACGGTACATTGTACACAGGCGATCCCATACATTTTCTTGATCAGCATTTCTAACGCGACGTTTAGGGGCAAATATCTCGAGAACCAATAGGAATAACTGACGTTTTTGGGGTCCGCGATATAGAGCAATGGTATGACGAAAAAAAAATTGGGTCTGAAACTTTAAGGGGACGGGTGTGACGTCATCAAAATCTTAGATCGACGATGTCTCAGTAGCGGCACGCCGTACGCAGACGATCCCATACATTTTCTTGATCAGCTTTTTGAGCTCTACAACCAAGTGAGACTTATTCTTTGCAATTCTGTGATTTTATTTTTCGTCACCCTTATATTTTGAAAGAGGTACAACATGCGTGGTGTGAGCTGATGGGGAAAGTGAACCGGTAAAATGTTTTTACCCGGGATACTAGTCTATATACTAATACAGGGTGTACATACCACTTTTATTTTAGATAGTGATACATTTTCAGAAATTTTACGGTCATTTTCTCACGAGGAGCGCATAAAACCACGATGCTGCGAGGAGCATTTTTTCAGTATTAGTATATTAGCAAATGACGCGACGTGAATGTTTTAGCACGGTGGACATTGCATTGCAGCCCCAATGGAACGCTAGGTTTAGGGGCAAATATCTCGAGCACCAATAGGAATAACTGACGTTTTTGGGGTCTGCGATATTGGGGGATAGGGTGACTAAAAATAATTGGATCTAAAACTATTTTTGGGACGGGTATGACATCATTAAAATCTTTGATCGACGATATCTCGGTAATAGCAAGTCGTACACAGACGATCCCATACATTTTTATGACCAGCATTTCGAGCTCTGTAGCGTGGTACTACTTATCCATTTGGATTGTGTGATTTTATTTTCGGTCACCTCTATATTGATAGAAAAATCACGAGATGGCGGTAACTCATGGTGAAAGTGAACCGGTAAAATGTTTTTACCCGGGATACTAGTCTTCTTTATTAATAGCGGGGTGTGCATCCACTTTTCTGTTTGGTCATTATGAATAAAAGGACTGGGAACGAAATGTTCGTATGGAAATTGTTATAATCAAAATTTTAGATCGTGCGTAACTGAGTTGTGACTTTAATGGCAATTAGTATTATAGGAGTAGCAGGACGTCAGTAAGCACATTACATTGCACCCTAAATAGAACGCGATATTTAAGGGAAAATATCTCGAGAACCAATAGGAGTAACTGACGTCACTTTGGGCGCGCGATATTGGCGATGGGATCTCGAAAGATTTGGGTCTAAAACTTTTTGGGGACGGGTGTGACGTCATGATAATCTTTGATCGACTATATCTCTGTAACGGTAAGTCGTACACAGGCCACCACATACCTTTTCTAGATCAACATTTTGAGCTCTACAACTCAGTGGTCCGTATTCTTTTGGATTGTGTGATTTTATTTTTTGCCACCCTATTATTGGAATAAAGGAAGAGTACAGTGGGTGGGTGCAGTCACTCATGGAAAAGAAGAACGTGTAAAATGTTTTTGCCCGGGATACTAGTCTTATATACTAATAGGGAGGTTTGGGTGCCACTTTTATTTTAGGGAGTGATACATTTAGAAACATTTCACGGTCATGTTCTCATGAGGAGCGCTTAAAACCACGATGCTGCGATAAGCGTTTTTTCAGTATTATTATATTTGTAGTAGCAAATGATGCGACATGGATTTTTTGGCACGTGTAACATTGCATTGCATCCTCAATGGAACCCGTCATTTAGGGGCAAATATCTCGAGAATCGATGGGGATAACTGACGTTTTTGGGAGTCTGCGATATTGGTGATAGGTGACGAAAAAAAATTGGGTATAAAACTTATTGGAGACGGGTGTGACGTCATCAAAATCTTTGACCGACGATATCTCGGTAACAGCAAATCGTACACAGACGATCCCATGCATTTTTTAAACCAGCATTTCGAGCTCTATAGCGTGGTACTACTTGTCCTTTTGGATTGTGTGATTTTATTTTCGGTCACCTCTATATTGATAGAAAAATCACGGGATGGTGGTAACTCATGGTGAAAGTGAACCGGTAAAATGTTTTTACTCGGGATACTGACCTGTAAAATGTTTTTACCCAGGATACTAGTATTTGTTAAAAGCAATAACCAAATATATAAGGCTTGCTTCCATTTACTTACATTTTCCGCTGTAGCACAAGAAACTGTAGGGAACTGTCCAGCTGCAGCGATCTATGTTGGCAGGATATCCAGCCTGGAGTTTGTGGCTTGCTGGACTTTTGACTTATTCTTCAGGGTCTATGTATATAATTCTTTTAAGTTTTTGTGGAAGAGAAAAATATATTTGATTCCAGTTCTTTTTTTCCCCTGGTTCCTTTGTTTAAAATTACAATAGTGATGAAAGAAAGGGGCGTAACATCTTACATTTAATCCTATATCTTCTCCGATTGGTAATAAAATCAATAGTGGAAAATTTATCAATCTTGGTCTGAGCTTCCATCCTGCACAGAGATCCCTGCAGCTGTATTCGAATTTCAGCCCAGCAATCCCGGCCGGGAGCTCGGATGGAATCGATTTTCTTTTTAATGAAGGACAAATCGCGGACCATATTTAAGACTTTTGTGACTTTTAATGACCTGGTCCTCCCTAATACCTTACCGAGATATATGCCTGTCAAAAATTATATTTACTCGAATGAGCGTTCTGGGCTCTGGGCACGTCTGAAACGTGCAAGATAAGGATAGATTTGGGACCTTGAGGAGGGTCTACTAGAAGGAGGCGCTCTTTTGATTGAGGGCGCTTGTTAGATGCATTAAAAAGACGTTAAAATTATTTTAACTTGTCTCTTTTTAATTATTTTGTAATCTGTGAACCGAAAATAACTTAGTTTATTTATCTGACTCTTTGGAAAAGAACAAGAAAGAATAGTTGTCAATTCGAGAAGGTTTTCGTAATATATTGCGATGGTATATGTCGTACCAGATCCTTAGATCGTGACCGGATCGTGTGCGTGACAATTACAAAAGTAAGTCCTAGGAACTATAAATTAGTATGTAATTATATGGAGCAATATAAACATGTACAAAGTCAATTAGCGACGAATAGCTATTCCTTCTCTTTCTTTCTTTGATGAAAGCTGCTGTTCAATTACCCCCGGATAAAAACTTTTAGAACCCCGATGCCAAAGTGTGTGCCCAGCCTGTCTTGTTAAAAAAACTGAGCATGTTCCAAAAGAAACCGTAAGGAACTGAAAAGCACATTTACAAGACTTTGTGCATACGTCAAATCAAGTCTTAGATAAACTACAACAATATTTACAATGGTACAATATTTTGCTACGCTAGACCTAGCCAAATACATTATCCTGATGCACCCTCGCATCGAATGTTATATTATCCTGATGCACCTTCGCATCGAAATACATCATTCTGATGTGCATACAATAATATAGGATAATTTTGAATACATTTTCTAACAGAGTAGCAATTAAACTCAAATTCGAATTGAAAAAACGCAAAACACAAAAGAAAACGACTTGTTCAAACTTCTAGTCACGAAAGTATCTGAACGACGTGTGATTTTTGACTTCAGAGACCCGCCCTTTTATAAACTATGCCACGTCATCCTTAATTCGCTTACACCGGCACCGAAAAAAAAAATATATACGAAATCGTAAATAAACCCATTTATTTTCTAATCTGTGAACCGAAATAACTTAGTTTATTTACTTTTTCTGACTGTTTGGAAAAGAACAAGAAAGAATACTTGTCAATTCGAGACAGGTTTTCGTAATATATTGCGATAGTATATGTCATACCAGATCCTGTGAATTAAGAGCATGAGTGAAGAAAGCAACAATCCATAAAATTCCGTTGAAATAAGATTAGATATACTTATAAACCCAGTGATTCCGTAACACACAACATGTTGTTAAAATCTTCGGTAATGTATCTATTTTTTAACACTTTTCGACTTCCAACGATCATGTTTCATGATGAGCCTGTCGTTTATTCTGAAATTTGCAGCGGCAGATGCCCCACCGGAACGCAAACTATGCAGACCATAGTGATAGACTCATGGAGATAAACCAATTTCTTTTAATACCGTTAAGATATCATCCCGAATTGATGAGTAGGATATAGCCTTTTTCGTCTTTCGAAGGTATTGTTTTCCTGCCCTTATCAGTTTGTATTGCAATGAAAATAAAATCGTCGGAATTAGACTAAATGTTTGCCGTTTGTAAATATTTCTCTAAGGTATTTACAAGACATAAATTGGAATTCAGCCTTGCTAAATAGGTCCAATGTCCTTGTCTATAAACATCTGTCTTACTCTCTCTCTATGAAGATCTTGGCGTGAGTTGTGTCCAAAACAATATCGGATCTTCTTAAATTTTTACACTCGTTGAATCGTAAAAATGCAGAGAAAGATAATAAACAGATAGTTTCGGTTCTAACATTTGATAAACATGGATTATTTTTCAGAACGCTAACTATTTTGGTTAAATCGGCTACTGTCAATGGTTCTTTCTTTTTAGGTATATGCCAACATGATCGCTTTGCAGTTTCTAGTACGTGCTTAGAAATAGTTGATTGACCAACTGTAAATCCCGAAATTGAATGGAAATATTTAATTGCAGCAACTGAAGCATTGATAACAGGAAAAGATACATCTGACTGTAACATAGAAAGGACATATAAAATAAAGTACTGGTCGACTGTTGGTACTGAGTTTATTTCGGTGAACAACTGGCACCATGTTAACCATTTTTGGAAATATGTCCGATATGTTGCTAAGGTATTAGGTCTTCTAGATTGTTGCAAAACGTTCGGAAGGTTATTCATCATCTTTTGCAGATTTTCGTCTTTAACATTAAAGTTGAACGAAATGCATCTTCGTATAAAATCTAAAATCAGACCTGTAATATCAGTGCGACAATAGGAACCAAAAATTCATCATTCCCGAGAACGGAGCCTTTAAAAGCACCTAGAGTTAAGAGACCTTTAGAAGATTGAAAGATTCTGTAGTCTTTAACAAATTCCTTAAACACTCGATTCTTGTCAATGAGGAACGGCCAAAAAGTTGAAGAAGCCCAATAAGGAACAACTAAAACCGCTGTTGAAGTTCCTGAACTTGCTAGAAAATGTTTGATAGATTTAGAAATTAAATAAACTGAAGACACTAACAGATTTCTTTCTCCAGATCAGTCCAAAGAAAATGCATCAACTTGATAGGTATTTGGACACCAGTATTTTGACAAAAACTTTTGACATTTTGTGTTGATGTTATCAGCAAAATTATCAAATGTACACGGACCCCAAAGTGAATTGAAAAATTGAAAAAATGATTCAGTTAATTGCCAATCGTCATAGTCTATTGATTTACTTAGACTATCTGCCCGTGCATTTAGTTCTCTAGAAACCCAAGTGACTTTTAACGAAATATTCTTTGCTTTACAAAAATTGTAAATGTCGTTTGCCAATAGTTGTAACTTAGCATTATTACTAGCACCTTAACGATAGCGGCAGCTGCCATGTTGTCTGTATGTATGAGAACATGTTTTCCTTCACAGGTATCCGATAGAGAAGAAATTGCATGTGAAATAGCTAAAAGTTCCCTGAAAGTTGATGATTCTGTTTGTTCTTTAGGATCAAGGTTTCTACAACAAATGTTATTATTTAAAAAGGCTGGGATACCGGTAGAACTTGCGTCAGCAAAAAGTTTTAATTGTGGAACAGAATATCCCAGAACATTTCGATAATTTCGATTAATTAAATTTTTCTTCTAAAAGAGTAACTCAACTATAACATCGTGATAATAAGACAGATTAAATTTTTTATCCCACCAAGATCTAGATTCGATAACTTTATACAAAGCACGAGTTTTTTATCTGACAATATCGTGAAGCACAAATTTTGTTGAAATTATTTTACCTGTGAAGCAAACCAGTTGTCTGGCCGAAACATAACAAGAAGAAAATATATTATTGATGGTTGATAAATCGGATTGGATTCTTCGTTCTGAAATTTGGAAAGTCTTTTTATCGTAATCTAGAATAATACCTAGCCATTCCAAGCGAGAGGTAGGGACCCATATAGATTTTTCTTCATTTACAATAAAACCTGCAAATTCTAGTGAATTTCGCACAAACTTCGAATTACTCACAGCTTCATCAAAACAGTATGCTAAACTGAGACCATCGTCGATAAAACAAGCAATTCTTATAGCAAATGAACGCCAATACTTAACCAACACCCTCACTATGTTGGTAAAAATAAAAGGTGTCGAAGTCAAACCGAAAGGTAGAACAGTAAAGATAAAATACCTTTTAATACCATCTTTGAAAATCCATGAGAAACCTAAATACTGTTGATGGTCTTCGTGTATATCGACATGATGGTAACCACTTTTCAGGTCAAATTTAAACATAAAAGCCGTTTGAGCAAATTCTACGTATTCTTCGAAGCATTTCCTTCCGAGAAAAGGCAATCAGAGAGTGATACCATCTTGTGTAATTTCGAAAATAAGAGAGACTTTTCCAGAGAAATACGGTGTTTACGTGGGATATCAAGAAAGGGAAAGAGATGTATAACAATATCAGCTGTTCTATATGACTATAAATCTTGACTGTTGTTTTTTAACAGTATCAACTTTGTCTGGTTTGTCTACAGGTGCTATGCGTTCAGGAAGGTTAGGCAATACTCGGGGAAGTTCAATATGGTTCTCCAGAACTTCTTTGGCTCGGGCAACCATATCTTTAAAAACTGTGCGATCTTTTTGTTCTTTTATCGGTTTGGCAGACCAGTTACGTGTCACTTTTGAAAAACTTATATTAAATCGTTTCTCACCTTCCAACGTCTGTGCCTGGTTTAAGTCACTTCCACTATTAAATTCGATAGCAGTTAATTGACTACGAGCGATCATCCCATGATAAGAAAAATGATTGCTTTTTGGCACCCACTTATTATAAAGGGCGTGGTAAACTTCCAAATTTCCAGTATGTGAGAATTTTGTAAAATGCTCCATGTCGGACAAAAGAGACTTATCAAGCACGATAGTTTGAAGAGAACGGAAAGCACCAGAATCAGGTGGTAACCATTCTTTGTTTTGGGAAAGTTCGCCATGGGAATATGCGTGAAACATAGTGTTTCCTGTCCATTGATGCTTGTTTTGAATGTGAAATAGAATGCTTATCCACTTTTCTTTTAGCAACTGTGTTCATCGTTATAACATGTTCCACACGACCACCAGAAATGGTTACAAATAGATTTTATCCAATTGTTTAGTGCTATATTTGATTTTTTCTTAGCTGCTGCCATCAGTTTTTTCTTTATATTTTTGCAGACATGCCATATGTCAAATTGATGATCAATATCCTGTTGAGATTCCCTCGTATTTTTTTATTTGGATATGACGATCAGTTGTTATCTGGTCGATGGTGATACCTTTTGATTTCAGTTCATTCAAAACTTTTTCGAATGCAAATTTTTCCATGCGACTTGAATAACCTGATTCCGTACACTGTGTTATGGCCATGGTAGAAATTTTGTTGGTTTTTTGGTCAAGAAAAGAATATGTCAAATATTTGGCACTATGACCTGGGCTATCACATCGTCCATCCCCGGCGAACAGACATTTTTCCTGCCTACTCATTTTGCTAATAATGCTACTCGGTTCATGCAACCAAGCCTCATTAGCCACTCCGAAAAAATATTTGCTTTGTATCCTGTAGAAGGTTGATTTTGATACAAAAGGGATTTCAATTATTTCAAAAAGTCTTCGTATTTTCTCAAATGTATTCGAACTAAAAAGCACTCCTGCTGAAACAACTACATTTTCAGTGAAGTTCGATTGACTAACTGGTTGAGATCTCCAGACATTTGCATGACCAAATATGGAAAGTAAATTAACTGTAATTGTTGTACCACGGGTTACTACATTTAGAACGTGAGCGTTGTGTCCACAAGTTAAGCATTGCTTCAATAAAAGTAGCAATGATGTCCAATAGATAATGAAAGCTGATGATATTCTTGTTTTTGTCTTTCGCTATCATCTGTTTCTATATCAGAAATATGAAAGCTAGTATCCAGTTCTTCATTTGACGACGAGGATGCGTCTGAAAACGAAACATTGTGATCCAGGATTTCAAAGTCTGCTGGTGTTTCTTTGTCACATTGAGCTACTGTTTCAGTTTGAGTAGATGTACTTTGTACGTCAACAGGCTCATATTGAACAGCGATCGTGTTTTTTTCTTGATTTTCGAGAACTTGTTTGGAATGGATTTCACACGCATTTTCAACAATCTGAAATGTAAAATATAGTCTCAATATAACGATGATTTTGCAAGTTCAGATTTATTTATCAAGGTGAAGTCAAACCACCTGTCTCTTGGCAGAAGACTCTTCTCTATGACAACTAGATAACCTTTTTTTAACGATGTTTGAGTGTGAAAATATTGTTGGTATAGCATCAGGTTTTAGAATCCTTTGCGTTGGCAGATTTAGCAACTCATTGTAAATAAAAAATTGTAAGTTGTACCTTTTATTTGGAGCATAATCGGGGAAACTTATTAGGCGTTGCACGTGTTTATGACAGACACGAATATTTTTCTCAGCAGGAAGGTTTGTTCTTTTTAATTTATCAACCCATATTTTTTTCAGCTTTCCATCTTTTGGAAGACGAAAAAGACTTACTTTCTGATTTTTGGTTGAATCACTGTCACAACCAACAGCACAAATAACCATAATAATAAAATAACTAATTTAATATATATTTCGATAATATGTTTCTTAACAAGAACAGTTGACTTGCTGTAACGAAAACTCTATTTAGAAGCAAACTTCTCCAATGACGTCACTTAATTATGAGGAATAAATTATTTGTTTTTTAGCTTGGAATATACAGGGACAAAAGCACTTTTTGCTACAAAATCTGATCATAATTAATTTTTCTACCTTAAAACTACAAGAAAACGACAAATATGAAATTTTGTAAATTTCATGATACCAGTCCTTTAATGGCGTCAATTCTCGTATTAATTTTGGTCAGCCTTAGATTTTGTCTGTGAAAATTTGTCAGAGGCGTAAAAAGGGTCAATAATATGCAAAAGAAAAATCATTTAAAATCATTTAATATTACTTTAAGCTGGTTGAGCACGGTTACATATCTTTCTTAATAATATTTTCCGAATTTTTGAATGATTAAAGAAATATAACAGTGGATTAACTGACGAGGTACATTGAAACATCACCTGTCCACAAGCCATGAAAGTCGCCTGGTGATGAATAAACCATTGCATGTGTTCCGGGAAGTAAAAAAACATCGCAATTAATAATCTGTAAATAAATGTACCAATAGTAGATCCAACAAAAACAATTGACAAGAGTAGCAACAATTTTAATGTTTTTTTGTTTTTCAAATGTCGTTTGTGGTTCACATTTGTTCGTTGATGATGATTCTTCAGGAGTCTACTGAGTTTCAAATAACTTGTCACATATGTTAAATACGCAAGTAAATAAAAGGCCAAAATTAACCATGTATATGTTTCTTGTCCGAAAAATCTTCCCAAAAACAAAACCAAAGGACTAACCCATGGCACCACAGACAACAAATATTTTCGATACTTCATGAATCTTTGATAATCAAGTCCTTTCGTGACGTGGAAGTAACGATCAACGGCGATCATGACTATAACTAAACCTGATACTGAAATGAGAGCAAGAAAATAGCCGAAGTTTTTTATAAAGCAGTTTTTATGATCGAATGCTTGATATGCGCTGATAGGAGAAAGGAACATCCCAACCATGAAATCTCCAATTGCCAACGCCAGAAAATGTAAATCAGAGGAATTTCGAAGTGATGAATTTATTGCAAATAATAACAAAACACTGAAACTCTCGGTAGTTGCCAATACTGCATTAATTCCAAAGATCACAGTGAAGTAAATTCGTTGCTCGTCAGGCAACCGTGATATGGTAGATGCGCAACTGACCATACTAAGATTTTTTCCTGAAGCCACCAACATCTTTTCGAAATAGCAACGCGAAATTGTGTGCTGAAAGCCATCGATAGAAATCAGATTATATACGAAAACAAGGAAAGCGAACTTAACTCAACAACAATCAAAATAAGTTTTCACAGTAAAATGCAGGTGTAAGGCCAGTTCTATTGTAACACTAACAGACTTTATTGCGATTTTGTTCAATAGTACTTCCCTCACGCCATTGTACTCGCTAATGTAGCATTATATAATAAATACAATACTGATCAATTTAAAAATAAAATTAAAAATTTACACGGAGCAAAGAAATGCTTCTTTTTTTTAAAACATTAGAATCAAAGATTAGAGACCAGATTAGATTAGGTTAGATTGGATTAAATTAGGTTAGAGACTTGATTAGAGGCTACGTAAAAATCTGGTTATGACAACCATCTTCTTCACCAATATTTACACTCACCTTGATTGCCCACGTTAATAGAACAACCTGTTAAAGAACTCTGGTTAAAGGAGAAACAGAAATTGTTTAAAAGAATCTGGACATCAGGGACATAAGCTCTCAAAATCAGCAGCTGTGACTTTTGTTACTTGCAGATTCGCAACAACCCACGATGTTATTCAGTCCAAGTGGTTGCCAGTAGAATATAGAATCAAATACAATCTATTAAAATTTGCCATTAAATCGCTACATACACCACACTTTCTCGATTATTTGATTGTACGTGAAAGTAAGAGCAAATATCAGAAACGTATTGTCTCTGACGATGAAATGAAACAAAACGTGACAAATTCCACAAAAACATTTGAAGGGATATGCAGTCGTCTTTTTAACGACCTTCCAGCTGGTCTGTGGAGCGATAAAAAATCATCAGACATTTTCAAAAAAATTAAAAGTTATTTATTTAGATAGTTCTTTATTTAGATAGTTCCTAATAGTGTTTAAGCGCACATGTACGATGCAGTAAGATTGTAGCAATTGAATTAGTGGTTCCCTACTACACCTTTTCTTTCTGTTTGTGAACCTGATCTCACAACCTATCCGTGCGACTGTAAATATTAGTCCAAATTGAGTGTAGGGGTGCTGCTGTTTAAGTTTAATTTTTGTTGTCTCCCAACAACCATCATTATCCACTATGTAAATTTTCATTAAAAGTTTTTTTGAGTAAACAAGTCTTACCACAAGACAGGACACCACCCAACAATTTTTAAAAGTACAGAAACTGCCACCACAACCAGGGGCCGGCACCGTCACTCTCTACTCCATATTATGTGTGTGGTGTGGGTGTGAAGTGAATTTATATAGCTAAGAGAACTTAAAGAGAACTTAAAAGGCCACAAAAAAGAGGAGAGGAGAGACAGAAGAGGAGGGAATAAAAATCGAAAATGGGATCGAACAGTTTCTCACAAAATCAATGTCATTATAAAAAAAAGCAGTAAGAATTTTCTAACCTTGAGTGCTGCACAGTGTTGCTCTCTGGAACACAAATTAGGATTGCACGTTTTCTATATTTTAGGCCGCAATCACAATAATTAAATTACTTTATATAAATTGTAGTTTACCATTCATACATTAACCACGGTTTGTAGGCAGCCTCTATTCCAATGTTTTCCGGAATCAGCCTACAAGTGTGGACAAAAAAAATAGAATTACCTACGTACCTAGGTACGTATGGACGAACGTACAAACGCTAATGAAAGATCAGCTGCTTTCCGCACTGACCAACAAAAACAAATCAATGAAAATGCATTTTCCATTATACCATATTTCCTCGTGTAAGCTGGTCATCCATAAAAGTCAATGTAGGTCATATAGTAGGTCAACATCATTGTTTACCACTGCCTGTAAAACTGACCTTCTTTACCAAATTAATAAATTAATGAATAAATTAATTAATTAATTAATGGGAAATTATGCTTTAAAACGAGAGAGAAAGTGAATATGTAAATTTTTCATCATTGTATAAGACTACCCTTTGACATAACTTTACGTTTATAAAACTGTTATTAGTTATAAACATAAGTTAAAACTAATTTTAAAAAAATCATCATCATCATCATCATCATCATCATCATCATCATCATCATCATCATCATCATCAAGATAGAATCCATCCAAAATTATTGAAAAAAATATTTACTTACCTACTTTAAAGCAAGAATTTTCATGGCATGAAATTTTCATAATTAGATGGAGATCTATAATCCGCAAAATTAAAATGCTACAAAATTCATATGAGAAAAAAAAAGTTTGCAAAATTTTTGAAAAATCTTGATTCACAAAAATTAATGTCACAAAAATTATCAGGAAAATGGAAACAAATACAGTTTGTAGTTTTGGACTCGCCACAATAAATGTTTACAAAAATTAATGATTTTAAGGTATTTTAGTCTTCTTTTTTCATTGAAATCTTTAAACTTACAGCAAACTCACTGTGTATTGCACATTTAGAATCTTGAAATGATCATATTTCAGTCAAAATGCAAAATGAAAGGTTTCAAAACAAAAATATCCACAAATTAAAATGATGCTATAATTTCCGGTGGTTCAGGCACAGTAGAATAAATTTAAAAATGGAAATTTCCCTCTACTAATTTAAATAAACTAAATTATGTTGAAATGAACATAAAACACACATTAACATTTCAAAGCAAACAATTACCCTATTACCTCGGTTAAGGGCGCTGCGCCCTTAATAAGGACAATTAAAATTTCGGGAATTTTTCAAGAAAGAAAAACGACGGAAAAGGGCGCATGCGCCCTTTTCCGTCGCCTTACTTTTCAAGGTTAAAAAACAAAATGTGTTAAGAAGTACAGGTATTTTCACTTAAATATCAATTACATTGACCTCCTCGTCATCGCTTTCTACATGTACCTCTTCTTCTTCTTCACTGTCTTCTTGTGTCTCGCCGGTCTCGTTCCCACCATCCGCGTCTGTTGACTCATCGGTAATCTCCTCCTGCTCCTCTTCCAGTTGTGATGCAACCATCTCGTTTAAATATTCGTTCACTTCTTGTATCACCTCTTCAGGAACCTCACGTGTTTTTATTGTGTTTTGAAGTCTCGAATGTAAATTTGAATTGCTTCCGTTGTATTCAATATATCCACATTCACGAAACCCTTTGAGGATAAGGTCGTCAGAGGCAATCTTTTTCCATGCTTCTTCGGCCCATTCAGCCACAAGTTGGTATGATGCACGTTTTCGGTTGCCCTGTTCTGTATATTCCGCCTCCCCGTTTTCAATCCACTCTTCCCAACGATCTTTTAAAATATCTTTAAATGGCTTATTTACGTGCGTATCAAGAAACTGCAATAATGGTGTCATACCTCCGTGGATAATCTTTATATCACTGTTCGCATCTCGAAATGCTTGTTCAACTTCATCACCAAGATGAGCTTTAGCAGAATCCATGATGAGAATTGATTTACCTGTGTTAAAAAATCCACCTGGTCTTCTTTTCCAGATGCGCTCCACGTAAGTTTCTTTCATCATAGAACATTTCATTGTTCCACCCTTTGAACCAAGCACTTGCATTCCTGGGGGGTATTTACCTGGAGGAGCCTTCACCAAATTTAAAGCAACAGTGAAACGAAGACGCTCTGCACCTGTGGTCTTGACTTTAACCGTTTGTACCCCTTTTTTGTCGATAGTAGAAGATCGAGGAATGTCAAAGTAACACGGAGTTTCGTCCATGTTTGCTAGATTGGAAAATTCACCTATGTTCTGCATTTCCTCAAGGAAGCGCTCAGCAATCTCTACAGCATTTTTGGGTATTTTCTGACCCACACTTGTCACTCGCCGATGAACTAAACCATTTCTGCGACACATTCTCATAAACCAGCCCCTTGACGCTTTAAATTCATGTTGCATATTAGGATAGAGTTCTGGAAATAATAATTTAGCTTTTCTGCGGATCTTCTTTTCAGTAACAGTGATTCGTTCTTTACGCTGACTTTCGATGAATGCAAGTATAGCCTCGTCCAACAAAGGATAAGCGGATTTTCCAAACTTAATCTTTCGTCTTTGGTCTGTGCGTATCTATAAGAATATAATTATATCGTATTATTGTCTGCTAGGGTTTGCATACATGATCTTAAAATGTGGGAAATTCTAAATTATTTTAATAGTAAAAAGTTTGACCTACCGCTCTATTCTTAAAAGCTTTAAATATAACGTCTTTTTGGTGAACCCATCTTTGCAAATTCTTCCTGTTAATATCGAATTCGTTTGCAGTCTTTGATATGTTGTTACCATTCTCTTCTAAACGAGTCAAAACTCGCTTTTTAAATAAAAGAGTATAGCTTCTCATTTTTGCAACTCAAATTTAAAATGCCATTTACTTTTTATCAATCATCGCGGTATTATTGCTATGTTAAATCGAACTCCAATTCGAATGCTAAAAATTCGATTGCTTGAAAGATAATAACTAGAGAAACTTAAAAGATAATAACTACTTTAATAATTAGTTTTGTGAAACGTTAAATCGTGTTAAATCGTGTCTTACCTTCGGCTAGTCAAAACTGAGATCATGGCAAGAACAAATGTTTGTACTGCGTACGTTTTTGAATTTGAAGGTTACATAACTGGACACCATGTTTATAAAGATATCTGGACTCCTATCTTGGGTGAAAAGTTGGCGACAGCAATGGAACCACAAAATCCGCACGACAAATATGCCATTAAAGTTACGAAAAGCGACGAAGTAGTTGGGCATATTCCTCGTGATATTTCCAAATATTGTACCGCTGCATTATGTTGTGGGATCATTAGTTGTGAAGTGACGGGAAAAAGACAGAACAAACGTGGGAATGGCCTTGAAGTGCCATGCAAATACCGCCTAAAAGGGCCGTACTTTGTTGTAAAAAAAATTGAATGTATAATTGAAGATTATTTCAAGAGAATTAACTAAAAATACTTAATTTTGGTTTTTGATAGTTTCGTGATGTTTTTCATGTTTTGGACGGGTTAAGGGCGCATGCGCGCTGCTCCGTTTAAGGGCGCACTGCGCTCTTAAGTGAGGGGCGCCCTTAACCGAGGTAATAGGGTATATATACCCTGCTCTTCTCTTCTAGTGGCGAAGCTGTGCTCCTTTCACTTTTTTATTTATGGACATTCCATCATCATCACAAAGTTTACACAAAATCTATCAGAATACTTGCAAATAAATTAAATCAAAGGATTTTATAACCTTGAAGTAATATTCTATCTTCTTCACTTCACTTCCACTCCACGTTAAAAAAACGTTATCCAAAAAACGGAGCTTTCACGCCATTTTTAAAACCTGTTTTCTTGAGCAAACCAATTACAGATCGAATTTATGGGAAGGCGTTGAGGAAACGGCAAAGAAAGAATCGATATTTAGAACCGATATTTAGAAGGGTGTTACGAATGGGCGCCGAGAACTGCAACATTACAGACACACAGAACCACACGGGGGAATGAAAGGTCAGATGCCTAACGGCGCTGACCAAAAACGAATTAATTAAAAAAATTAATCTTCGAGAAATGGAATATAAAAAAAGAGAGCAAAATATAGAAGAATATAATATAAACCAATTAACGTTAGCGCTTAATGAAAATGCTAAATTATTTACAAACGAAAAAAACGAATTACTCAATAGATTAGGTAATCAAAGTCAAGAATTTTCTGAAATACTTAACGAAAGAGAAAATGCACTAAAAAAAACAAAGATCTATTCGAAAAAGAAAAAAACGATTTGCTGTGGCAATTGAAGAACGAGAAGAACGAGAAGAATTCTCTAGAATTACTACGTAACGATCTGATAAATAGAAACCAGTTAATTGCAGACGAGAGCGAGCAACCAGGAAAAATACTTAATGACGAAATCGCTAGGTTACAAGAACGATATAATACTGACACCGAAAGTTTAGAAAACAACAAAAAACAACTGGAACACCAATTACAAGAATCGCTTATTAACGGAATTATTATTATTAATGTTTACCCAGGATAGCCTCTTCAGTTCTGATGGAACTGTTATCAATGAGGATCCTGCGACGGAGGTCCCAGAGCATTTAAAGCCCCCATTTGGGCTACGGAAGCCGCAAGTGTGCTTCAACCGCTCAACCAGACAACCCCCTTAGATATCCGCTCTCAAGCTGAGTGCTAAGCTGAAAGGATCGATTCACACTGTTATAGTCGCTAGCATGACTCGGCCAGGATTTGAACCCTGACCTCCCGCACTGAAGGCGAACACTCTACCACAAGGCCACCAGTCGGTAAGATGACAACAAAAAAAGTTTGAGAGAAAAATTAGGCGGTGTCGAAGACGTCGAAGTTAGGTTAATTCCGAGGAAAATACCAAAACACCATGCAATAGACGACGCGTTAACAAATAGTAACGAATCGCAACTACCAGAAAAGGTTAGAATTACCGTAAGAAACGACAGGATGAAGCGTGGAGCGAGAAGAACAAATAATAACGTATACGAGCACAATAGCAACGAATTATGGAGAGGAAATAGATTTACGAGCGATTTACAATCGCCTATTGACGACGAAGTAAATAGGCGTTTTTAAAGTAACGTATTGTCAAAAACTGCTGATAATATTATTGAGACTATAGATGACGATGATGAAGGATATGAAGAGAAACTTAGAAAATCTACCTCGGAAAACAACAAGGGTCCTGATTTTAAAAGTATACTTTCAAACGGCACAAGTAAATCTGAAATACTAGACAGTATTTTTAATAAAAAATATCTCACGTTTGACGAATTATCAAAAACTCTGAAAGAAAAGCAATTTACTGCAGACATGAAGTTCGAAACTGAAAATAAAAACGACAATTTTGCAAATTTATAAGAGGTTGTGTCAAATTTTAAAAATAAAATACATAGTAAAGAAGGAGATGATCCGTTTGTCAACGAAAGAAACGAAAAAAACAACATCCCAAAAAGCAGGTCAAAACAATTGAATAAAAAACTTAAAGCAGACTTTACAGAAAACGACGTGAAAGTGTTAATAAAAGAATTACGTGCGTACACTGTCAAAACTGGAGTAAGACAAAACGTTGAACTGTTGATTAACCTTCTTCAAAAAACATATCGCAATTTCAAAAACGGTGTTGTGTCATCTTATCTCGCGTTAATCTATCATTTCATAAGAAAAAAAATGGCCAAAAGGTACAACATATAGGTGGAACTGTAAAGAAATTCGCTTTCGCTACAGACGAAATCAACATATAACACGAATTCGTGAAGGAATTGGAAAAAATTAATTACATAAGAAAAAAAGTGGAATTCAAAAGTTTAGACTTTACTAAAAACACCGAAGAATCTGCTGCCATCGATAATTTCGACGAATATTATAAGCTTTTTGTTGATATAATGAAAAGCGAAAATATAATAATTTCAGAATACGAATAGCGTGGAAAAAAGATGACAACAAAAAATGATAACAACAAAGACAGTATCGACGCGCTATTTAAGCGTTTATCAAAAGATGAAAGAAGTATTCTATTTTTGGAAGAAAAAATAAATTTAAGGAAGTTAGCAAAGTGTAAATACGGGAAAGATCGTGCGTTTTTAGAAAAAATTAGAAAAAACAAAAGCAATAATAACCGTGTTGGTGAAAAAATAGAAAACTCGATCACACAGAAGTGCTAAAGAGAATAAGAAAAAGAACGTCAAAGATTACGAGTACTCAACACTGTATTCTCTAAATGCTCCATTACAAAGATTACACGCTGACATCGCCGATATCAGATATTTCAAGATTCCGAGTATTAATTATACACTCATAGTAGTGGATTTATTTTCTTCGTACACATTCGCTTACAACATAAAATACAGGTCTAACTTAGCAAAGAAAATGGAACAGTTCTATTTGGACGTATCAAAATATAGAAAAAAACCCCAAAAATAAGAAGAATCAAAAGAAAGCGAGAATGATAGTAGTAATATAACGCGCATGTCATTACAGACAGACATGGAATTTAAACAAACGAAGATATTCGAATTAAACAAAATATATAATGTAGAAATGTTTAGCACTGTGAAAAACGGTGGACACGCGTTCGCTGCAGAACAGAAAATCAGAGTTTTTAAAGAACTATTAACAAAATACAAGAAAAGATGTTTTCACAAGATGAGGAGCTCGTCTAAACCAATTTCGTTAGTAGTAAAAAACATTAATGAAAAGGTATCTGAAAAATACAATATATCATCATCGAGTATGTTTCACGATTCAATTTCAAGCGAAAATACTAGAATTGTAGCAAATATGAAACGTGTGAGTGCTTCACAAAAATTACATACAAGAATGACTAGGTTTTGGGGAAAAAAACAGAATAAGATAGCGAGGAGAAGTAAGATCGACGATTTTGAATTAAGAGTTGGTGCTTATTGCTTCTCGCAGACTAAAAAAAGCGTCTGTAGGTGACGAAAGGTTTTTTAAATATTCGACACAGAACATGAAGTTATTCAACGAAGACGAGATATTCATAGTAACAAGGAAATTACAAATGACGGATTTTCAGACGAGTGATTTTAAACAATACTATTACTGGTTAGAGTCTGCCGACACAGGAGTTGCAAAAAAGGGTAGATTCAGTAGAAGAGATTTATATAAGTTTTAAAAAAAAACAATTATTATTATTATTGTAAAAAAATATAATTTTATTATTCGAAAAAAATGTTGTTATTTTCGTACGACGAAATAAACATCGAAGATAGTTCGGTAAATACTGAAATAAACCAAAAAAATATTTACATTGAGGCAGATGAAAAAAAATGAATTTAATAAAAGCGTTGATGGAACACCCTTCACCTTATAGTTTCCCCGAAGACTTATTGTGCTACTTTTCCTTGTTACGACAATTGAGTGTATACGATAAAACCAAAGACAACCCACCTCCTAAACATTAAGAGCGAATTCGTGTTTGACTACGTAGCCAGTGATAGAACAAAATCTGTGTTTAAATTACTTATAGAGCAGGGAAGATTTAATAAAAAATACGCTGTTAAGTTGACAGTGGAACAAAAACCACCAACCGAAACGTTTGTTGAGTCATTAAATTACATCACAGATGATCATAAGTGGAAAAAAGATGATTTTTTAAATGTACGAGCTATGTACAGTGGCACTAAAAATTGGATAAATAATATAACGACAACGAGTGTACTGGATGAGAACAAAAGTGTTTTAACATTCAAAGTACCGCAAGAAATCAATTTACTGTGTTTTGGTATGAAAGACATTAGAAATCACTATGATATTTTTCAAATAAGAACTTTCGGAAATGACAAGTATTTTAAGCACTCAAACATTTTTGATTTGTGTTTTCCAACTACATATTCATACAAATCAATAGAAAAATTTAATAACGAAGCAGATTTCCTCTTTGGTATACGTGAGACAGATTATAAAAACAGATACAGGAGCGTATTTGGCACTAATTAATTTCGTTAAAATAGACAAGCCTGTTATGGGTTTATCTCCAGGCCGAAAAGTGACATTCAATTTAAATACTAATAATAAACGTTTTTACATCAGACCAGAATCATTCGCAGGGTGGTTATCATTAAATGGATGGTTCAAATACCTTGTAGCAAAAAACATTCTATCAACAAAGACAGTAAAAATAGATGATGTTTTCCGAAATGCTGATAAAGAAACAAAAATGACACTTTATTATGGCAAATATAGAGATACTGATAGTATATCAACTAAAAATGATGACATAGTAGAAATAATAATCTTACAAAATTTCCAAAGTCAGATCTTAAAAAATCAGCACAAATTTATTTCTTTGATGTAGATACAGGGATGAATGGTGAAAACTGTGCAAATGGGTTTATGCCACTCATAAGAGCAAAAAGTAATAAAACACAGCTACAAAATATATCGGCAAACCTCAGAAACAAAGAAAAATTATACGAAGAATTGTTAGTAAAACCTTTTGATGACGTATTGATATCACTTACAGCAAATGCAGCGTTAGACGAGATGAATGTGTTCAGCGGTGGAAAAATTAAAAAAAGTGGAACACGATTGCTTTTTGATCATTTTTCACTTCACTTAGCTGACAACGCATACCAATTTAGTTTACCCTCAAAAAAACTGAAATACTTCCACCCAAATGTCACATTCGATAAAACTATTGTACCTACACCAAGAATAACTACTACATTTCTACTTTACCAAAAAGCAATAAAGACATCTGTATTTAGTTCAACTACAAATAAAAACGAGAGTACCTCTAACGAAACAGCAATCAATGACATTGTGAATGTTCCACTTTATGACCCGAAAGAATCTATACCATCGCTTTTACCAGGAGGTAAAAACATATTTGACCTGTGTGGAAAAAGAAAATACACATCCAAGGCAGCATTCAAAACAGACTTAAGCGATTTCAGTTTCACTCTGTTGGATCTGCAAGGAAAACCGTTAAAACTGACTGGTCGTTCCAAACTGTGGAATGCATTGATAGCAAAAGGTTATTTTAAAAATAACTTAAAAAGAATGAATAGTGAGCCAATTGATACGTTAATAATAAGAGACTCGTTTGAAATTACACAAAACGAAATATATTTCAACCTTGATAACCAGAAATTCAATGACTTCTTTAATCCCGCATTAAGTTCAAATGCATTCGCATCCCAATTCGAAAATGATAATATTTTTACATACAAAATATCACTAATAGGTTTATTAATGCCAAATAAAATATACGTTATTACTAACAGAAAAACAAACACACAAAATGACAGCGTTGGTAGTATCATATTAACGTGTAATGGTATTAACAATACAACAAAATTACTAATGCAATACGGTGATAAACAAAGTGAAAATAACGTACTCGGGATATTGAATTTAAGTGGCGACAAAAATTGGCAAAAAATAAAGAAAAGTGACAACACATATTATTTTCATCTTAAAGATACAGTTGACACGAGATTAGAACACACAAATTTTCCGGTCATTTTCGATCAAGCCAGTGATATCAATACGTTTAGTATTTCGTTAACAAACCTATAATATTCGACAGTTCATTAAACAAGTACATTATATTTACATTTAAAATAGAAAAATTCGGTAGTATTCTATCAAATTCAAAAAGGTTAAGATATAATTAGTTATAATATTCAACAACAGTAAACATCGGAGATACTTGCAGAATCGTTCACAACACTCGAATATTTTCAAAAAAAATATCAAACAACAGGTAATTTCTCAATTACAAAACGTATACGAAAAACACGGGAACGAATTAAATAAATGCAATGCTGTCAACACAAAAAACAACAAGAAGAAATAGATAATTCCAAAAAATACTAGAAAAAAGAAAACTACAGAAGCCGACGCTGTAAAAGTTATAAAGGAAAAATTTGACATGCTTGACAAACAATTAAACGAAAAAATAGAAACAATAAATAAATTACAACAACAACAACAACAACAACAACAACAACAACAACAACAACAACAACAACAACAACCAAATAAAAAAAACCAAAAAAACGAAATGATGATGCTATCATCAAGTGGAAATAGCCGAAGAAAAAAAGGAATAAATAAAAAAACTGATGATGATGATGATGATGATGATGATGATGATGATGATGATGAGAAGAGCGAGCTAAACAACAACAACAACAACAACAACAACAACAACAACAACAACCACCGCGTAAAAAACTACCATGTAATTGTAGTATATGTAAGCCACCACCAAAACAACAACCTGATGCATGTAAATGTTTTCTATGTAGATTTGATATACCTCTTATTAAACAAATTAAAAAAGAATTTAAATAAATATTAACAAAATTTTATGTAATGTTATTTTAAGGTTATTATAAAAGAAAATATATATATATTCCAAAATAATTTTTATTATTTCTTTTTGCAATTCTATTTTTTTTTACAAAAATTATTTATTATTTCTTTTTTTTTTAGAAAATAAGAAATATGGTCATCCAAAAGAAAAGTTTAATGAAGGCATATATGGTATTTACCATTTTTATAAAAGAAACATTGATGGGCATAGATAAGTATAACATTGATTATTTTTGGGAGGAAAAAGAACAATTGAAGGAATTTTTTGTGGAATTATCAAAGAAAATAAAGAAAGAGTTTGAGATAAAAAGTAGTGGTGTTGAAATTAATAACGAGTGGCTAAAAGAAGAACTAACGAAAAGAAATATTATGGATGAAGATGATCTAAATGTCAACAATTATTCGTTTGGATTTAAAAAATATTTTGATGAGTTCAAAAATTATAACATTATAAATGGTGTTGATGAAAATAACAAAGATGGTGACTTAGATTTTTTTACTGATGAAATTACTAACGGTGTATTTGATTTTTAAATAAATTATAAAAATAATACACTGCTTTTTTTAATTCACAACCCCTATATTGATTTTCCCATGTGTTTTTTTAAAAACAGTTTATTTTTTATTTTTGTGTGTTGCTTTTTTAAAAACAGTGTATTTTTTATTTTTGTGTGTTGCTTTTTATTTTTTACTTCAATAAAAAAATTTATATAATATGTAAAATCCAAAACGAGTTTCAAAATTACAAATGGATAAACGCTAGTAAAGACAACAAAAACGAAAACTGTTTCTTTTTTAATGAAGAAGAAGAAGAATATTACGACGATTGTGATATAGACGAGGAAAATGCAGGCGAACTAGACTTTTATAATGATGTTATAACAAACGGTGTATGATTTTTTTTAAATATATTTTTTTTAAAACAACATACCGTATTTCCTCTAATAAACGCCGCCCTCTGATAAACGCCTCCCTCTATTAAACGCCGCACTTATAGCCAAGCATTTGTAATAAACGCCGCCCTCTAATAAACGCCGCCTTCTAATAAACGCCGCATCTTGAAAAGCGGCGTTTATTATAAAACAGACTAAACAAGCAACAAAAAATAGTTTACACGAGTTGGACTTGTTTTTTATTAACAAATTCTTCCACAACTAAAGATAAAAATGAATATTGTTTTTCTCGTACTTCTTTTTTACCATTTACGATTGCGTGCACGTGATTACCGTCAATTTCAATGTAAAATGCTATTAGCTTAGACAGTTTTTTAGGAAGAGAAAACATTGTTGTTTAAAGTCTGTTTTTATTTGATTTTTCATTTTGTAATAAACGCCGCCCTCTGATAAACGCCGCCCTCTATCAAACGCCGCATCCAAACTCTGCAATTTGTAATAAACGCCGCGGCGTTTATTAGAGGAAATACGGTATATACATTGCTTTCTTATTGCTTGTTGCTTCTTTGTATCATTAATGATTTTAGTCTTATGTTGCCTGTCGTTAAAAATATGAGAAACGTGTCTGTGCCCATAAACACGTCACTTTCGGACATGCACTTAACCAGATCAAGCAGCGTCTTTTCAGGCATGCTCGTTTCGATTCCACACAACAATTGATATTCTTTGCTGTTGTTGTCGGTCATTTCGCTGTGTGATTCATCGATTCTCTTGATGATGTATTCGTTCATCCCGATAAGTTCGGCAATTCTCTTCCACGTGTCCTCACCTTTGTACCTTATACATGTACATATCTTATTCTTGTTTGCGTACTTGATTCCCGATACCGGTGTGGCGGCAGCATTTTCATGTAGTTTTTCAATAATCATTATGCTTGCTTTTTTTTTTACACAGTGTTGTTTTTTATTTTTTGTGTGTTGCTTTTATTTTTTTACTTCCAAAAAAAAAAAAAAATAGAGTAAATCAATAAAAAAAACGTATATATATTAAAATAAAAAGAGTGTGTACATAACAAATAAATAACATAATGAATAATCAAAATAGTAATAATCGGGAGGACGATTCCTACTTCTCACCACACATTACTGGTAACATTGGAGTTGTGGGACGTGATGGAACAGGTAAAACTAGTGTAATACAACGATGGGGAGAGCAGAACATGTTAATTGGTAATACATTATTTTGGATAACACCAATTGTGTTGGGTGAAGAACGAAAGGAGGAGATTAAAAATAGTTTTGTCAGACAGAAAACTGTAAATTTTATAAAGGCTAGTAACGTAGAAGAATTAGATAACATAGTAGACGAACTATTGTCTTATGCACAACATCACAACAACAACAAAAATAACGATAATATTAAAAATGATAATGGAGATAATGATGAACAACAAATTGAACCATCATCGTCATCATCTACATCTGCTAAAAAAGGAGAACCTAGAATTCCTACGTTTATTGTTGTTTTGGATGATATGACAGGGATAGTGGACAAATCGAACAATTTTGTTATGTTTCTGACCGTATCCAGAAAGTCTGGTTTCACCACGATTTTCGTACTACACACGCTGTGAAATGCTGAAAGAACGGAAAATCTCTTATCGAACACTCATATGTTGGTGTTGTTTAAATTGGGAACGATTCCAAACATTCTCTCCAAAGTTATTTACGATTGGTGTGTACGTGGTGCGAACAAGTATCTCACCAAACGAAACGTGTGGTTGTACAAACTGTATTCCAATCACTTGGAATCTCAATACAGGGAAAAACCTGACGTAGAGATCTTCCCGGAACCTAACACCTATTTACCACACCTGTTGATGGACAACCGTGACGGGGTGAATATACTGTCCAAATACAGGATCGATACGACTAATAATAAGACACAGTGGTGTTACATTCCGAAAAAAACGAGGGACAGTGAATTCGACAGACTGTCAGCGGTGTGGGAAATAAAAAGAAAACGATTTAAAATCGAAAAGTTATTCGCTGGCAACTTCACTCACGGAAACAACTACAAAGAACGAATAGAAAAGTCTGAAGATCTATTATCTCAGTACGAAAACAACTTGCAACAGAATGGAAGTGGAGCAATTGGAACAAGTGGACCTAAACGGAGTAATTCAAAAAACTCTGCTACGGGAAGACGAACTGAACGAAATAAACGGTGCGTTCCCCACTACTGCGTCAATCGATACAAGAGTAGAAGTGATGGAAGAAAGTCAAGTACAACATCAAAACGTAGAAGAAGAAAATTATACTACTACGCAACAGACACAGACAATGAGTCATCATCAACATCATAAAAAAGATAAGACAATGATGTTACCACCAGCATCGTCCAACGGTTCGGTGACTGCACGAAATTCGTTGACCAATCCGTTGATGAAACGGATGGAATTAGACTTGCATTGGCGTGAGGTTATAGTGTTTATTGTCAAACATTTGTGTTGTTACAACATGGAGTCGAGAAACCTGAGTGAAAACACAAAGATATTGGTGAGCCTGTTGTGGAACGAATACTTGCCCGCTAGTTTTTATAGTCTCGTGCACTCCGACACGAATGTACTGAAAATCCTCTTTCAAGAACCAAGTTCAAAGACTGCGCGACAATTCATAGAACACCTGTTGTCTCACACTGACATTATGAAAAACGTACGCTCTAGTCTGAAAGAAAACTGGGATATCATCAGAGGCATTTGCAACATGACGTCTTACGAAATGATAGTTTCCAACCCGTTTCAACATCAGGTAGAGAACGAAGTCAAAGGTAAACTCATGTTAATGATAAAAAAGTACCACGACAACAAGAATTTCGGCACCGATCAACAACTCAAACATTTGATCGTAAAAATAGAAAAAATGGAGAACAAAATGATTGACCAACAGAAAAACATCATAGGACTTGTAAATTATATAAAACATTGTAACAATGAGAAAAAGTAAATATATTTTTGATTATACTTAAAAATGTTGAAACTTCCTGACTTTACAAGGGCACACTCTGAGGGTGTGGTCTCGTTAAACAGACCGGACGCTATGTCCAATGCACCCTTTCGAACATATAATGTTAACGCGGCAAAAAAACCGTATGGAACAGAACGTAGGTGACGATGACGTTCGTGAATACTTTTCGTCTACGGGAAGTAATCACAATGTACCGAGAAACAAGGGTGAAATGGATCGTCTACGTGCATTGATGCAAGACGATATGATGTCGAACGCGTTACAACAAGATCTCAACTTCTTGTTCGATGTTAACAGAAATCAGGTAAACTTGCACGCTGGACTTACGCGTGCTGACATGGTGCCACGCCTACTCACCGATCCTAGCATTTACAATTTGGCGTTGGGTGACGCACGTGGTGAACATTTTGGTACCAATCCTAGCGTGTTTGAAAGAAACGATGGTAGTTTAGGTGTCGGTGCACTATTGTCGTCCGGAGCTGCGACGCTGGATACAAAAATGAAAGGTGTGAAAGGCGAAATGAAAAAGAAACTGATCGAAAAGCTGTTACAAGATCGAAAACTGATAGACATTCTATCCGGTAGCGATAAAAAAAACCCGATGACGATAGTGGTGGGAGGGAAGTAACTGATAACAAACAAGTGTTGTCAAAACTAGACGATTTGACAAACAAGTTATTGGAATTAAATGACAGAGCGGGTACGTTGGACAACGGACAACGGACACCGGACAACGCGTTGAAACGTCGAACGAACAGATCAAACAGTACATACAAAATTTAGGTAACACACTCTTGCATGGTAGAGACAGTATTTCACAACAACAATCATCAGCTAAGAGTAGTGAAAAAGATGATAATAACGACAGCGATGAGAGCGACAATGACGATGACGATGACGATAACGATGAAACTAAAATAGCCAATTTGGCAAAACTTAACATGTTGAATGACTTCAGTTCGTTGATGAGTGTAGAAGACATCAACGACCAACTTAACGATGACGCAAAATTGGAGTGGTGGAACGAAGTGGAAATTCCCAAACCTAATAACGATGACGTCCTAGTCAAGAACTTTTTTCCGTCGCAAACGGGTACGGATGAGTACATGGATCCTGGTACAATAGCAAACACTAGTGGCAACAATACGTTGCAATTGAAATACTTTGACTTGTTGATGAACAACGTGACGATCAGAGAGCTATTAATGCGTAACGGTTTCGTAGTTGACGTAAACCACATAGTAAAAAACGGTAGAGTGATCAACGAAAGCATCGCAGAATTCATCGGTTTATGTTTAGACCTGAACAGAAAACAATATCCAATATTGTGGTCGATAAACTTTGATTTCAGTGAGTACGATGAGTGGTTGCATAACAACACAGACTATTTGAGTCGGGAAGAGAAATTCGTAAACTACTATTACTGCAAGTACATATTCGGAATCGTAAATCACTATCTCTCGGGAGATTATGCAGATGCTGACGTTCCGACGTTAAGATACAGATTTCTGGACGAAAAGACTTTCGAGAGTAGTATGGAAGGAGTGACATGGACACAGTTCTTGGAGACTATGATGAACAAGAGTAGCGAAAACGACATGGAAAATCGTCTCGTAGAATCCATTCCACGCATGAATTTATTCATGAAAGATTTCAGAAAAATAGTAGTGACGTACAATTCGTACGTGAACAAATTGATATTCAACGTAACTAGTGCGTTTACGAGAAACACTCAATTGGACAAAAAAAAAAGTAATAGACTACTTGACTTTGTTAAAAACGAGAGTAAATGGATATTTTCACAACAACATCGATCAGCTAATCGATAAATTCAGGTATACGATGACGTCTAGAACTACCAACGACTCGAGCGTAGGTAAAATATTTTTAAACCTATTAGTGTACATGGCAGCAAACGATATTGACTGTCCGTTTGTACAGTATTCACAACAACAAACTATCGACAACACTATTGGTGATACGGAATCGAATTTCGGATTCAAGATACCCATAAATATGCAACGATTGTATAACAGTGTCGTCGACGACGAACCACATGCTAAATTTCTATCATTTCCACTTTCACTGAAAGTAATTCACTCGCTCGCTACAAATAGCCACGATCAATATTACGCTGACATGAGTGTAACAATGTACAGTCGATGGTTGTACTCAGTTACTCCTCACACGAATAACGAATTGTTGGTAAACACGCAAAGAATGATTTCACTATTTCAATATCTCGCGAACAGAATAAAATTGTTTTTCAAGTCGGATGACAATATTGATGAACATCATCAACAACCTCCCTACTATCCCAATAACAATCAAAAAGTAGATTCCGTAATGCAAACTATGCCGGTCGATAGTTTTTTTGAAGTCCCGATAGAAGTTGATGACGACAGTGACAACGACGACAACGATGACGACGAAATGAAACAATCAATTCCTATATTAAGTAGAGGTGAAATTAATAATGTTGACATTAAACCTACTAAAAAAGCATTATTAAGTAGAAGTGGAATTAATAATGTTGACATTAGACCTACGAAAAAAACACAACCTATATTAAGTAGAGGTGCAATTAATAGTGTTGATGTTATACCTACTATTAATGAAAAAGAAGACTTTGGTATTCAAACAGACATAGAAGCTAGCGGTATAGATGCTACTAGTCAAACCATCGATCAAAGTACGACGTTGATTGACGGATCGACACAAACTTTCCAATCGGATGATCAACGTCATGATGGAATTGACGTTGAAAGGGATTCTGAACAAGTGTTTACTAATTTCTTTTTGAATTTGGACAAGGAATTGTATGATAACGACGATTATGATAATAATACAATGACAATAACAACTTTGAATAACAACGAAGAAGAAGAAGAAGACAAGAAAATACTCATAAATTACAACAAATTGAAAGAAATGGGTCGGGAGAGAAATATTCGTGTCAAGAAAATGTTGCAAATAAACCAAGCATCGATTTTAGAATATCAAAATCGAATAAACACTCTGTCCAACGAAACGGTCAAGTTGAGAAATTTCAACGAGAACGTTGTCAACCAGTACCAACAACGTGAGAACGAAGAACGTATAAAGTGGATAGAACGAGAAAAAAAGATGAACGAAGAGAAAATCGCCGTACAGAACAGAGAAATGGAATTGAACGCGTTTATAGCCGAACAGGCGAAAAAAAACCAAAGACGATTTGATGAGACTACAAATGGAGGTGGATCAGACGATCAAAAACAAAGAGGCTAGTTACGAATCTAAAAGACTAGAATACGAAAGACAATTGAAAGAAAGCGAAGAATTGTTACAAACAATGGACGAGAACGTTAGAACGAGTAAACGTATGATTGACGAAATGAACGAACGTATAGAAGACAACGCTATTACGATGAACGGAAAAAGCAAGTTGGAGTTGGAAGCTCGTGATATTATGATAGACAATTTGAACAAAAAAATAGCTGAAAACGAAATACTAAGGCGGAACAACGATGAATTAATACGTCGTCAACGTACGGAGTATGAGGAAGAGTTAAAACGTCGCGAAAACCAATATAATTCACAACTACGCGAAGTGAGAGAACAGAATGCTAGTGAAACGTTGGACATGCTCAATCAAAACGCTGAACTATTTAATCGAGAGAAAAAACAGTTGGCTTGGGAAAATCAACAAAAAATAAATGACGTTATTACAAAATACCAACAACGTATTGACGAGAGTGAAGGACGAGTTGGTGAATTATCCACGCAGTTTAATTCTCTTCGAGAGGAAAATCAACGAAAAATAAACAACGTTGGTACAGAGTACCATCAGCGTATAAGTGAAAGAGAAGCACGAATTGACGAACTATCCTCTCAGTTAAATTCTCTTCGAGAGGAAAATCAACAAAAAATAAACAGCGTTGGTTCTGAATACCGGCAACGCATCGACGAAAGTGAAGGTCGAGTTGGTGAACTATCTACGCAGTTAAATTCTCTTCGAGAAATCGCTGGTGAATTGACGAACAAGAACCAGTTGTTGGAAGACGAAAGTAGTAGAGCTGCGCTGAATTGGCAATCCTTGTTGACGGAAAAAACCAACGAATACGAAAAGAAAACCGAGTTGAACGACAACCTACGTAAAGATTTGGAAGACGAAATCAAAAACTTGCGTAGACAAACACTAGTGTTGACAGACAAACTGGGTGGTGTATCAAAAGACAATATTGAGGTTCAACAACGAAAAGTGGCAAAACATAGACGAAAAGAAGACGCGTTGACAAATGCTAGTAAATACACGATTTCCGTACAACAACCTGATCAAATGGAAGAAGAAGTCAACAACACTGAATATATAAACAGCACGAACGACGTGTTATTTGGCAGCAACTACTGGGAATCGTTGAATGAACGCGTGGAACAGCAAGCAAGATTAAGAGCTCAAAGCAAATACCTATCTAAAAATCTAAGTGACGATAGTGCTAGTGGTACTACTGTAGACCCATTGTTCGTGGAAAACGAAATAGTACAGAATATATTTGGTAAAGAGAAAAAACCAATACCAAACGACTTTGCAAACGCGATGGATGGCTACGAGAGTCTGCAGAAAACTTTGAGTGAAAAAAGGTACACGGTACAGGAAAAATTCGAAGACGAGTCGAGAAACTTGGACAACGTTGCCGCAACTAGTAATTCTGTCAGAAAGAAGGTAGACAACAGTGGTGAACTAACAGAACTGATAAACGTTACTCGCACTCTAACGGACAAAATTCCATACGAAGACCAGTACAAATTGGGAATAAATTTGGACTATATTAAAACTATCGAAAAGGTGACTCGTCAGCAACGTGTTTCCGGAGTGGGTGTTGTAATAAGTAAAATAAAAAGAATACGTAACAGACACGAACAGCTAGACGGAATCACGAGATTTAATTATCAACTATTGAAACTACTGCATTCGAAACTAATAAAAAAGGTGAACAGTTAACGGTAGACGACGTCGTTGTGATAAAAGAACTCAAAAGCAGTATGGATGTAGTGTTAAAATTGAAAAAACAAAGTGGAGAATTCCTATCGAAAATGGCAATTCGAGATGGAAGCGAAGAACAACGAGCGTTGTTAAACTTTAAAAACACCATGAAGAGATGGTACTATCTGTTACGAGAACAAGATGTCGAGTAGTGTGTACGACGAACGCTTTAGGAAATTGAGTAGAGACGCCAACAGCGCCTTGTTCCTAGAAGACAAACTCAATTTGAAAAAATTGAAAAGATCAAAGTACTCGAAAGACATTCAATTACTAGAAGATATTATTAACAGTAAACAAAAAAGAAAAACAAACAATAATGAAGATTTTATTAACAATAGAAATGTAAATGTAAATTTTAATAATAATAATAGGTACAAAGAAGTGTTGAAAAAAATAAAAAATGTTTACGATTACGACTATTCAACATTGTACTCGCTAAATGCACCGTGCAACGTATGCACGTCGACTTGGCAGACATAAGGTACTTTAAAATCCCTAGTGTTGGGTACGTACTAGTGTGTGTAGACTTGTTCTCTTCATACGTGTTTGGGTACAAGTTGAAACACAAGTCTAGCTTGAGTAAAAAAATGGAGGAATTTTATCAAGACTTGGAAAAGTATAGAAACAATAATCAGACGACGATTAGTATACAAGGAGACATGGAATTCACACATAACAACAGCATAAAATTACAGAATAAAAAATACAACATAGAAATGTATTCAACGTCTAAGAATGGTGGGCACGCGTTCGCTGCGGAACAGAAGATACGTGTATTAAAAGAGATGTTAACAAAATATAAGATGCGTGGCTTGCAGAAACGAAACACCAGTGTAAAGGCAATAGATATCATACTGAAGAGTATGAACGAACATCGAGAAACAAAAGATGTTTGTTCAGCGATATTTATTTATCGTTTAACGAAAAGGCGAAACAAAAGAACAATAGGGGCTTTGTTAGGTCTTTTGTTTTTATGTTTGTTTTAAAAAATTCGACCAGTTTCTGGTGAAAACACACTAAATCCACTAAATTATCCACTAAATTATCCACGTGGAAAAATCGGGAGCAAGGAACTAATATTTTTGCACTTCACTAAAGTTTACCCCGTCTTAAGTACGTCTTGATGTTGATTCGTCTATTGGATCACAGCTGTCTACAATCCCTTCTGATTTCCTTGCATTTGCCACAGATTTCTGTGTGACTTCGATATGGTCCATCGCTGAAACTTAGTTTGGGTTTTCGATTGTTTACTTCTATTGGCCGTTGTTTTGCATGCTTGAACGAAAAGCATTGCTTGTCACAAATCCAACATTGTTGGTAGAATTTCAGCCAACAAAAGTCAGAGGTCCACGATCTAAATGAAAATCAAGGATTATAAGAACATCATTTTCTATTGCTTCTTCTCGATATACATTATCATTATACTCTTTTTTTTCCACTGCATAAAAACAAATATAGGACCGAACTAACTTGTCACATTTTCTGCAATAGAATCTTCCAAAACATGGCTGCTTCCCTGTGTATTTTTTAAACGTTAACAGCAACGACCCCTTATTTATTTCCACGTACTTAATGTGACGTGAATTTAAATAAGCTACGACAGCAGGCCTGATTTTCTGTTCATATCCCCGTGAATGGTTGCCAGCTCCAACAATTATCTCCAAATAAGGAGGAAGCAGTGCAGAGGTTATTAACCCAATCTGTGCAAGACGTTCTTCTAATTTCATCTCAGCCTCCCCTAGCAGGACAGGAAAATTACGTTTGTACTTCTGTTCTTTACGCAACCGCTTTTCTTTCATCTCATTGTTCTCAAAGTTCGTCTTTAAATTATGTAAGTCAATAACTTTAATATCGCGTCCCAAATTGCAGAATTCAAAATAGTTTTCTTCCGCTAATTTGTGGCAATAGTTCATTTTATCAGCATAGTTATTCTTGATATTTCTTAATCGAATTTGTGTTTTGATGCTGGGGATTCTACCATCCTCTCCAGCTTCAACTTTTAGTGCTTCTAAGCCATAAAAGCCCCGACATTTATTATAGGAATTACCCAAAGCACGGTAGTATTTCCCCTTCAAGACCATCAGTAGCAATGTAGTTACTTGTTTCGCTAGCCGCTCTTTGCACTCCTTCAAAGTCAAGATGACATCTTGTGATTCTCCATAATGAAAGGCATCGTCATCTATTGAGTATTTAGTTATTCTAGCGATATTATGAAGAAATGAATGATCTGGACCAATCAAGTCGCCTATCTTGCAGTTCCTGCATATTATCGTATACCCATTGTCGATTTCATGCAAAGTACAATTTGATTCGTCATACAATTTTACATTTTCCTGCATAACTTGCAGCATTCCTGACTCGGTATCACCCGGAAACCCATGTTTTTCAAAATCAATACGAAACCGTTCTAAATCGTTTTTCCGATTTGCACAGTGGTCAGTTGAAACATACTGTTGGCCTGGGTTGTTCTCATCCACCTGGAATGTTTCTAATACACCTGGAATGGAATCCACTTTGAATGTTTCTGATACATCTGGAATGGAATTTTCTGATTTTATAAGTGAGTTACCCAATGGTTCTAAACGGCTTACATCAGAAGTTATTTTGTTCTGTCCATCATTAAACTGGATGTATGAACATTCGTTAATAGTCTTTTCATTGTTGTGCAAACCTGCTTTCTGATTTTCAGTATTGTTTTCGTAATAATAATAGCCAAACACGTTTCCCATATTGCATTTACCTGAGTTGCACTAAAAACAGCGAACACGTTTCTCTATAAAGCGTGAATTTGAAATCTACTCAAAAATAAACTCTAAGAGTAAACTTATAGAATATGCTGCACAAACACTAATAGTTATCATTGTAAACATAACAAAATACATATTTGACAGCTGTCACAATGATACTGCTAACAACGATTTGATTAACCATTGAGGATTTCTTAGAAGTCCTTTTGATTGCAAAACAACACATTGTGTATGCCGTAGAAGTAAATATTTGGTTAGAAATTCCGTTACAACAACCATCTTAATAGAAACTTGAATCTTTTCATAGCAAAACAACTGGAAAGAATTGTTTTGGTAAATACCGTAAATGAACGAATAACCCCCACTCCCTATTAATCCCCCACCTCTGAACCCTAATTCGAAAAATAAGCCCCCACTCCCGAATAAGCCCCCAGGTTTCCCATAATTCCCGAAGACAACCTTTTTGTGCCTGATGACGACGAGATAGCAGATGCGGCACCGCGTGAAATGGTGGTGGATGAACACCAGACCAGTGAAAGCGATATTGACATTGATCAAGGCTTTGTTAAGATTTCCCCGTAAAGGGAGAAATCTTATTTATTTACGCTTTCTGTCTACCGACTAAGAAAGATCTTTTTCGAAGAAGACGCGTGTTTTTCTCCTTGGGATATTTTTTTTTTTATTATTTAAAAAAAATATTTTATATATATATGGTTACAGCTCATGCATGCGTATTTCTTTTGTTTTAAACAATAAGTTTCTGGTGTTTCTTAACTAAACCTGGATCACACGATCACACTTAAGAATTTTTTTTAAATACAATTGTGATGTCAGTGTAACTTAGGCTTTTTGGAAGATGATGGTTTGATATGGCTTTTAAACTTTTTGCCGTCTTTGATGAAATTTCTGCAGGTTTTTTGTAAATATAGGTTACAGCTATCCTCCCAGGTTACAGTAAACATGATTAGAGACAGATTTAGTGCTAAACGATAAATACCCAGCCGGCAAAAAGACGTCTAAAATATGTCTTAAAGACGTCTTCCTAGACGTCTAAAAGATGTCTAAATGTAGTCTGATTTGTCCGGTTAAGAAGTAGAGAAGGGGGATGAACCCAAAAGCAAAAGATTCTGGGTTAGAAAGTTTTACAACAAACTACTAAAACAGCATTTGTGGTAGTAGTGAAAAGTGGGACAGTGGTAACAAAAGAAAAACTGGATTTCTTTTTCTTTTTTTTTCTTTTTTTTTTTGCATTTCAAACAGATTCCTCCTGTCATATTGTCACTCTTAATTCTAATCAATAATGAATTGACCACACAAAACAAAGTTTTTTTTACCATCCAAGTGTTTTCGTTGTTCTTTAAAACAAGTCTTAAGTTACACAAGAAACTGCCGGAAACCAAGACACCGCAGGGGCGGATTCAGCATTTTAGCAGGCGGCTCATAATCTTGTGGTCTTAATGTTAAATTCCGATTATCCCGATTTTTTACCGGAACATTCCGATCAGGAGTGGATCCAAGCAAATTCAGAATAGTAAGCCTTGTGACCAATCTGGGTGATCGTATTTGCTTCAGTAACGATAACTTCTGATTGGGAAGATGTTATACGTAATATTTAGTTAACTCCGTATACATCCAATAGATCATCCAATTTGTGTGCAGTCGGGGGACGTTGTACTGGCCAGGTACTTACTTGTGAACCCCAAATACAAGCCCGATCATAAACGCTCACGGTTTTACTTCCTATTCCGTATAGGGTGCCTGCAGTATAGAAAGCTATGAAATATACTCTTATACTTTTTAGCTTTTCATTTACTTCTGGTGCCCAACAATTAAAATGATGGAAGGTGAAACTATAAAGCGGCATGTTCTCATTATTCAATAATTCAAACTTACGTTCTTTCAATTAATAGACCTTCCCCAAATTTTAACACCTCATTTCTATGAATTTTATTTTTTACCGAAACTTGTTGACTAGGCCATAACACAGTGTTTAAATAGAAATTCAGGAACTGTCGATTGGAGAACAATTCAAATTTTTGTTAATACATCCAAGAATGACTATATCTATTGCTTTCTCATGTAAAAGCCTTGCCAACTACAATTCAGTTAACAAATCTTTTTGTTAATGCTATTTCAGGTGATATATAAAAGATATAGCTAAAATCTATGAAATAGGATGAAGGTGTAGGGCTGGGCCATAGCAATAATACTGAAAGGAAAAATAAGTTTCAGTCGCAGGTTCATTCAAACAAGAAAAAAACATTTTTGAAATAATAAGCATTCATTTGATAGTTATTTATTCATACAACATAATTCCAACATATAATTTGAACGATATTTGATTCTGATTTCAACAACCAGCAATAACAGTAACAGGAGTCAATTGGGTCACCAACAGAGAAGTACATAAAATAAAGAAAAAAACAATTGTATTATAATTTCTCAACATGGTAATAATATGAAATGTATTCCAAAAAGATAAACAGCAGCAACAGTAATAACGAACCATCCAGGAAAGTATGATTAAATTATAATGTAATCTCAGAAACAACAACAACAGCAACAACAACAACATTTTCTGTATTTTTCTTAAGAAACACCTCCAGAATATTTGGAAAATAGTGAGAGAAAAAGACATAAAAAATAAGAAACAACTAGGAACCTAAGGCTCAAATTTAAAAACATCTTTAAATTGACAGTTCAGGGGCTGATGTGGTTGGTGTGGGAATACATGGATGGGGCACAAAATGAAAGATATATTTTAATAACCAGAATCTATGATCTTTCCAAGTTGAAAAATATATAATTTATATCAAATAGTCCTGCTCCCTACCTCATAGTATGAATATCACCTATGCATGAAATAAAATTTTGACACTGAGGGCGAATGCCTCAAAATGAAAACTTAATTGATTGAGAAAATAGATTTTGAGAAAGCAGTAAGAATTTAGGAAGATGTTCCAATGTTTTTATAATATACAAATATACAAATTACAAAATAAGTGAAAATAACCAAAAAGTGTGTTTTGTTCATTCTTAGTCTATTTTGTCCAACATACTTATGCACAACATTATAACCCCTCAGAAAGTCAACAGAAAAACAAATTCAATTAATACCAATCAAGATGCACTATTATGCACATGTTGAAGAAAATGAATTGATGATTGAAACAACAGTAAAACAAAAAAATAACAAACAGACAAAGGTTTACAAAACATATAATGGAACCTACAAAGTTAAATAGGAATTTCTTTTGCTTTCAGAGGAAAACTGCAGAAACATACATACTCCTGCTTGTATTAAGTTACTCATGACTGTATGGGGGAATAAAGATCTTGTTCAAGAGAATTTTATACAAAAAGGAATTTATTTGGTTGTATCTGTATGTATGATAATTCCCAATGTTTTTTTTGTGTTTTTTTTTGTGTTTTATCTAATAGATAGACTTTCAAATGTTTTCATCAGGTTAATTGCAAGCTTACCCTGTATAAACTTGTCATCAATCAAAATTTAATGTAAATACAGATCAAGTGCTAATGCCTATTGAAAAAATCTTATTTATGTTCATTCCCAAGAGAGCATATGCATATTGGAGGAGTCCAACATTATGATCTTCCTTTTCAGTCCTAGTGTCGGTTAGGTTACTTGCACGTTTTCCTTTTCTACTTAAAATGAATAAACTCTCCACCACATATTTGACTGAGCTCTAGCAACGCCCTCTGGAGAGAGAAATAAATGGCAAGTTTTAAAGTCTAAAATGAGCATTTAAAGCAAAAAGAACATATAAATGAACTATATACAAAAATGTTTGAATTGGATGATGCACTGCTATGCACCAGACTGTTCTGAAAGAATAGAGGTGACTGTTCTGTTTTCCATCCAATAGACGGGTAAATATTATTTATATTTGTACTGAAAAGAGACCAGATTTTTTCAGTAAAAACGTAAACATTATTTACTAGTCTATGGGGAAGGACTTAATTATATAAAACACTCTCTCCTCATAGGAGTGAAAAATCAAAATCAGGGATTTATTCATTTCTTAAACAAATTATGAAATAAAAACAAAAAAATACTTACTTATTATCCAGGGAAATTTATGAGAGTTTAGCTAGCTATGAGATAATAATGACCATCTGCACGCTCTCTCCCTTCTCATCTTCAGTGCAAACACCATGAATGGAATAATAGAATGCTTAGCTAAGTGGATTAATAACGAATATGAGCTCTGATTTATTTTTCCATGCTAAATATTCTTGTGACAACACTTCCATATAAACTAGCCATGTGCATATATCCATCACCACTACAACTTCTCTCGGATGTATATGATATGGATAATTTGATGAGATAATACTTAGCTTTATACACCTAGTATGTCAAACGATTTACTAAAAATATATCAAAAAATATGTGACAAACGACTTCAGAGCCGCTCTGCAATCTAACCGGTAGCACAAAACTTGGTGAGATAGCCTTTTCACACATTTCTTCCATACTAAAAACATATCGATTCCGTAGCCTAAGAAATTTGAGCTGCTTCTTGAACCGCTTCCAGCACATCAACCGGTAGAACGAAAGATCAATGCACTGCATCCATCGATAATATTGTGGTCAAAGACTATATCGATTCCGTAAATTAGTGTCGCAAGCGGCTCAAAAACTGAAAGTTAAAACCAAGTTCGGTGATAAAAAATATAGGAAGGCGGCTCAAAGAGTTGTTTCAAAATATGATTTGTGAGTTCTGAGCGGCTCTGTCCGAAAGCTCTATGATGGAGCACTATTCGATTTTCGATATGAAAGACGGGAGGAGAACTCTTTAAAAAATTGTTATAGGGTTATTTTTGGCAAAATTTGGAGGCGGCTCGAGCCGCCTAAGCCGCCCGCGCTAAATCCGCGCCTGACACCAAACAATTTTTAAAAGTACAGAAGCTGCGACGCACCATAACAGGAGGGGCAGGGGACTGTCTAACTGTGTGTGAAGTGAATTTATTTATAAATAGAACAACAAGTCATAAAACTGTAGCTACATACCTACCTGTTTTTAGAACCCAGGAAATACTTTATGTATTCGTATTTTCATAAACAGGGAACTTGTGAAATTTTAAGTGTTACACACTAACAGATCACAAAGGGAAGGCGGAGGGACCGAAAAGAGGAGGGAATAAATCGAAAGTGGGATCAATGTCATTATAAAAATCAGTAAGAAGTTTCTTACCTTGAGTGCCGGAGATTAAGCGAACTTTAGCGGGATGCTTTCACTGTGTCGTTCTGCTGGACGTTTTTCTGTATTTTAGGACACACTTACAATAATTAAATTACTTTAAATAACTTGTAGTGTGTCATTCATACATTAACCACGGTTTGTGGACAGCCTCTATTCCAATGTTTTGCAGAATCAGCCTACAACTGTGGACAAAAATCTTGAAATTACGAACGGAGGTACAAACGCTAATGAAAGATCAGCTGCTTTCCGCGCTGACCAAAAATCAGCATCAAATAATGAAAAAAACAAAAAAAAACTAAAATAAACCACTAAGAACAGAACCTAAAAGGAAAAAAAGGGACATATTATTTGCGTCCTGATGAGAGACGTGAAACAAAAAGTTTCATATAGGTTTAATAAAAATCCCGCGCTGGTCTACGTGAACAGGCAAGGATTTATTTCCAGTATATCCAAATCTACACATTCGGCTCTTCACGCAGAAGTGCGTATGATATAAGTGTTTTCATCACTTCAACATACAATTTAAAAGAGTATAAAACGTATAACGTTATTGCTTAGTCGTGGATTCCCGGCTAACGAATTGAGTGTTAAGTTGAAATTTAGACAAACAATCTATAGATAGATAGTCAACACAGATAGTCAACAAGTTAGTAAGCAGCAAATAAACCTGTAAAAGAGATTGAGCTTCAATTTTGTGTTGCTTATAAAAAACAGTGAATTCTTGTTATAACGAACCCCCAGATGTATAACGAAATCTCGTTATAACGAACCCGTTTCTATTCCGCTCCCTTAACCCTTCGTTAGTGTGGTGATTAGTTTTAAGGAAACTAGTCTGGTGGGGTGTGAGATAAATAAACCAACTGGGCATTTCTTTTTTCAGTGCAAATGAGAACCTACAGTAATTTTGAATGACTTTCAAAGAATTTTGATTGTTACTTAAAGTTTCAAGCCATCATACGGTTTCAAGAATGTTTACAGGACGGGTGCAAGAAACCCTAAGAAACTAACGATTCAACTGTTTATCCTTAAATCTTCCCACACTCCTCAGTTTATGTAATTTTCCGTGTTTTATCAGACTCTTCAAATCTTTGCCAGCTAGTCACTTTCTATAAATGCGTTCTCTTTTGCTTTGCTAGTGACCAAATCTCTTTGGCTGTGTGCATAATGTTGTAGTCGTGGCCAGGTAGATATCCTTTATTCTCACTTTGCTCATCTTCCAAACGTTTTAATTATACACCAAAATCAGAGAGAAAAATGTCGATTAAAAAAGGATAATGACCCTTGAGGCACTATTCATCAATCAATTCAGACCTCATCTAAATACTAAATATGAATTCAAAAGTCGTACGCTAGTAGTTAAGTTTTATTTTATTTTGTTGTCTGTCTCTAGAGGTTTGCCTCGGGCAGCAATATTTTAATTTTTTTTCTCTTGTAGTGTCATTTCATTTTCTCGCTTTTTACGTAGCTTATGGTTGTTTTACTGTGTAGATATGTGAACATATATTTTTTATTGGGGGTTTTTATAATCTTGTTTTTTATTGAATTTTAGACCTGATGACGATCAAAAGATCGAAATATATTGTCAATAAATAAAAAAGAAATATTGTTGTTGGTCAATATTAAATACCTACATTTTATCAATGCCACAATGTTTTTGCCGAATATGACTAAAAAAGGATTTTCTGTCCGCCAATACACTATTTATGTTATAAGGAACCAGTGTATAAGAAACTGGGACTAGGCTAATCAAAAACCTAAGAGGACTAGGCTAATCGAAAACCTCAAGAGCTGGGGGATATAGCTGACTAAGAGACTTTTCCTATTTTCAATGTCTCTTCAGGACCCATATATGAAAGATTAAAATGGATTTTAATACTGTTTTCAACGGTTATTAAGAAACTTTAAAGACAATGTGTTGTTATAAATATAGCAAAATCTGGTATTATGATGATCTCAGCAAATTAGCATGAACAATAACAACAGGTGAGAGACAAGAAAAGGAGTTGTTGTATTGTTTGATCTTCATAAAAGTGGCAAAGTAGAATTATCTTTGGTCATAAATATAAGCTTCTATTTTTGTTGCTTTTAATCATGACTTTCATAGAAGTAACTGAAAAGTCTGCATCGGTAATGATGATGTCAGCACGAGGTGGTACTTCCGGCGGTATTTGTAAAAACACATTGTTTTTAAGAAACTTTCTGAAAAATGACTTTTTCTAAAAAACATTTCTGGGCTAAAAAACCATTTAGTTAGTTTCTTATAGAAATAAAAAGTGCTCTCTCGCGCTGTCGTTAATTCATAAATTTTGATTATTCCAAAAACCACTAATTTTGATAAAAAGATAAACTTCTACATGAAGTGAACAGCATTTTTTTTTTATCTTTTCAACTGGATTTTTTTCCCTTTATCTCTTTAATTTCTTGTATGGTTTAACATTTTAGTGAAGACTGACTAATTTTGTTTTGCTAGACATTTTTGTATGTAACTATAATTTTCCCACACATACGACTAATTGTGAGAACATTGCATTGAATCAAAGTCATTCACACAGGCTTTATCGTGCCTTTATTGCTCACACGGTCACATTACAACCAATTCGCAGTAATCATTTACTGGTCATGTGATGTGATCAATATAACGAGTACACAACAATAAGACTTGACATAAGGATACATATAACCGTAGAATTCTTTAATGACTATTATAAAAAAGTTGTCCGTACAAAAGCATTCATCTACTGTAGTGAAATAATGTTCCAGTTTCAGCCTTATGTACTTCTTTCTTCACCAGGCTTGGTATAACTAGCAACTAGATTGTTTACACAAACCTTAAGAAGTTGTCCACATAAAACTTGCACGTCTCCTTGCACAGTCCCGGACGGAGCCCATTTGACAGATGCCAAAAGAGCGCCTCCCCCTCGCATGAGTGCTTTTCTCGCTACAGAAGGAGCGCTCATTCGAAAAATAGTGCTTAGATGAAAGAACAGCATTCGCAAGAAACAACAGCTAGACGTACTTAACGAACCCGATGTAAACAAATTTAACGTTTGTGTGATGAACTTGAAGTAAACGAATCGAACTCCACATCGTTTTTAACAATCGATGAAGACACGAAGGATGATATAATAATAGAAACATATCGATGTTGAAGAAATTCTAGCAGTAAAATTAGCATTTATGGATTACCTATAAACCTATCCCAACAACACAGATCTATTATTACAGATGAACAACATAGTGATCACAAGTCACATATTGAAAGTAGGAGCCACAGGAAAGAAGGATCAGTTTCTTCCCACCAAACAGATTAATTACAGTAGAGCACTTACCCACACACATGAATGTGACAGCCGATTTGGGAATCAAGAAAGTTTACTGATCCAAGTAACTGCCAGCTGCAACCCCAAATCTTTGTGAAATTGATACACATGCATTACCATTAAACAAGTCACTGAAAAGTTATAAATCTTGCAAATCCAAATCAAATACACATCCCTAGAAGGAACAGATGCCCTCAACATGTACGCCTACGCTTCTAACCGAGAACAGCTGAGAAAGAGTGTATTAAAGAAAGTGAAAATGGAAGCTAAGAAGTCTCGGTCATTAAACATTTTGGTTGAAAGTCTCTCTTTTTTGTTTGAAGAACACGAGGCATTACCTAACCATTATCTCGTTTAACCCAGACAGAAATAACAAGGTTTTCACCGCAAACTATAGTGACCTTGTTACATTAGCCTATTGATTGTGGTAAGAGTGACGGTACGAAATTCGCTACAATTTCCAATATACAGAACCTACCCAGTGGGCAAAATTTTTAAAAAGTCTCTGTGAAGGAGTGTTTTTTATGAAACAGGAGGCGATATTGCTTGTCATTCCTATAGAGAACACTCCTCTTCATCTGAAAGGGTGGGTTTAATTTATGCGCAACATTGCTTCACCTGCGATATTTTAGGAAACCTACTCTGTCTATAGTTCTCCAGAAAGTTTGAAATTTAGAAATTAATACGGCGTTTAATTTACTTATATTATGGCGTAGAGAACATTATGGCGTAAATTGATAAGAGAACATACCTGATTAGATACTTTGTATTAAACGAGAGAAAACGCAAGGAACTTGGCGTGGCGATTTTACTACGGTTATAAGTCAAACGTATTACACTTTTGAGGACCAATTTTAAAGAAGTAAGAAAATAGCTTCAAGGCAGTTACAAGGTAGTTACAAAGGTTTCCACTGAGCTGTCTGGAAAAGATAACCATTCGCGTAATGGTTAAAGCAACACATACGTCTCAACTCAAAAATATAAAGGTGCTCATAGAATGGTCTATATTCTACCTTTCCTTGCATCAATCAAAGATACAACATCTAAATTTGAATTTAAGCAGTCAGGGAGTTACTTTATTTTCCAAGATGGTGTTGTGATTTGGTTTTTTAATTGTAAAGTTACGTAATTACAACTCACTACAAAAATTCCAAAAAAGATTACAAATTGTGTCAGGTACCTTATTACAATGTATGTCAGCAAGTGGCATAACATTTAGATATCTGCAGTATTCCACACAAACCACAACACACTGTGTGACCAATCTGGTCTTAGTCACGATACCAAGAAAAAAAAGGTCTTCTCCAAAGACAATATGGATCGTTAAGAATACGAAGAAGAAGAAAAAATATCATAAATATTATTCAATTTCAATGAAAATAAATAAATGTAATTAAGAGTGAAAGACAACGTTGCCAGCAATAAATCTTTAATCCCTTTAAGAATTGTGCCAGTTCATGATTTATACGAATCTATTTCCGGATTGTGAACATCTTATATCTTATTGGGCCTTTTTTTTACGGCGGTCTTTATTGGCGTTATTTTTTAAAATGCCACGGTCAAACTCTCACAAACATTTAACGTCCGCCCATTTGACGCCAAGTCATGAAAATTAACACCATAAAGGGTCAGCGTAAAAACGGGCCAATAATGTATTGAAATATTGGACCGGGCGTATAAAGTGGGCCAAAATAAAGGGAGACCTTTTTAATGTATCAATAAAACGTGATTTCGAGGTACGATCAGCCAAACTTTTTTTCAAGTAAAATGTTTTGAAATTTTCATGTTATTAAAAAAAAAAAAAGGAAAAAAAAAAAAATGACGTTAGAAACGACATTTCAAAAAATGATACCTTCCCAGGGGGAAAAAAATTTCAAAAAATATCTGTGGGGGAGTGCTTTTTTAATAAAATGTTTTCAAATGTCTCTTTCTTTCGGCCGACGCTGTTATGTCGAGACTAAGATGCAGGCTTGGTGATGGTCTAAACAGAATATCACTTCACCATAAAAGAAGACCGAAAGAGGGACTTATCTTATAAACCTCTCTCCAGGTCGTCATCGTGTAATATTCCTCATTCCAGTGGGAAAAATCTTCAAAAGTCTATCAGGAGGAGCGTTTTCTATAGGAATGGCAAGCAATATCGCCTGCGGTTTCAATAATAAAACACTCCTCCACAGAGACATTTTGAAGATTTTGCCTAGTGGGATGACTTTTGTGGCAACCCTGTAAAACATTTAAAGACAATAAATAAATGTATTTGTCAAAAAATAAATTAAACCAAATTTACAGTTCGGATTTCGGATTAGTTTCAGCGTTTGTGGCGAGATTAGCCAAGTTTTCTGTGCTTCTCTCCACCTCTATATTAAGAACAAGAAGAAAAGAAACAATAAAGTTATCAAAATTGTTGACGCACATGTACACACTTCAGCTACTGGTTACAACAACTGCTGACAACGCGCACACGCGCAGACAAACCTTTGGATGAGGGCTGCGGATTCTCTTGTAATTCTTTTCGAAGGAGTTTTTCAAACTCGTCGAATATCTGATTCATAATCTCCTCTAGTTCCTAAAGTAAAGAACATCAATCAGAGACATGTTCGTATAAGCGCAAAAAACTACTGTTTCAGTGTTTTGAATGTAGAGACACCAGCTCGCTCGAATGAACAAGGAAATCAACTGAACACTAACAGTTCCAGTGATCAGATGTGGTGTACCTATACCCATATCGTAAGTATGGTTTTACCTGATCACGATAATTTTTTCAAAACACCCGAATTTCTAATTATACAACGACATGAATTTCCACAAAATGACCCGACGTGCCTCGTTTTGACGAATTATATCATTACTTCACTGGAACAATGTATATTATTAACAAAGAAACGAGGCCTAGAAACGAGGCCTGTTTATAGTTCTCGCGAATAAGTCGCGGGAATGTACAAAATTTGTTAATGTTGCTAAAATTTTGTCAATTCAGCAAAAATCACTACTTTCTGTTGTTCAGAAAACAAGAATTTGCTCCGACTGGACGAAGATGTTTAAAAATTCCAGAGAATGATGATAACATGGCTCCATAAATAACAGTCGTATAGCATTCGCTCAAACTGTAAACCGGCCTTAAGGTGAAGAAAGCAAAAACACGAGACACAAACTGAATTTTTTTTAGGGTATTAGAAAAAAACATCATTCTCTACATATCGTCCCCCACAAGAAATGAAACCAAAAGAAGCGCAGAGTAAAAAAAATATGCTTACGTCAGCTGCAGCATTATTGCTACGTATTAACTCAAAGTCTTTCTCATCAATGTATTTATCTTCGTTAACGTTAATTGTCCGGAAAAGCTATCAAAAAATCATAACATGTAAAAACAAAATGAAGCAAAGAATCTTTCTGATCGAGAAATTTCGAAGAAAAAAAACACGTTTCACCACAATGTAACATAACAGCTAAGTTCTCAAAACCATCGTCATTAGAAAATATCCCTTGTCTGGAAGTCTATTATACAAGATTGTGTCTATCTAACAGATTGGTATCTTAAAACATTTCGCTTGAAAGTTTCTTTTTTTGGTATGAAAGAACGAGGCATGACGTAACCATGATCTCGTTATCACAGACCAAAGTAACAAAGTTTTCACCACAAACTATCGAGATACCAAGCCGATAGGTAGACATATAAGATAACAACTTATTGTTAATTTTTTCTTTGGTCTTTTCAATAGGCGAATAGGTTTTGCTCACTTTTTGATTCCATGATAAAATTCTAACCAATCCACAGTCGTTATTTACCATCATATGATAAGTGCAGAAAACAAACTACAGTTAGGTGGTTCAAATTAAAAATACCGACAGGAGAGCTTCACAATAGACTTTCAGACCAGGGACTTTGCTAATGTCAAAACCAAAAAGCATAGAACTACAAAGATGGAAACACCTTTAAATCTACAGAAACTTAGGTATCGATATTCTAAAACTGACGGAAAAAATCGCATCACAACAATTACCTCCTTTCCAAGCCGCACGAATTCAATGCTTGGTACTAGATGGGTTATCGATGTTTCGGTAAATATACCATCAACCTGAAATAAAAGGGATATATAGCTTTAACATCAAGGTGTCAACAGCACCAACCTTATTTAACCTTTTTCTATTGGTTTTCTTCTTCTTGTCATTCGGGAATGGAATGATTCCTCTACCTTTCGTATAAGGGCCAACAATGTCTTCAAATTGGCTCGTTCCAAGTTCGTCTTTGATATCAAGTAATGTATAAGGTTTCTAAATACGAAAACAGAGATGTTTTACTCGTTGTTCTCCCATAAATAAATAAGATAAATAAATAAGATAAATAAGATAAGATAAGGATTTATTTCCAATATTTCCAAATAAATACATTTGGTTCTTCACCTAGTAAAGCGTATGATATAAGTGTTTGCGTCAACATAAAAAATTAAAATAGTATAAACGTATTCATTATTGCTCAGTCATAGATTCCAGCTAACGAATTGAGTTAAGGTTGAAATTGGACAAACAAGCTAAATCAAATAAAGGTTAGATTGACAAAGTATTGGGACATTTATTGTTGTATTTTAAATAAACAAAATACAACAGTAAATAACAACACATATACTTCTGTCGGGAGAGCATTCAGAAACATGGGACATGTAGATGGAACCGTTACAATCGGTAAATGAACCAATCAAACATAGTATTGCAGAAAATAGAAAGCCGAAAATGCAGGAAAGGAAATTGATGCAAGATATCGTTAACTCAATGGCAACACTCAAAAAAATTGTGAAAAGACTGAGTTACTCTTTAATATGAAATACAGTGAAATCTTATTATGAATATTACGAACCCGTTCTCCTTCCCCTCGCTTAACAAATCCTCTTAAAAGCACTCGATTTAACGATCTCTCGATATAACGAAATTTCGATTTAACGAACTGATTTCCAAATCCCCTTCAGTGTTTGTTATATCGAGATTCTATTGTAAAACGGTTATGTTAAAAAGCTCATTGCACAGGATTTGTTCCTTTTTTTTATTATAGGAAACAAGGCAACAAGGCAACCCAGTGGGCAAGTGTTTTTTATTGAAAAAGCCGGCGATATTGCTTGCCATTTTCCTATAGAAAACACTCCTCCTCATTGACTTTTTGAAGATTTTGCCTACTGGGAACAACGCAAGCCGCTAAAGCGGGATAGAGAGAATGCAATAGGATAAAGTATTATTATTATTATTAAGCAATATTTATACAGGTATACATATGAACACTTCAACAAACTTAATTGCTGCTATCAACGTGTGACCTGTTTATGATAAAATATTACAAATATTACAAGAAAAGAAAAAAAGAAAATGTACAAAATAATTTATTTCTAATGGTTAAAATCATCTAATTAAAAAAATTATTTAAAAGGTTAGAATTCTCAGAATTTCGTATAAACAGAGGCAACTCGTAGATTTTTGCTCCCTGAAACTTAAAGGATTTCCTTGCAAATTCTAACTTTACTTCTGGGAGCTTTAAAAAATTATTTCTATTCCTAGTGTTCTTTTCATGTGAGTTTACTTCAAAGTAGTTTTCGAAGTTACTACAGACAGCTCCATTTAAACACCGTTTTACCATTTTGGAGATTCTCATCTTCTTTCTTCCTTCAATGCTACGTATTTTTCTGTTTCCACCAATTATATCTTTTGCCCTTTTATCTAACGAAGACAATTTTCGTTGTTGTGTCGATGTAGATTGTGCATGCAGAAACGTGCCATACAATATAATTGGGACTATCACCATCTCGTAAATTTTGTGTGCAGCATCAATGTTCAAATAAGGTCTCATTTTTCGTAACAAATTGACACGACCACCGGCCTTTTTATACGATTTTTCAAAGTTGTTGTTTAGATTCAAAGTTGGGTCTAGTTCATTTCCAAGATGGCAGTATGATTGATCGGCTCTTCATTGATTTGCAGTTTTATGTTTTTCTTCTTCGCTAAACGTTTGGCTGTCCCAAACAGCATTGTTTCAGTCTTTTCACGCTTCAAATTTAGAATAAGTTCGTTATCACGACAATAAGTTAAAATGTTTTTCATTTCACGATTTAGAACAGTTTCAATCTCCTCCGCATTACTGTTGGAGAGGTAAACGACGGTATCGTCTGCATACTGAATACATTTAGACCACTGTAATTTTTCTGGAAAGTCATTGAAGAATATTATGAAGAGTAATGGTCCTAATATAGATCCCTGAGGGACCCCACTCAAAAGCTCAAATGATGACGATTTTTCGTTTCCGATTGTCACGATCTGTTTTCTGGAAAATAGATACTCAGTGAACCAGTCTAAAGCATTAGCGGTGATACCGTACGATTCAAGCTTTTTCAAAATTAGCCCGTGGCTGATAGTGTCAAAGGCTTTTCTTAAATCTAAGAATAAAGCACCAGTCAGTTTTCCCTCGTTACCATTGCTTCGTATCTCATCTACAAACAAGGTTGTCGCGATGACAGTACTGCGGTTTCTTCGATACCCAAACTGGAATTTGTTCAAAAGATTGTTATTTTCAAAGAATTCGATCACCTGTGAGTGGACCGCCTTCTCTAACACTTTTGATAATATTGGCAATACGGAGATTGGTCTATAATTCTCAACGTTTGATGTGTCACCTGTTTTGTAGACTGGTACAATCTTGCCGATTTTCCAAGTCGCTGGAACAGTGTTTGTTGAGAGTGAACAATTCACGATGTAGTGTAACGGAGTTGCGATTTCGTCTGCGCAGTCTCTTAACAATCTAGCTGGTAGTTCGTCAACACCAGTTGCTTTTCTCTTTTTAAGCTGTTTGAGGAACTTTTTAATGAACAAGATCGATACATACTTGAATTTGAAAACTTCTTGTGTTCGTTTGAAAACAGATGGAGGAGGTTGCCATATACAATCTTTTAGTTTGAATGAAACTTTCTTGAGATTTGACACTACCGAGGAAAAGTAAAGTCTGAAATTTTGGGCTCTGCTACTGTTGGATGTTTTTCCATGTAAAATATCTTTCTGACTTTTACTCTTAGTCGGAAAAGTCTTTTTGACTACTTTCCAGAAGACCTTGGGTTGTGAGTGTTATCATTAATAAGTTCCCGTGTAAAAGTAGCTTTAGATTTTCTTGTCATGATATTGCACTGATTTCTTGATTTACGATAATTTTCCCAATCACCAGCTTTGTTGGATTTCCTTGCTTTCCGTAAAAGTCGATCTCTTTCATTCATTGACGTTTTGATATTGTCCGTGATCCATTCACTTGGCTTGCTTTTTGTACGCTTGTTTATGATGGGTGCGTGTTTATCAAATATACTTTTCACGATAAAGTTGAAAATGTTTAGCGCATCATTTACGTTGGGAGCTGTTATGACAGAATTTTCATTTGTTCAGGATCATATGTTCTATAATTTCTACGCCTCACGGTTTTCATTGGAAATTTTCTATTGTTAAGTTTTCTGACACATGCTACTAGGTCGTGGTCACTTAAACTTGTTGCTATAACATCACTATTGACTATGTTCTCGGGACGGTTAGTTGCTATTATATCAATAAGGGTTTTTGATTGTTCTGTAATGCGTGTTGGTTTGTTTATTATCTGTGTAAAACCATTACGACTGATAATTGATTTGACGTCAGGATTGTCATTTCGTTTTAAGTAATCTGTGTTCATGTCACCCAGGATTATTGTTTCTTTTGATTCCGAACAATACGATATTAACGACTGTTCAAACAGTTCATTGAAACTTTTGTGTAAATATTTCGAGGTGTTTGGAGGTCTGTAATAGGTTGATAAGAGAATGTTTTTTGAGTTGTTAATAACAATTTCGATAACAATATTTTCAAGATCCGAATTCTCTAGATCAAAACGTCGAATATAATTCAAAGTTTCTCTAATATACATTGCAACTCCTCCCCCAATTCCTTTTGAACGATTACGACTTTCAAAATTATAACCGGGTATAGCATATAGATTATCAACATCTTCTGACATTTTAATATGAGTTTCAGATAATGTTAGAACGTCAATATTTGGATGCGATGTTAATAATACCTCAATTTCAGCAACTTTTGAGAGCAATCCACAAATATTCTGGTGAACTACTTTTAATCCTTTTGTATTTAACAAATCTTTAAAGGGATCTTCTTTATTCACAACTGTAGTAGCTTCTAAATTGCCACCAATAAACAATAATAAACCTAGAATCAAGAGCATGACCGTTTGCGCCGCCATGTCGCCAGCTTAATTCAGCTTAATTAGCTTAATTCGTTTGTCTAGAAGCGTTTGTATAACAAGATGCGATCATCAAATAGTTTGCGGTCAAAACATTGTTATTTCTGTCTGCGTTAGCGAGAACAAAGAATTCAGGTGTTTTTGTGATCACATCTCGTTAGACAGGCACCCTCAAAATTACAGTCGAACCTCTCTAAAGCGGACAAAATCTTCAGAATGTCTATGAGGAGGAGTGTTTTTTTAATAGAAACGACAAGTAATATCGCATGTTTCAATTAAAAAACACTCCTCCACAGAGACTTTTTGAAGATTCTGCCCAGTGGGTATATTTTACGTTTAACGTTGTAACTTATACAATTTCATTTCTTGAAGAACGTATGAATGATAGTATGTCTTTTTGTAGCTTGAGTGTTTCCACTCTTCCTATTAAGACATTTAACAGCATGTCCGTCTGTTTATCTCAATATTGCAAGTTGCTACTTTAGCAACGGTTATGATTTTCATCGTTTGGCGACATTTTAGTTATTTATTCATATTGTTTTCTGATTTACCCAAAACACGAGTGTGTCCGCTATAGTGACGTAAATTTCCAGACAAAAATTAACGCGGTTCCAAAATATAGTGTCCCCTATAGCGAATGTCCGCTACAAAGGTGTCCACTATATAACAGGGTTTGCTATGAGAGTTTGACCAAGACTGGGTCGATTTCTAGAAAATCTGTCCGCTATATAACGAGATGTCCGTTATGGAGAGGTTTGATAATAATGTTCTGGCTGATAATTGTTTTAAACACTTTTTTATACTTTTTATTACGAGCCCCGATATACAACGAAGTCTCGTTATAATAACTCGGTTCTGTTGATTTAACGACCTCTCGATATAACGAATTAATTTCTACCTTCAGGGCTCCTAATATTTTCCCAGGCTTAATAATCTCAAGAAATTTTCGTATATATTGTTAAAATTATTCTTATTAGATCGTTTTCAAAAGAAATTGCAAGATGTGTCATGACGATTCTCTGTTATGAACAACTAACATCACAAAATAGCCCACTGCTGAAAAACGAGACAAACATAGTACGCTTTTTTTTATAAGCAACACAAGGCTTAAATCTGTCAATAAACGAAACAACTGTGCTAAAGCAACAGCCTAGCCCGTACCCCGGTAAGTAAAAAAAAAACCCTCAAAAAATCAAACCGAACATGTAATAAAAGGGAACAAGGACAAAACGGAACATATCTGGTTCTAAAGACGTAAACTAGATAAAAAGAAACTGATGTCATTATGTTATGTTATGTTATTTATTTAAAGTCGATTGCATATATTTGAAATGAAAAATGAAAATGTAAAAATTTTAGTTTTCTTATATAAAGAAGATTAATCAAAACCGATCAAAGTCGTGATGGAATGGTTTACCGCGTTCCACTTGCTATGCCGTGTTGAAGCAAATTCAACACAAATTCAATTCGGCTTCCTATTGAGACTTGCATTCTAGCTGAATCGTAATTTTGCCTTGCACAGTAGAAGTTTGGTTTGCCAGTGTAGTGAAGATTTTGGAAAGTTCCAGCAACAAATTTTATTATACAACACTTGTATCGTTAATATTTCGAAGTCGTCAAGGATATCAAAAGCTAATCAATCAACATGATGTTTAACTTTTTCTACGCGACGTTTCATTTTACGACGTTTTATTTTACGACGTTTTATTTTACGACGTTTTATTTTACGACGTTTTATTTTACGCAGTGACATTATTACTGAAGCGCTTCTTCAACTTAGTAAGACATTCATGAATTCACGCAAATAAATAAATGGCGAAATGATAACCCTAACAACATTTTACATTTACGGTGACAAGTCTTACAGAAATGTTTGAAAGAACGAGGCACGACCTGACTCTAGCCTCGCTAACCAAGACAAAATTTACAAGATTTGCACCATAAACTTAGGTGAGGAGAAATGGTAAGTTGAATTATACGTTTGTATTCCTTTTCATCGGGCTAGTTAACTGAGAGATATAACTACATCAAACATGTTTTATTTTTACTATCTATATAACATCAAAGTCCAACCCAATGAGGTGGAAAATAATCCTCATGTTCAAACCCCTCATTCATTATGGAATCCTGGCGCGGGAAATTTTTATAGTATACTACTTCGCCATTGGCTAAAAAAGCCGACCACCAACTGAACGTCCCAACGGTCATAATAGTATGAGCGCAATTCGCTAAGATGGCCATATCTACGACACTTGAATGATGTTCGGAGAACGCTATGTCCCTCTTGTAATCAGCAAGAGCGTCTTTCGACCACTGCAGATCATCTGAGGCTACTATGAAAAAACACGAGTACTTTCTTTGAAAATAACTAATTGCCTTGTGCAAGTACGCTCGATCGGCAATTGTAAACCCATGTCGAATGGTAATATTATTTAGAAAATCGCCACGCCGAATGTGGATACCGACGAGATAAGTGTTCTCGCTGATGTTTCGTTGTACACGAACAACTCGTAGAAAATTTTCGGCTTCATTCTGAATGGCGTTTTTGAATGTAAATTCCCGCCTTATGACGTCTTCGAAACCTTGGAAATACTTCCAGCTTTGAAAATAACCCTGGTTAACAATGTTTTCGTGAGGTAAATTCAGCATTACGTCGTTAAAACGGCAACACCATCGCCAACGTATGAGACAATACGATTTTGGAATGACACTGCGTCGATCGCCCACGTTTGTGACATGGAACGCATTAACAATTTTCCCGGTTCCCAGCACATTAAATATAAACGTTCGGTTCAGTCTAACAGACATAGCCAACCCAGCCGCATAGATAAACATTTGATTTCCTAGACCGAAATCATGCAGATTAAAAACTAGGTTGAGCTTCCCTTCACTGTTCAACTGTCGATCGGCCGGAAGAGAATCCCCATAAGTCGAGTATATTGTATCGTTTCTTCTAATAACAGCAAACGGATTCAACTCATGATATTCAGAAGTAAAAAAATCAACCATCTGAATTCTTTGCCATAATTTCAGACGCTGTCCTGATTTCTTCAATTCCTTATTACCTCCCAGTATTGCTTTTATAGTCGACTTTCGGCTGCCTGATCGTTCGCCAGCATTTAACAATATCGGTTGGCCGGAAGTGCCGGTCATCTTCCGTCTATCATCATACTGCTGATCATCGTCTGATTTTTTCAAGGCCTTTTTAGCCCCAACTATTTCTTTTACGGTCGATTTTCCACTTACAGATCGTTCTCCAGCATTTACCAACGCGAATAGGTTAGACTTGTTCGCATCCTTTCTTAGATCACTAGACCACTTCTCATACACATCGTTTACCACTATTCTGTTGACGTCATTCGTCTGTTCCGCAATGGACATCATGATCATTATACAGAGGTAACAGAACAAGGAAATCAAGATGAGCGTCACCACCAGATTTCGATAAAATTTCATTATTTTGTATCGTTTGAACGAAAAATTCCAATCCAAACAAAAATCATGGACACGATTCATAAAAAAATATAAGACACACAACGATATGGACATGTTATAATTACCGCTTATCAACTAATTAAATTTAATAAAAACAATTCGTAAACGTGTATTAGCTGTCATTTGTCAATCCCTTGTTTACTTTCATTGATTACCAATTACGTTGAACGTAAATAAAATGGAGAATACTATCCGATTAAATTAGAACAAAAGAAAGAGATTAACAGAAGACAAAAGCAAAGACAAAAGCAAAACAATAGATTTGTCAATAGAGGAAATTTTGGCTGAGACTTATTGCCATTTTCACTTCAGTTTTCCGATTTTTATTTTTGTTGGGAAAATCCACTTTAGCCTTGATGTTGTTACTAAGCAGTTGCATCAGTTTTTTCTTTGACAGATTCAAGCCTTGTTGCTTATAAAAAAGGCGTAAAAAGTACGAGAAACCTACATGAGTGGCCATCGCTCGTTTTCATCATCTCTGGGTATATTTTGATACTGCTTATTCAACGTGATGTACGACCAGTTGTCGATGCTTGTTTTATCGTCCGGTACATCACAGTTGTCCGGTACATGGCCAGGGTCGTGATTGAACCAGATATTAACAGCAATGTTTTGATGGTTTTCATTGGCAATTGAATTCACTTGATGAAACCTACGGGAACATCCAACAAAAATGTATACATAGAGGTTTAATTGATACGTTTCCATTACTTGAAAGCATACACGTTTTATCTTAATAGGAACAAAGAATAAAAGAACATAAAACTTTGAAGGTCAAAAGGTTAAGAGCATGCTTAGGAACGAACACTTCTTCTTAAGAAAATATTTTTACATTTTACAAGAAAACGCCATTTTAATAGTCAAACCCGAGAATATTACAATCATGTTGCTTACAACAGTATCAAACAGAACTTTCTTAAAATGGGAAATGTCAACTAAGTTCGTTGAATTTTCAAGTTCTCATAAATAAAGAAAGAAAAGAAAAACACAAATAATAACTACCATCCGTATGGAATAAAAAGACAATCTCCTTCCTCCATTTTACAATGGATGTATTCGATCTCCCTCATGGTAGGGTATTGGTTGAAATCCACTCTACAATCATCAAAAAATATCCAATCACGTTCAATTTTCAATACGAATGAACATAACCAGAGAATTACAACTTCGTACATAAAGTGAGGTAAAGATTTATGATCTGCCTGCAATAAGGTAATTCTATTGAACACTCCTTTAAACGCCTACATTTAACTCTTTCACTTTCATTGCATAGTTTTTGTTTATAGAAAAATATTTTTTTACACCTTTGCTTTATTGAAAATCCGCCAATAGCCACGCCCTTAAATATCAATAAACGCCCCTGTGGTTACCTAGACGATTTACCGTATCTGCCTTTGGAAAACTACCTCCTATATAGAATTTTCATATGAATCCAAACAACAACAGGGGAGAAGAGCATTCTTTGACAGTTAGTTTTAAAACAAACTTTACTATATTAAGGTCCTGAAAGATGGCCAACTATTAGATAAACTATGCATACAGGATACATTAATCTGTAAACTAATCTATTTTAAGGAAGTTTTGAGCATAGTTTATCTAATAGTTTACCGTCGAAATGGTCGTGTTTTCAGACAGGACGATTGACGTCAACGTAGAAAAAAGTAATTTCTATTATGAAAGAAGTTTCTACTTTGAGCATAATTTGCCTAATAGTTTACAGTCATCAGGACCTTAACAGAACATATGTCAGTTACGCAGTTTTAAAAACTCACATATCAACATCCAATGTGGAGTAACCGCCCCTCGGCTTATCAATCGGAATCTGCATTAATGAAAAAAAGGAGGAACACAATATATTGTATGAAGGGGAAAATATGAGGAAAACCAAGAGAGGTGACGTAAATACAAAAAAATTATTGTGAAAATCATATATATATATAAATATATATGATTTTCACAATAATTTTGGATTATATATATATATATATATATTTGCAGCTGTAGAACATGTGATCAATCGACGCTTCCATCCGTTACTTCCCATCATACATATATACATAAGCATAGCTGATTAAAATTAGAAACTATATATATATATATATATATATATATATATATATATAAAAAGGTTATGATGTGGTCTAGCCAGTAACGTACCTTCAAGAATAAGATCAACTTCAAAAAAATAATCAATAGGAACTTATGACCAGAGATTGAAGTACTGAAATAAAAAATATTGAGAATTGAAGGCTACCAACCTTGCTTCGATATTTGGGACTAATGAAAAGGAGTTCCTTCTCCCCTCTGAATAAACAGTTGATATTATCCAGGTCATCATTATGAAGAACTGACTTGGTGCCACCACTGCTCATCCAGGTTATCTGAAAACAGAAAGCATTCTGATGAAATGCTTATTATACCTACATTTGGAAAAACCAGAGGGGGGGGGGAGTGTCACGATCACACAACCAACCCTCGGTTGAATCATTCAGCCAGGATAGCCATGAACAAAAATGAAAAGTCTTACATGATCCAACATAAGCTCTCGAGTATTGTTGCAACGCAGAGGTGACGGCATCAAAATGTCTTTCCTTGAAGCAAAAGTCAACAAAAAAATAATTATACAAGTATCCAAAAATATTTTGAGAACATCCCCCTTTAACCCCCGGTTCAGTGTTGTAGTTCCTTGTGTTATTTTTCTTTATGTTACTAAAACTTTTTACACATTTTTTACCACAAGTTGCAACAAAAAATTCCAACCAATCCAAAGAAGTTATTTACCATCACGTCGTCAGAAAGTGTGCAAAACAAGCTACATAGGTACTGTATTAAGGTAAAATTAAAAATAAGTAACAATAGAGCTTCACAATACACTCCCATACCAGGGAATTTTCGGCTGACCATGACGTAACCTTCAACCCCCAAAAAAGTGAAGACAGACTTGATTATGGGTCCACTTTTTTCATATCTAAGTATTCAGATTCACCCACCCCAAGTGCCATCAGTGCCGCTTATTAGAAAAAACAGCATCCTACTATAACACTATAAAATGGTAATCCTCATGAAAATAATTTATAAACAAATAATTTATAAAATTTATAAAAAGACTTCAACATAAATAAGCTTAGCTTCTATTAGCTTCTACTTAATAACAAATTATCTGCCTTTGGATCTATCCTGTTTGTTTTGATTTTACTTTGCATAAAAATTATCAGTGTCACTTTGCAACCAACATAATTATTCAATTTCAACAAAAACGGCCAATTATATTATTTTGCAAAGATTACTAAAGATGCCACTTTTCAGTTTGAAAAAAAAAACCCAGAGACAGTACATGTGGCAAGAGAAGTTTGAGTGCACAGTTTTCGAAAGTATGATCAAGTTTGCAACAGGTATCCACGATTTCACTTTTGCCTATCTCCATTTTGAAGGCAAACATAGACAGATATTTTTACCACTAAAACATGAAAAAACCCAGGAAATATTTAAAAAAGATGGTACTTGTGGCACTGAATATCAAGATGAAAAAAAATGCACCCTAAGTATTTCAATAGAATTACAAAAGACAAAGTCAACTCCAATCTCTGTTTTGGAACATTTGAAGTTGAAGAGTTTTTGCAATTTCTGGTTTCATTGCATTAACTTTGAATTGAAAGTTTTCCTTGAAGGATGATTATTTTCGAGTACACAGATGGAAATTTACATTGTAAAAATTTCAGTGTGGTTTGCGTCTGCCTTCTCTTGTTTGATAGTAGTAGCTGAACATGTCCACATTACATAATGTTGCAATCAACATGTCGAATCCAATAAACTGAATTGAAAATCTGATGATACACGATCAAATTTATTGAAATCGACAAATTTGGTTGTGTATCACCCTGCTTAAGCACACTAATACATAATCCTAATACTTACTGTAAAAACGTTGGCACTTTATTAACCATATAAATAGATTCATTATGATATCTTGAGATGAATTCTTTTAAAGGAATTTCAAACCCTTGTGCATCTCGATTTTCTTTCTTGTTCGGTTCAACTTTCACTAATTCCTCTGCAGCTTCAGGAAAGCTTGACATATATTCATCGGTCCACAATTTGTATGCTCTTTGGTCCATTGCTCCTTTTTTCAAAAGAAACGGTTGACCAGGCTTGATATAATTCTCAAAAAAATCTAAACAAGTGTGTTATTTCATAGTTTTCTCTCAGTATCTTTTGTCATCAATGTCATTTTCGTTACCGTTATCTTGAGTTAAGTATATTTCTTTTATTTTCACGTACGTAATTTTTCTTGTATGATATTCTTGTGCTGTCTGATTCATCTTAATTTTGAGTCTTTCTTACTGTTCATGTCTCTTGCGAATCAGTCTATGTTGTATACATTTTCTAGACTATGTCTTTGTTATGTCAGTTGTCACGAAGTTCATATTAAAAATTGGTGTATAGAAAGAAGAGACATAAATGGTGTATTTATTTTAAAAACAAAATCCAGTTCTTTTTTTTATCTTTGCAAAACAAAGCAAGAGACAATCCAAACTGGATAAGATTACCTTTAGGACTTGGATAATCCATTAATTCTTCAATCTCTGTATGTGGTTGTTTTGCTCCTAAGGGTTCCATATGACCAGGAAATAAGCCAGGGTCTTCATCGAGAGAAACTTGAGGTATATCAGATGACAAAACAATATTTAAGAGAGGTGATAGAAATATTGTGAAAATCATATTTATATCTATAAAAAATAGGTAATGATGTGGTCTAGCCAGGAGAGTATCTTTAAGAATAAAATCAACTTCATAACAGAAATTAATGTGTTGATAACAGAAGCTCTTGGTCGTTTGTAATAGAAAGACAAAGTAGTGATGCTTCCCAACTATAAGTGTTCAGCAGGTTTCTGCATAATTTCAAGAAGAAATGGGGAGAGAGGGAGGGATAAAAGAACCCCAAAGTTCCATATAAATATTTATCTAAAAAAGTTTACAAAAATAAAAAACAAAACATAAACAAACAAAAAAACATTTATCGACAAAAAAAATTAAAATTATCGACATATTATCAACAAAACAACTGGAAAATAAAGTAAATTAAATAAATATCCACAAACCGGACATCAGTATTACAAAAAGATTGCTATTTAACAACGATAAAGGAAAGAAACAAGGTCAACAGATAACATTTTATAATACGGTCATCAAAAACGAACATACCTCGCCAGAAGTATTAATACAATAATAACCACTTGGGCAGTGCTTCACTGGAAAATATTTCCTGAAGTCTAAGTACCAACCAACCGAGCGTGCAAGTTCATTACGATGACCGCGGGAAATATTTTCAAGTAAAGCACAACTCCCCAATTTAACTCCTCGATTTAATTATAATGCCCTCCTAAACATAAGCAAAAATTCGCTACATTCCAAATTTAGCACAATGCAATGGCATCAACAGAAATCACCAGTTTTTGTTTACACTTGAAACTAACATATTCCCTTTCCAGGAAAAACTAAACTACACTGGCAAATAATGCCTGTCATTTAGTTTATGTTAGTCAATGAGAAAACATTATTTCCCGTATTGCCCTATAGAAATTAATGGATTAACGATACACTATAACATCCTCTCTCACGACACTATTAACATGAACTAAGTCGATCAATAAGGTTTCGACCAATATCTAATCTAATTTAGATTGATCTAAAAATATACATATATAGAAATTAAAAGTAAAAAAAGTCAACTTGGAGATTACATAGTTATACATTACAGGAAGCTCTAGATGTAGGTAAGAGAAGCAAATAAAAACTTTTTGATGCAAGCAATTTTTTAGAACTGTTTTAAAGTTCTGTTTTCTCCTTTTTGTCAGCATCATCATCAGAACCTTGGTCAGTACTAGTTGCAGTGTTTATAGTGGTGTCTTCTTCATCCTCGTCGGATTCGTCTTCCATTTCTAAATAAACAACAATTTTGACACAATGAAAACAGTATCATCATTTCAAATCTGATGTTGGAATTTTGAAGGATAAAGGTGAATTATAAAAGCTAAACGTTTATGTTTTGTGTATGCACATTACACCACAAATTCTATCAATGTGTTTACCTGATGGCAGATTGCTTTGAATAAACTTCTCTATCTTTTTAAATTGACCAGCCAGCATGTCATGCAGTTTCTGTAATTAGACAGAACATTAAGAATACTTTTGCTGACCAAATCTTGACAATTATAAAACAAAATCATTTTATGTGGGAATAGGAGCATTTTTTTACTTACTTTGGAAAGTGTTTCATCACTGAAAATCATATCCAGGTCATCTTCGTTGAAGTACTTATCTTTGTTCACGTTTATAATGTTAAATAGCTGTAGAAATGAAGAGATGACAATATGAATGTCAACATCAGTTCAGTCAGGCGATACAAAGACGATGTCTGAATAAAATAGATATAAAACAAACCCAGATCAAGTCCAATCGGTAACAAGAGGCAGCGATGAAACTGAAAGTTACTATATTTTTACAAACCAAACAATAACATTCAACATTCAAAAAGTATTTACCTCTTTGACTAAAACAACTAATTCATCTTTGTCCAAAATTGGCAGACTTATGAGAGGCACATCCGCAATGACTCCAGGAATCTACAAGCCAAAATCAAAATGAAAACTTTGTGGGGATCAATCTCTAATAAAAATAGGTTTTGTGATGAAACGAAATGTAAACACACGTAACTGCCAATACACGTTGTTTTTTTATAAGCATCAATAAATTTTGACTGAGCCTGGGCTTAACTTCATACTAATTTGTGCTTCAAATGATGCTTAAGTGATGCTTTCACATTTATTTTGAAATTTTACAATTTGAACATGCATGCCGTTTTTATAATCTTACCTTTACGATCGAACGTTTTTGAGAGGATTTCATATTTTTGTTATTTTTTCTTTTGTGCTCCTTCTCAAATTTCCAAAAATGTAAGCACTTTTGAATGATGCTTATTGTTCAACCTTAGCCTTGATGTGATGCTTAAAATATGCTTAAATTTTGTTTATAAAGGTGATGCTTATAAAAAAAAACCGTGTAGTTATAGATAATACTAACTCTTGTAATTAAGGATAAAAATGTTTTCAAGTTAGCTCTCTTGTACTTCGTTTTTTTCAGTAACTGTTGCAGGTAAAATCTAATAAGAAGTATTGTAAACAATATTATTTTTGTCATGAATGGAAGAACAACTAATTGAAGTCATTCTGTGTTTATTCTTCAATCAATCAATAACTTTCTCAAAATAAAAAAAAATGGGACCAGCTAAAAAGTCAAACAAAAACATACAATGGTGATGAAGCTGGATCAGAAGCTCCCTCCATTCCAATGAACTTCCAGTTGTTAATAGATGCTTGGTCATCAGGAACATTGCAACCTGCAGGTTTGTGGTCAGGGTCGTGCGTGAACCAGATGTTGACAGCAATATTTTGTTGATTTTCATTGGCTACTGAATTAACTTGGTGAAACCTGGTATAAACAAAATCTCATTTGGTTTCAAAATGTCAATCGAAGAGACAAATTGTTTACCAACTACTACAACAAAACCAGAATTATAATTGTTCTGGTAAAACCTATTTTCAAAAATAAATGCTGCAATGCAGCAATGGTGTAGTGGATAGTAGCTTTGTTCGAGTCTCATTCCTGCCATATTGCGTAGCTGGAAAGACTTAAAAAACAGTGTGTCAGTCCATTTGGTGTCATTGGCGGATTGCCATTGGGAAGTTAAAAAAATGTTACACGTATCTGTGGCAGGAAGTCAACTACCTAGTTTCAAGCCGTAAAAGCCAACCATAATGAAAGGAAGTCCAAGGGACTTAAAACTCCTAGTCACTCAGGTTTACTTACCTAGTAATTATATTGAATTGTAAGTGATCCTGCAAATGAAACTATCATTCAAGAAAAAAAGATTGCTTGAAAATATTGACCTTAAACATTGTCTCACCAGGGTTGTCTTTTATTATATTGTTTACAACGTTTAATTTTATTATGAAGTTTTGGGAAATAAGAAAACAAACAAACAAACTTTTGTTTATAAACTTGAGACGGTTTACAAAATTATTCTTTAAACATAACTGTTCTTCACTTGAAAGTTATTTGGATTAAATGTGTAACCCTGAGTGAACTATGATTAATACAAAATGTTTCATCTTGTATCATATCTTATAAGGCTTTACAGATGTCTGGATACTTATAAAGTAAAGGAAGCATTTTTACAAGGGACCATATACAGGAAATCATTTCATTGAGGACATCAAATAAAGTCTTTAGTCCATTGTCTTTAAAAAATTCAATATCAGAACATTCAGTGGATACAATCAATCTCAATTGGCCAATGCAAAATATAGGTTAAAAATGGAAGAAGATAAAAGGTGCTTCTAAAAAGAAATAAAATTACCATTGCCATGGAATGAACAGACAATCGCCTTGTTCCATCTTACAATGAATATATTCAACTTCTCGCAGTGTAGGAAACTTGGTAAAGTTCACCCTGAAATAAAACGGTGAATGAGAACTGCATTCAAGAACTGAGAGTATCGAATTTGTTTTTTGACTTTTTCGTATGCATACGGTCAGCCTCTTCGAAAGTGTTAGTGTAACAGAAAAAAAAAAGGATTACTTGTCAACATCTAAAGAAGAATAACCACCATTCGGTTTATCAATGGGAACCTAACAAAATAAAATGGCGGAAATGAATTAAATCTTTGAATAACATTGGCTGTGTCAAATGCGCAAGTGAGGTCGACTCTCTGTAATTTGAAAGTCCATGTTACCGTAAAAAATGGTTTGATCTTATGAACGACTGCAGCACTATTTTTAAAGAACGACCCAACATCTATAAGAAAGGTAACCCTCAGCAAAACGGAGGATGGGTCTTTTTCATTGATAGCGATACACGAAGTATTAACTCAATTCAAAGCTTTATTTTACAGAAACCATAGTTGTAGGAACCTTTCAAGTTAGTACGAATTAAGGGAGAGTTAGTAATAATAGAGGTTCGACCGTGATTATCACATATTTTATCATTATTGTTGAAAATCAATAGTCCAACTTCGCTGATAGTACGCAACCCGAATTTATAAATTAGAGTAGAATTTCACGGATTTCAAATGCCAGCGAATAATTTTAAGGAATTTCTATAAGGGAATTTAAAAAAACAAACATGCTCCTTCTGTCTTTAAAAAGCACAAACCTTGTCCCTATATTTCAAATCGATAAACACGAGTTCCTTCTCCCCTCTGAATAAACAGTTGATATTATCCAGGTCATCATTATGAAGAACTGACTTGGTGCCACCACTGCTCATCCATGTTACCTGAAAAAAGAAAAACAAATAAATTATGCAAATTAAAACAAACTTTTTGTGTCACTCAGCGGTGGATCCAGATGTATGTTAAAAATTGTGGAGGAGCACATTAACATAATTTATGTTTTTAATTTACGTTTTTCTTTAATGCTAACATTCTCCCCCATATAATTTTCGAACTACCTTTAGATCCACTGCTATCATCATGAAAAAGATAAAAAGATAAAAAATGGAAATAGAAAACAAAATATTACATGATCCAGCATAAGTTTCCTGGTGTTGTTACATCGCAATGGAGAAGGCATCAAAATATCTTTCCTAATATAATAAGTTTATACCTTTGAACTTATCATGATTAACAGTTTGTGATGGGTTTTACAGTACAGACAGACAGAATTTTACGCATTCAGGAAGGAATCAATTTTTACGTGAAAGCACAAAATATTTTTGTTTACAATTTAATCTGTTTTACATGAAATCATTGTCGAAATCTTTTGTGTTCAATGCAATTTCTTTAGAAAATGAACATGAAAACGAATGTTAAATAAAATGACTGTTAACTTCTAAGAAAACATCTCTGCCTGAAAGATAATTATCTCCGGCTATAATGTTAAATTCTAACTCCCTTGATGGTTATTTAATGATAATGTTCCCAAGGTGTGGTGGTTATAACTGGTCGTCACTTAATTCAAAAGTCAGACAATGGAAAGCAACAGTTTCCATATTTTACATGAACTATGATAGAGACCTTTCCGTAAATTACGTCAGAGCAGGTTTCGCCTTGTTTTCAAGTTGAGTAATAATCACAATTGCTTCGATCGCAACGATATCCAGGGAAAAATTATCTTACGAATTTCTTTTATCATGCTTAAGTACGTAATAATTATTAATAAGATTAGAAAGGAGGTGAAACCTGCTCTGAGGCAATTTATGGAAAGGTCTATTGAATTCCCTGTTGCAACTACCAACTGTCTTTAATACTCAGATTCTGTCTTTGGTATCCACACTATTATACCCCATTGTTTCTAAATATTTTTAATTAGCATGATTGCAATGCTTCGAGGGTAGTGTCATTGAATTATTTATCTCTGAGTTACTGATAGCTGATAGCGGGAAAAACTAATGTATGGAACTGTGAAATAATTAGAAATATTTTTGGATGTTTGATGGATGGATAATTGATATTAATGATGAAATAAAATAACAATGTGTCTGAAATCATTAAAGAGCACACCACAATCATCTATCAGTCTGTTTAGATTGTCGCCTTAGAGATGGGAGTATTTATTCCTGATAGGGGTGGGTGTCCATCAGTAGAATACTACAACCTTGTATGAGCAACTATCCTTAGTAAAAAATAAAGAGGAAAAAAACACCAACAAAAAAAAGTTTTTTGTACTTTACAATACTGAACAACTTAATGATTATAATGATTCGATTCTGCTATGACATGCCTAGTACAAGTAAGTCAATAGCCTAAATTGTAACTCAACTTACTGTAAAAACGTTGGGACTTTATTAACCATATAAAGAGATTCATTATGATATCTTGAGATGAATTCTTTCAAAGGAATTTCAAACCCTTGTGCTTCTCGATTTTCTTTCTTGTTCGGTTCACATTGCACTAATTCCTCTGCAGCTTCAGGAAAACTCGACATATATTCGTCAGTCCACAACTTGTATGCTCTTTGGTCCACTGCTCCTTTTTTCAAGAGAAATGGTCGACCGGGCTTGATATAATTCTCAAAAAAATCTAAATAAGTAATTCAAAAGTGGTGTCATAAAGAACAGTGGCATTAGATAATGTATTAAGTTTGCTAATAAGGAAAGCAAAACAGAAATTATCCAGCTCTCTTATGGATCTTCCAAAAACAAAGTATAATACATACAAGAGACTGAGGCATTGAACTGGATAAGAGTAGGATACCTTCCGGACTTGGATATTCGGTTAATTCTTCAATCTCAGTACGCGGTTGTTTTGCTCCTAAAGGTTCCATGTGACCAGGAAATAAACTAGGGTCTTGATCCAGAGTCACTTCCGACTTCTGATTGATGTTCACTTCTGATGCCAACGCAAGGTTGACAAGACAAAACAACATGTAAAAATTGATCATTCTAGACATCTTTGAACTTTCAGTCTCTAAAGATACATTCAGCACAATGTAAAATGTGAAATATTGAAGAATAAAGTTTCCATGTATTTCAGATACTAGTAAGGAAACACAGAAAACAAACACACCCTCTTAAAAAATAATCAAGGGAGACACAAATCAAAACAAACATGAAGATAAAAGATGCCATGCCATGAAGAATTAATGGAAATGAATGCACAGTAGAAAAGTGACATTAGAATTAATTTTTGTGTTGCCTCTATAAGGATCAAGCATTAGCAAGCTCTGAAGAAAAACTATGAAAACTACCATCATATCCTACAACTTGCCTCAAAATTTTGAAGTTTAAACTGGATTTGCCAAATAAGTTGGGATATATTTGTGACTTATCACTATGGGTACAATATCATAAAAGATGTTGAGGTAAATCCTACATAACACCAGTTAGCATAAAATAAAAACATTGCATTACTGAAAAAGAGAGCCATGTTAAGGGCCAAATATCTCCACAACCTATGGCAACAACTGACATCACTTGGGATCCAAATGGCCACCAGGCATGTGACAAAATTTTAGGGAAGGAGGAACTGTGACATCACAGCACATTGGCATGACTGCGACATCACATTGGAGGGTTCCTTGTGAACATCCTCAGTTACTCTGTGCCACTAGTCCCACTTTTTTGTCATAAAGATGTGATCATTTTTTTATCAGCTTTTCAAGCTCTTTAATATAAAACGAGATTTCAATTTTCAAGAGTTACAAGCACTCCTACGCTTTTAATAAAACTTTCACTTGCAATCATTATAGTGGTCTTTTAACTCAACACAATCCTTATCATATTGATTCACAAAATTCATGAAATTAACTTTTTTTAAAACTAAATTAAAAAATACCTTTTACAATGTTGCAAGTTTTTTTCTTTAATTGTTTTTCCATTTTGTGTTGATCCGATTGTATTACGTAAAATATAAAACAGCTAGCCTTGTTACCTCAAGTTGTGCATTTTGATGTTTTTGGTTATGTTTGGTAAAACTAATATACAAAAAAGGCTCTTTCGTGCAAAAATAATTCAAACGTTGCAGAAAAAGTTGATTTTTCATTTGGTCTATATTGTAATGTGAAAAAATTTAGGATTTTTAGTTAAAAAAGTTGGTGCACATCTAATAGAACTAAAGCAATAGCATTAGTACATAACATACTTGCATGGTTTGCTGACTACCTCTTTAGTAGAACAATGACACTTAGTTATAAAGGAGTGTTGTCTGACTCTCAAGCAGTCTATTGTGGAGCGCCACATGGCTCAATATTGGAGGGAAAACTGAAATTATGATGTTTGGTACCAAAGTCCGGCTAAACAATCAAGACAGCACAGTTGAAGTAAAACATCAGTCACAACCAATAAATGTTACCAAAAGTTACAAATATCTGGGTGCATTGCTCCATCCACCACTAAATATGAATCTTCACTTCAAAAGAGCATTTTTCTTCAATGACGTGCTAGTTTACAACAAATTACTTTGTGATGTACGATCTGAAGATGATTTATTTAAATTTTCTTAAAGATTAGATTTTATTCATAAATAGGAATAGTACTTTCCAGCTCATCGACCCCTCTTCATCGTCCTTGCTATGTTTCCTACTTGAGACATCGTCCAATCTCCTTATCTCTACCCTCTCATATCTCTATCTTTGTTACTATACACGATATTATTTTGATTAAATAGTTTTTAATGTGTTTATAATATATTTATCTTATGTGTTTATAATATAATAGTAACTCACTATTTTATTCATGCTTTGCAATGTGTCTCAGGTAAGCCTATCTATTCCATCCTTCCTGTCAATTTTCATCGGGAACACATTGTATATGCATGTATTTTAATTTACAATTTTATATTTATTTCTTTTAATTTTAATTTTTACAGGACTTATATGAAAAACAGTTATGTAACTGATATAATGTATACCTGTATAAACATTATCAAATAATAATAATAATAGTGCTCTATACAATTGGAACAAATAATAACTTATTGATTATATTATACAATTTTACAAAAAAAACATAACATCTGTTCATATTAAATAATATATACATATATTGTTTTTGGCAATTTTTTTCTCATGCCTGGTTTATTTTCATCTACTGTTAAACATTTTGCAGCTGATGTTTCTCAGAGGTAATAAAATAGTGTAAACAAAGTATTTGACAGATTTTGCTTTGTTTACAATAGTTGAGTTGTTGGAGGAAAGAAATCAGTTTGTTTAATCAATTCATCACACTAATGATGTTTACCAAATTTATTGTAGGGGATGTCTGCACTATTTCTTTTGTCCATTTTAGCAATATATGCAACTTATACAGGGTTTTAAAAGGAAGTTTATTCAATGCAGATAGCATTCTTGCTACTAGGGCATTTCATTATGATCATTCAATTTCGGCCCGAGGAGCGAAAGCAAATTGTTTGGTTTAGACATTCTATATGTCTGCCCTATCAACTAACAGTTTTTTGCTGTTTTTGCTGTCGGATATCATCAGATATAAGATTTCAGATTTTGGGTGCTTTTTTATAAATGTAATGATAAAATATCTGTAAGGAAGGTTTCATCTATAAAAACTCGTTTTAAAAGTTTTAAAGAATAAAGATATTTTTTTTTGTTATTAAACCAATTGTTCTGCTTTTTTTAAACACTTGGAATTTTTATTCTTTTAAGATTACAAACTAAGTCAGCAGAATATGACCATATACCATGTCAAAAGTCTTCCATACCGATTTTATGTTGTTTCTGTACCGAATACATTAGCTGAATCTTTGGGAAGAAGAAGAATCGTTAACTTCTTACAGACATATCTCCTGTTAATACATAGTCTGAAATTTTAGTCATAGAAATCAAAGCAAGGAAAGTTAAAAATTATGAAGAAAATAAATCGATCGCCAGTGCCCAAAATGCAATGATGAAGAAACATCCAATGGAAACACCCTGCTCTTGAGTTTGTAATTGTTGCAGTTTCATTTTGGAATATCTTTCGTAAATAAATCAGGTTTATTATTTATAGCTCCAAACAGCTTCATACCTTGCTTAAAGCTACCAGAAATCAAATAAATTAATTTGGTTGACATAATGGAGCTTTCAGAACATCAAGGTGTCAGACCCAAATTGATTATACATGATATATTATAATTATACAGTACCAGATATTTTTGGACAGTTTTTTCAGTGAAATGAACTTTAACTTTTTATATATGGTATATGGGTGGTGTTTTTTAATAATTTGGGGTATCAATTTGCCATGTGGCATGTGGTAAAAATTAGGAGACTTTTGGAGTTATGGTGTCACATGATGACGTCCATCAAAATTTTTAAACATCAATATCTCGGTAACCGTTCGTCGTAGACATGTGATCCCTTACATTTTTTGATTAGCTATTCAATTCTATCACATAATACCAGTTTCAGTTCGTTATTATGTTAATTTAATGTTCGTGAGTATAAGCATGTGTGATTCATTCTCAGTGAAATGTGTAGTTCTGTTTCATTCCTATTCTCCAGGCTCTGAATATTTTACTTGCCAACTTGCAACTTGCTCTTGCTTACGCAAACGTTATAGTGGTTACAGGGCTATTCTATAGATGTTTTTCTGTGGAGGAGCTAAAATTATTATACGGTCTTGTAATTAGTAACTGACGGGAGGAAAGTATAGTCATGTGATGGTTTTTGGATCTTTTATGTGTATTTTCACAGCAGTAATTAAAAAATCTTCTAAAGCCGGATCTCCACTAGACGATTTTTACTACGATTTCATGAAGATTTTGAGCACTACTCTCCACTAGACAATTGTACTTTGGAAATCAAAAATTTCTGTTGCGAAAATTTATAACGATCATCATAAATAAAAATCGTCTAGTGGAGATCCGGCTTAAAAGTCAAAAATAGCAAAAAGACATTTTCTTTTTCTGTTATAAACTCATTTTATAGCCTTCATGTTCTGATCTATAACTCTTCGGAATAAATATTCAATGTCAGCAGCTGATTTAGACTGAAAGACTTTGTTCTGATTTGCATTATTACATTTGTTGTTTACTGCGGCTAGCAAAGTCACACTGAAATTAGTTCAGATTAGTTTAGGTTATTCATAGGGCTTTTTCTCAATTTTAGCCAAAATATTATTCCCATAAATACTTTTTGGAAAGACTAAAAAAATCTGAAATAAAACTTGAACTTCAACTCCACACTAAGTTACTTGGGCTAACTCCACATAAGTTTATTACTTCTATAGTCATTGATTACGAACTGATTAATAGAAAAACTTTTGAAAAAATGTTGTTCAATAGGCGAGGTAAAAAGTGCAACTGAGTACTCAAAGCAAAGAAGTTCAAATCGTCATAAGTGAAAGGAGGAATTCTTTCTTTGTTATGTTAACAACCGCTGCCATGTCTTGATATTATATATACACTTTAATATCAGGCTAGTCAAGTATTTTTTCTATGATGTTGATGTTCAAACCACTCTCCTTACCTTTGTCATAATACCTGACTGATGTCTTTTATTTTTCAAACAATACTGATTCCTGCAATGCATCAAAACTTTCGTCGTTTCTTTTCTGTCTTAGAACATTAGCAACAATCTGTGTCACCTTATGACCTTCATTAGCAAACAAGGAAGCCATTTGCAAAGACTTACTGTGATTATCAGTTAAACCAAACTAAATGCTCCTAATTTACACCCCAAAAGTAAGGACTTCAAATGAGCTTTCATCTCTGTATTGGTAATATTAACTACTGATTAAGTGCCTGAGATCATAAAGCTCATGAAACTTGTTGATAATAGAATTAAGGGTAGCTAAAATTTTTTTGCATAAGTGAAAAGAGCCAGGGTAAGCGAGGTGCTTTGCAGCTCATTTGGCAAGATCAAATATATATTACGTCATAGAAATTTCTATATACAAGAAACATTTTTTTGAAATGGTCCGATGGCTTGCAGCACTTTTTGCTTCGATTACCCAACCTCCGATATATATTGTTTGACCTGATTTTGGTGAAGAAAATAAACGACGGAACATAAAACACTGCTCAAAAATGTTTTCAATGTTTTCAACTTTTTTCTGATTGATACATTTTCAAATTTTCTTTTTTATTATTTCAAACATATTAAATATTCGATTTGTTCATGTAATTGATCATAGTCATTTGTATATTGATTTAATATATACGAGTTCGTACTGTTCAAATAACAGAGTATTAACATAATTATATTGGACCGTAAATATTTTAAATATTTACGAGTTTTTCGTAAAACAAAGGTGTATTTGTTTTTTAAGATAAGTTTTCACACTAGTACTTTCATTTTTGAACAGCATTTTTAACTCGCAAATTTTTGTGGGTATAAAACACAAGTGATTCACTCATTGAAATGTAGTCCCTAGGCTTCTGATCATTGGGAGGGGGGGGGGGGGGGGGTGGGGGGGGGGGGGTGTAACAAATCTGGGAGGCACGTGCCCTCCACCTACCAATTTACCATACAGAATATACTGGATGGAAAAGATTACACAACAACAAAATAATGAGAGAAAAACAAAAGATACTTCTCCAAATTACCAGATAAAGAAAAGCTTTCCTATCTAACGTGTCCAAAGCTTGACAGACAACCCTTTTTTGTTTGAAAGATAAACGGAACAGTTTCTTTTGAAGCAACAAGTTGTTGATTTAACTCTATTATTCAAATATATTCGCAATAAGAATTCCTGTGCGTGACTGGTGAGGTAAGTGAAAACCTAAGAAAGTGAAAGTTCGGCCATAAAAAGCACGTGTCACACACTTTGCTTCCGCCGTCCGGTTATTTACGTCCCGTGCCGCATGCGTATCGGGATACCTTCTTATCAAAATACCATATACCACCTGGATCACATGCATATAAAAAGACGACCTCTGAAAAGAGTATATGACTGGTCCTGATCACAAGTAAAACACTTGGTCCATATATGTAACCTTGTAGTCTGGGCTTTTTGCCTTTTTGATATATGGACTTCGCCGTGTCCGTAATATTAAAATAGCAAGAAACCGGGCGAGAGATAAGGTAATGTAAATCACAGTTTATGTAAAAACCAATGAATGAAATGAATTGTTTGCTTCTACTCCGAAAAGAACTGGGAACCAATTGCCCCACACACCAAATCTTACTGATGCAACACGGTAAGCTTAAATGTCTTTATCCACCCAATTAATCCCGGGACCTCTTGAAAGTAATGAAACCGTGTGAAGACGCTGAAGAACAGAGAACAGAGGGGCTAACACTACGACGCCCTGAAGTTTTTTCTTTGTGCTAGTCGATACACAGACATTCCTACTGGAGAGATTACAGTCGAATCTCTATAAAGCGTACACCCTCTATAAAGCGGACATCTCCGTATTTATAACGGACACATATTTACAATATGCAATTGTACAGTACACGCTCTGTAATTCGAAACCTCATAATTCCAACTCTCTCTAATTTGAACTAATTTCAAAGTCCCTCCCCTATTATTTCTTTGTATATTTCGGCCTCTTTGGATGTTAGAATAACACACAGAGTGACTGTAGTTGTGTTGATTTGTTGACTTTGCTGGATGCACTGACTAGTTGAAACATGGTGTTTAAACAGAGATTCGGTAAAGGTGGGTGTGTACCACTGGTGCTAAAATATTATCCACGCTACATTCTCGTAGTGTTTCTATTTGACCATTCTAGACCATCAAACTTTTCAGTGAAAAATCTTACAAATCATTCGTCATCAAAATAGAGTGCTACTTTGAGACTCCACAATGCATTTCACGGATGATAAAGGAATGGGATGGGATGATAAAGGGATGGGATGGGATGATAAAGGGATGGGGTGGGGATGAAGAAGAGAACACTAAAAAATAGAAGACTTGAATATTAATTTTAAAATCAGTTTCGTATACTACATATAATGGTTAACAGTTCCCATAATTCGTTCTCTCTTAGTAATACATCATAACATTACAACCACATTGCATTGCTTTAATTGCTCGCTTTTGGGTTTGTCTGACCATGTGCACTTCCAGAAATACCAGGAGTGTACACATCTACAGATTTTCTAACCAGCTAACCTTATTGGTTAAAATCTTCTTTAAATCGCCTGAAAGAACGAGGCATAGCCAACCCTCATGATCACTGACCCAGACAAATTTAACAATGTGTACACTACTAACTAGGGCTGGTTAAAATCGTTAAATGAACTGCATGATAGTACAAGTTTCGTTCGTGAAACACTTCCAGTATTCTGTGTTCATGTGTTACGTCACAACTTTTATGACTGTTAAGCACACTGGCTTTCTTTTATTTTATTTTGTGCATTGTGAACCACAATCACCTCGAGGCTAACAAAACTAATATTGCGCGAAAGGGGAATTCAGGAGTCATAGCAACAGGATATTTGGAACCATCATGACAGGCAAAGAAGCGAAATTTAATTATTTCAAAATAATTAGCGACATAAGTCGGAACACAGTATAGACGTTTCCCGGCCGTGATCGTATTTATACACGGATTTCCCTTAACCGCCTCATTTGAATGTTAGAAGATAATCGCCATTTAACAACACCATTGTATTACGAAGCAAAGAAAAATTTTAGATTCTAAATCTCACACTGTAACATGTTTACTAATGCTTATCAGAAAACGAGATAAGTAAGAGGATTGAGCACGAGTAAGGCGTTTAAACACGATCACGGGAAAACGTCTATTCGATTGGGACTTTTTTTATGTTTGTTCACAATGCATTGTGGTAGTTGTATGGTGTAGCATAAAAATGTCTGAATTATGGGAATGGCCAATTGAATTTCAGGTCACTACCAAGTTAAGCCAACAAGATGTGATCAACAATGGCTTGGGATGGAAACTGTTATTTCTGTCTGGATTAAACGCGGTTTCATGGACCTAAACGATTAGTGATCACAACTTGTTAGCATATGCACACGCTCAGTTCAAAAGATATTTTGCACAACGATGCGAAATTCAATGCTTAATTATCAGCCAATTTGAGACCATTCGACTTTTCGGTGAAAATTCTTTTAAAAAAAAAAGCGTTTGAAAGAACTAGGCATCACGTGACTTAATGCTCACTGAACCAAACGAATTGAACAGGTTTAAATTGCAAAAGTTTTGGTGATCACAAATTGGCAGATACACTGTATGCCAGGCGATAATTTATTATATATACCAATGCGTGCAAGCCTGCAGTTAAAAAAGTGACAGTCACGTGACTACCACGCTTCATATATAAATATCTGATATTATATACAAGTGTTATAATGATATTAAATCTACTATGCTAATCTGGACTAAAAATTTCCCGTTCCCAGGCTTTCAGGAATTTCTCTCATTACTTCCACGCCATTATAATTTTCGGAAACTTAACGAAAACTCCACAATCACGCTTACTAAAGAAGAATTATTATTGTTATTCGTGAGATTCAAATAATGTACCATAAATGCGACCCGGGCATGGGCATTTAAAAAAAATCAACTTTCACAGGGGACGCTTAATCGAGATGGGAACCTATTAAAACGTTTGACTTAAAAACGAGGCGCTTAATCGAAAGAGGCTTAAACTTACCACTTGAAATACTGAACACCATCTAAATGTCCATTATGCTTTCCCGCTAAAATGAAAAAACAATTTAAAATACGGGGGTGCTGAAGTAAATTTAGTAAAGTGAATTTGATCATTTCTCTTTCTCAAATTTCTCAAATGATTTTCTTCCGCCTGTTTCTTCCCTCAGGCAGTAGTGCCGGTTCGCGACAGACAAATCTACAGTATAAATTTTGCCGCCGAGATCAGCGATTGGCTGAAATATGATAAGAACAATAGGGCAAAATCAATTTCTTGGTCACACATACTGAGAAAAAACAACCCCCAAAACAGGTCGTGAAGTTATTCGTATAATCATAAAACAATGCAAAAGATTTTGAGAGATTGTGGAGGAAATATTTTGAAATCGCCAACTTTAAAAGTTGAAACTTACTCTCTGTTTCCAGTTCTATTCCCACATAATCGCCAACATGCTGGGGAAGATGTCCGATCCATTGAACTGTTCCACGTGACAATCTGTTGTTGGTTCTGTTTACACTTACTTTCATGCCGATACACAGATCGCGAATTGTTGTGGGACAAAATGGTATACGCGGAAGGCTGCTATATCTTTTAACAGGTTCTACATGAAAACAAAACAACTGAATTATAAAAAATTGACGAAAAGAAATAAAAAATATTTTAGGGAGATGTAAAATGCTGGATTAATTTTCGTAAAAGATAATTACGTGACTGCAAAAGTGTTTGAGTTTCGCGAAAACTTATCTTTTAATAGAAAGTTTCCTTTTTTAAAAATAAAAATAATACTTTAATTTCAAGTGATATACTTTGCATTCAGAAGTAACTAAAATTCCCCTATATGTATTTCATGGGAATAAAATCCATTTTTTCGTGAATGACTGGTAAAATACCCCCCAAAAATACTTGAATGTTTTGATAAGCTTTTGAAAATTCCTAGCCTTCGTTCGTTCATACAATTTATATAGTTTCATAAAAGGAATTTCGCAGTTTCCAGTCTAAAGCGTGGGCTAAATGCCATTTCAGCCGGAGGAGTAGTAGTAGTAGTCGAAGGATGTTTTAATACTGTATTCGCTTTCGCTGCTACCGTAATAATAATATTTACACGAAAGGAATCCAAATGTTTCGTATTTTTGTATTTTTATCTGAAAATATCATGACTTCGCAAAAATATTCTTGAAAAACCCAGAATTTGCTACAAAAGAGGTATTTAGAATAAGCAAACAGTTTATTTTTTTGCACGCGCGGAATTTTACGCTTTATCGAAACCAGCATTTAGGTAGCCGCCTCGTTCACACAAAAAAACGTCAAACAGTTTTTCCATACCTCAGGACAAGCAGTAAACAAACGACTTTAAAATCACTCATAATTGTTAAAGTAAGGAACAGACAGATTTAAAGAAAACTGAACACGAACCTTGTTCCAATCCTGCTTCATCGAGACCATAATCGAGTGAGCGCGATTTAGGATGTCGTTTCACTCGATTTGTATTCGTGTAAGAATCGTCAAAATCTAAAAAATAAAAATAAATAAATTAGGGTTTTATAGAGATGAGTAATTCCCTTCAGACGAGTAGTATTAGTATGTTGTTTATTTCTAGGATTAATCTAGGAGGCCACCTGAATGATCCAAATTTTAACTCCGTATACCTCTTTCGTAGGCTTTACGAGCGGAGCCAGTCCGATAGGATTTGGAAGCACTGTCCGCCAGTAGGTCGTCGACGGCTTTCAAATTCGAATTGAAAGGATATTTCTTATTCATCATGTCCAGAAAACCATCGCTGTAGGTATCAGCGTGTCTGGGTTTCGTGTCGTATCTTACACGAGTACTTTCCTTAGAATGCGAGGTGAACGACATATCTTTCGGTGATTGAAACGTCGCGTGTGTATCACGATTATAGCGAGCCGAACGTGTACGGGAAAACCGACTATCATCGTTGTCGTAATTACTCGAACTCTGTCTGTGCTCCACTCGATTAGGAAGGATTGCACTAAAAAGCCTGTTTGCCATATGATCTGATGTTCGCGCTGCTGACCTAGGGGAATGACCAGGAGAGAGTATTTGAGGTTGGTAGCCTTCGTTTAGGTTTTCTTTAGCTTGTGTTGCGGAAATATGGGCGGTTTCTTGCCGTATGTTGTGAAGCTTATCTTTTAAGAATTCATTTTCGGATTTCAGTTTCATAATGCACATCTTCGATCTTTCGCCAGGATCAGAAGAATCGTCTGAAAAACCAGCCTTTTCACGTTCCATAACTTCAACCTGAAAAATAACGAAATATGACATTTTCAGTATTCAACTATTTGGTACCCAAATAACTGATAAATTAAGGTCTGTAACTGGACCAGTGACAAATAACTTTGTTATTTCTGTCTGGGTTAACGAGAACATTGTTGCATAATGCTTGTTTGTTTGTTTGTTTTTTCAAACTAAGACAAACACATTATCATGATCAGTTTCAAGAACCAGGTAAATTCTTCATTGCATTTAAAGATGGACGCTCAAAAGGTTCCATTTTGTTTAATTGCGTGCAAAAATCCTAATGTTCTAAAAACGTAACCGATCTGCATGATATTGGAGGATGGCTGGAATAAGAACACGAAACTTTCTGTTAAATGATTTACCTACCAACCTCGTTGCTTTTATAGTAGTGCAGTTCCTTACAACTTCGATACCTTATCAGCCTTAAAACAACTTCTCAACTTCAACAAAGAGTCGCCCTACATAAAAACACTGTCTGGATAAACAAGACAAACCTTTCTTTCCAACCTCTTGATCTCTTTGGTCAATTCTTCAGCATGCATCTGATGTGCTAACTCCAGACTTTTGTTATCCGATGATAACTTGGCGTTGACAGTTTTGGATTCGAGTAGGTGAAGTTGCAATTCACGCAAAGCTCTTTCACCGAATTTCTACAAGGTAAAGAAATGTGCTAATTGTACTTTGTTAGTTATGATAGAAGGAAGCTTAAGCCTATTCTTCACGAGGCGGAATCGTCGACGCGGACTTGACTTTGCACATGCTCTCTTGTCTAAAATGATGAGTTTTGGGCTACAGAGCATGCGCAAAGTCCGCCAGAGTCGACTCTGCGCGGACGATTCCGCCTAATGGAAAACGGCCTATACGAAAAATGCTGATAGTGATGTGAGAGTGATCCACGTGTTGTATCCGTAGTTTTCCCTGTGCTGAGACTTTCCCCTCATGTTCTATATCATTGGCCTTTAAAACATGCCTGTGTTTAGAACGTCAAAATGCGCTAATGATGTAATTAACTGCCAAAATTTCCCCGATGGTATAGTATGAAAAAAAACTTCCTTTATAAACGAAATCCATAAGGAAAAAGAATGGTTTGCTTCACTCACGTCGCCGTCCTCGTGATCTTCGTATTTGCGTAAGCTGACCTTTCCAAGATGCTGACAGAACATTGAACAGGGTAGACGAAAACGAGGCTTACGTTAGAAAATCCCCTTAAAAGACCACAGATACTAACAGAATAATTCAAAGAGCGTTAAAACGAACTGTTACCTCTTGTAACTTTGTGTTTTCGGTTTTCAATCTTCCTACCTCCATATCGTATGATTGACATTTTGCTTCCAACTCAGAAACAATTTCCCTTTCAATCATCGCTTTCTTGAACTATACCGAAAACAAAAGTCGGTTGCTTTTCATATACCAAAAAGAAAAATCGGTCATAAGTTGGGTTTTTTCAGACATTGAGAGAAACCAACAAGGTAAATTGGTGAATGAAAAAATTCATTTTGATCAAACCTTAGAAAACAGAACATCGTAATTTTGAGTTGCTTTTCCGCGTTCTCCCTCATATAGTTGACACCTCGCCTTGAGTTTTGCATTTTCTCTCAGTAACTGTCCAGTGTTATCTGTAGATTTGTCTCTTGCCTAAACCAACATACAAATATCAATACATAGAGTATTGTTTTCACTGACAATTTCTCTTCACTAGAAATTTACGGTGAAAAGTCTCTAATCACACTACACCACACAGTTTGCACCAAAAGTTAGGTGATCAAAAAACTGTCAGTTGACCATGCATAGTTTCATTGTTACGCTTAAAGGATGGGTACAAAAATATAAACTATTGATAATAGATATTGATAACAATGACAGCTCAAATCAGGTCAACCCAAGTAAATGTGAAACAAGACGAAACAAAAAAAACATACATTACGAGTTTCTTTTAGAAGAACAGCATATTTCTCTTTCCAACGTTCAACTTCTTCATCATAGGAATCGCATTTGGTTTTCAGCTCAACTTGAACCTCCTTGAAATTCTCAATTAAGTCTTTTAAACGGTCCACTTCCTATGTAATGAGGGACAAACTTTATTCGATTTGTTACACTCGGAAAAAATATTTTTGCTGACAAAAAATGTAACGACTGAGAAAGAGCTAATTTCTAAACGATAGACACGTAAACAACAACAACAACAACAACAACAACAACAACAACAACAACAACAACAACATCAACAACAACAACAACAACAACAAAAGCAACAACAAAAACATAACCTTCTTCAAATCAATGCTTTCAGTTTCATATGCTTGACATCTAAGGTGGAGTTCACTGATCATGTTATCTTTCGAAGCTTCGTGATGTTGCTCCTACAAACAATACCAAAATACATGAATGAATTGCAAAAAGAAAGGATATTTATCAATTTTTTTTTATTTTTTTTAAATCATACATTTTGCTTCCATTAAACAATGAAGATTGCAACATTATAGGAACTAATAAATATAATATATATGAGCTAACCCATCACAAAACGAGGAGGAAGAATCTGAAATTGGAATTGTACGAAATGGATAGTATTGATATGGATAACATACTAGTATGGGTCGGAAAATGAAGGAATTGCGTTGGATAAGTTATAAAATAGAATCACCAAACTAAAAGTGACAGTAAGTTAAACATTGAGAGAGAAATGAAATAAAATTATTTCTATCAAATTTATTAAAAACATATAAAAATGAGTGAGGAGTAAAAAAGAATTACGTGTTCAAGGTAGTCCTTTACAACTTCTCAACTTAAAGCCTTCTCACGGTCGATGGAGAAAGCAATTTGGTCAATTCAGAAACAACATAATCTTACAGTGGAGTGAGATCTTGACCGCCGGCTTCGTTGATGAGCAGCTCGAACAGCAGTTTGATGAGGTTGTTCTGTTGCGCTACTTCCATCGCTAACATACCCATCCATACTACCTGAAGCACTTCGGCGATGGATTTGACGTTCGATTTCATGCCTTCCTCTTTCTTGTTCTGGCGACAAAGACGTAATGACGTTGTTAGTGTTTGAATTGGGAACACTATCGAAAGGTCTTTCCATCACACCAGATGTGTCAATCGAACGCAAGACATCAGGAATAGTATTTTGATTGGCCCGTGGAGGAGTTTCTTCACATTCATTGGTCGGTCGTCGTGGAGATGTGTTTTCCCTCCAATCAGGTTGTGAATATAAGTCAGGTGGTAGAGATGGCGGCAATGTCTCAGGAACACCACTAGATATCTGCTCGTTAATGTTCACCGTTGCTGGAGCAGACGTGACGTCATTATCATGAGACGTCAATAAAAGATTATCGTCAGGAAATGACGGCCTATGAACAAATTCTTGCATAGCGTCCTCGATTTCATGCTGAATAAATTCATGTTGCGCGCTGCTTCCCTGAAACGACGGCTCTAACGGGAGTCTGGGGATATCTCTCATTACGTCTTCGTCGTCGGTTTCAACAGGAACAGAGCCTTGCCGGTTGGGTATAATGTTTTCAGCATCAGTTAGAGATAACTCGTGTAAAATCTCTTCTACACTACTGTTTCCATTCTGGTTGCCTTCTGTTGAAATTCTGTTGTTGCAATCACTCAAGTCCTCAGCCTCACTCTCGATTGGTTGTTGGTGTTCCTGTGCATGATGAGAAATGAACGACTGTTGGTCGTCCCTTAGGTCGTCGATATTTTGCATCGTGTGATTGTCGGGACTTTGTGTAAAACCATGATGACGAGTGGCTACGGTATCATCAGCAGCAGGTACATTTTCCTCACTTAAGATATTACCAATGTCATTAGAGCCTGGATTTTGCATCTAAAATATACAAAAAGCCTCTGGTGTTGGCAAACAATAATAGCAACTGGAAGAGATTTCCCTAATAACTTTTCAAATAATGCAGTCTGTATAACAGACACATACTCCATGTAAAGATGGAAGGATTTAAAGTTCCCATAGGTAAAGTCTCCATAAAGCGGACACATTTTTAAGCACCAATGGTGTCCGCTTTATAGAGACTCCGCTGTATGCCATTTCAAGTATTTTCTTCACCTGTACCTATCAGTAAGAAAATCAAACTGTTCAAAGATTAAAAAAAAAAAACCTTCAACTTCTTCATACCTCGTGCTCCAATAGCTCTCTATAAAGCGTACTAAACTCTGGGCCATCATGCAAACCTATGAGAAACAAACGTTTTGAGTTATCTGTTGACAAATACCATCATTTCAAGATCTTAGTAGGGAAGTAGGGAAGTAGAGAAACCTTCTTCAGATGCTCTTCTTGGTGGCACAGGTGTACCGACAGTCTGCAAGGTGGCAGACGAGGAAATGCTTGGTAACGTTGTATGAGAGTTATTCTCATCAGGTGGTCTATTTTGATCTTCCTGTAGTGAAGATGAGAATTCCACAGATGTGTCTAAAACAAAAAATGTTTTCTATATTATACAGACATTATTTTTCACCCATTCAGTCATTAGTAATCGAGAGAAATCCTATCGAGTGGTGGAAGAGGTCAGGTCAGAGTTTAAAACCTGGTCGAGTTGTTCCAGCAACTATAACAGGGTGAATCCATCAACTTGGGTAAGCACTCAGCTTGACAGTGGGGTTGACGTCTGAGGGGGGTTTCTAGCTGAGCGGTTGATGCATACATGCAGCTCCTTTAATCCCAAATGGTGGCTTTAAATAATCAAGGACAATATTAAGAAGTAATCATAAAATAAAACCTCACCTTGCTCAATAACAACGTAAACAGTCTCAGATAAAAGGTCGACTTCAAACTCTGCAAGAGATAAAACGTCATTCTCGATCACCAGTTGTGCATTGTATACACCTGTTCGTACTTGGATTGGATCAGAACTGTAGCATCCATTGCCCTTCTTCAATTGGATTGCGTCACCCTGTAAGATTATCAAATGGCAAAAGAAGACTGAAATGGTGCAGGACTCCCCATACAACGGAAGACGGATAAATAAACAATACGACAACAGACATTATGCAAATCACCACAAACCAAAAAAACTGAACATCAATATCAACATGTATAAAAGGGCATGTAAAAGGACATAAAAGGACATGTAAATAAAAAATTAGCTATTTTTAGGTCTGTAGAACATTGAATTAACCATTTTGATTGGCTTCAAAACTATCACGTGCAAACTGAACTCCTGTAATACTCCCTGGATATGGAAAATGACGGACATATACATAATCTTGTTAGAATATTACAGCATTGAATGCTCTTCTTATTTATATTCAGTGCTTATTCTAAGAAAAAAGGGCATGCATGCGGTAACACATAAAAATGTACATTCTGTCAAAAAGAGCATTTTAACTCCTCACTATCCCTATTCAGAATGTGTTTTTCACCGTTTTAGATCAAAATAAATTTTAGTGATTTTTCACCAAGGGCATTATGTGTGGTACCACACCCAATTATTGTCTAAATTAAGCCCTGTAAGTACTTACTAAATCTGAGCTTATCAAATGAATTTCTGGGTAAGAGATAACCCGGTCCATAATCCACTTGAATCGAACGGCAGCACTCTCTAAAAAAAATCAACTTCTTTTGACATAAATAGATAATTTTGGCTTATTCCAAGTACCCTTTAAAAACATTACTTTATTCATTCACATAGAGTTTACAGTGTAACACAGGGCATGGGATTTCCAATTCAAGTACTTCCAAATCAAAATAGTTCCAAATCAGACGTACCAGGTGATTTAACTTGGAAATCTCTCTGCTCAACAGCTGGACAGGACATGAGCTGATGTGCCTGTAGCGCATTCTGATTATCCAAGGTATATCCAAGGTTGCAAAATTCGCAAGACCACATTATGAATTAGTCACATTGTTTACATTGTTGCTTAAATCTAAATTTTTAACAATATTATTATTATGTTTTTTACTGAAAAACGGCCCGATTCACCAGTTAAAAGTAACAAATTCTATTCTTTTGACAGCCATGGGACAGTCCCTTCCTGCCGCTTTTCAGTAAATATGTAAACATTTTTTACCTGTCTGTTGAATTAATGTTTAAAAGTTACAAAAGGACTGTTACGTACAGAAACATAAATCATTACTGAATTTACAGGCAGGTTAGTGTACACTGTTTCTAATAAAGCCCAGTTTGCACCAACATAAATACTTGCAAGAAAGAAAAAAACACCCCTGATGTTTAAAGCCTAGTTCTAATATTTATAATCTTAATAATCCTAATAATACAAGATCATCTGCAATCGATGATCCAGGATCATTCCAAATAATATCTCAGATTATCCTAGATACATACTCTCATAAAAAACACAGTTAATGATGGCTAAATTTGATTAACAACATGGCTAAATTTGATTTTCATCACACTATAGGGTATGGAAGCATGAAGTGAATAAAAAAATCATGAAAACTCTATCGCCATTTTTAGATATTCCTCATCGTGGTTTAGTAATAGAATAACTAACAAGTAAAATATCAAGAAAAATTATTTCGCTATTTTAAAAAACGTAAATTTCCTTCTGAACTGAATGAAATATATCAAAAATATAATATAATATATAATATTTAATATATAATAATATATAAAAAAGGTGATCATTTTAAAAACATTTCATAAAAATACTTAAGGCAAATGTACACCATGATTTTCATTTGTAGAATAATTTTTATTTGTAAAAAAATACTTTTTTGATTCAAAGTTTTTCGATTTGAACATAATTAATTTGAAGTTTTTAGATTTCATGATGATCTCCATGATTCAAATTGCAAATGGTTAAAAAAATATTGCACAATAAAAAACATGCAATAAAAAAAGACAGAAAATGAAATCAAAAAAATATAATAAGCATAACAAAAGATAATCATACGATTATCACTCCTCCTTGCGTTCAGGCTATTTTGAAAACCGTCAAAATTTCAATGAAACTTGGCTGTTAATTGCTAGTCTTAATTCTTCCAATTAAGAAAACATTATAGAAACTACTTTCAGAGCTAATTATTGTACAAACAGATCAAAGAAAATTCCATGAAAATGCTGCTATGATTTGTACATGCTGATTGAAAAAGAAGGTCCAAGGGATAAATAAATTATACAAAATTATAAAAAAAAATATGAAAACAAGAAAGATTTCAGAAAAAAATAACTAAAAAATATAATTTTTAATAATAGTGTACATTTTTACCTTTACAGGAAACCCTATCGAATTCCTAACACAGTGGTCAAGATCTTCAAAGAGTCTAGGAGGATGGCAAGCATGGAAGAATGGCAAGCAATATCATCTGCTGTTTCAATAAAAAAATACTCCTCCAAAGAGACTTTTTGAAGATTTTGCCCACTGGGAATCTACTAGCACTACAATTCCTCTTTCTTTGATATCTGGTCATAGTGTAATTCCAAAAAGTCCCGATATTTTTCACCCCTCACTTGTAACGTGTCAAGAACATGATCCAGGATGTATTTATAGTTCTCGTTATATTGTGCTTTTTCATAAAAACGGCATGATTCAGAAATGGCTTCCAGAATGTCTGTTGGATTCCAATGCAGCAACCTCTCAGCTTTAGCAATGTTAACTGGACCTCTTGATACGGAAGGGAAACCAAGATGAATATACGCGTCGTCACTTTCATCAAATTTAACAGTACCTTTGTTTATGAAACTACCCAATATCAGGATAAACTCTTTCAAATTGATTGTAGTTTTAAAACCAAGGTTATAAGCATTATTCCAGATATCGGAAGAATATCGATTGGAAATAAGTCTTGCGATCAACTGGCCAACATCTTTACTGTAGACGAAACTCAACTGCTGTTCCTTAATCTGTTTGGGTAAGTGAATGGGTCCGATGATACGATGCAACTTTGACCACATGTAGTATTTCCAAAATCTTTTAGTGTTATCCCTTGGTCCAAGAACATCAGGAAGACGTAATGCAATATAATCATAATTTAAATGGTCATGGTATTTAGCCAGAGTTTCTTCACCTTCCAGTTTCTTATCACCATAATTATCTTGAGAATTATATTGTTCCCTGAGAAAAAAATTATTCGCGAATTAAAGATCAAAGCGGAAGTAGACATATCTCTCAGGTCCGTTTTATAATTAATGTGAAACAAACTTTTAATAACTAAACCTGTTTTTTTTATCTGTGGGTCGTCTTGCATCAGTTTCTATCGAATATCCGCCATGGTCATTAAGTTTGCAAACTTCGTACACTGAATCTGAGCTGATATAAATATATTTTTTGAACCGCCCTTTAAGAACGATCAGTATGTCCTGAAAAGACAACAAACACAACAAAATGTGAAACAAGTACACAATTAGACAGAGCTGATCTAAAATTTCGAAAATATGAAATTATACTTCTATATCCAGTGGATCGTATGCACTGAAGTCAACAATAACATCATAAAAAGTATCATCATCAGTTAACAGTGTGCATGTTTCACGGAACCCATCCTCCCTACTACACTGGATATGATTTACGAAGGGCTTTACAATGGTCTCTGTATCCCAATACCAGTTCCCTCTGTTTAACAAAGTGATGTTGATCTGATGGTCTTTATTTTCCATTAAAGATTCAACGACTGCAGATCCAAGTAGACCGTTGCCACCAAGCAAGAGAACATTTATATCGGCAGAAATTGTACAAACTTGTGTTGTCATAATATATGACGAAGTCAAAACGATAATGAACAGCATTCTCTATTTTTTATTAACAATAAGCTAAATTATTGGTTAAAAAAAGTAGAACTTTCTCTCCTGTGATCTGCAGATTCAAGGACACAACACAATAATATTCTTGAACCATTTTTCATTTGAATTCGTCTCGTAATTACTTTTATCATGACTTGGGAATGAATATTGCAGACATGCACCAAACATTAACATAAATAAACAAAGGACAAAAATGCATTCAGAATTTACTATTATTGCAAAAATAATTTATTATAACCATCATAATTGATAAAAGACCTTGATATATGATGGTGATTGATATAACTTACAAGCACCAAATACATTTAAAAAAGCTGTACAAAGATTTTTTATGAATGCAGTTTGATGTCAGATCTAGTAATCAGTCTATGATTACTAGATTGGACGGTCAACCTGTTTTACTATTCATCAAAAGTAGGAAAGATTTTAAAATCAATTACTCGGAAATGAAAATACAAACCCACAAGTAAACAAAAACACAACACCTTTTGGGCAAATCAAATGAGCGCTGAACCAAATTAACACAGCTTACATTATGAAGAACAATTGTTTTCAGCTGAATTTCGTTCTGTGGGACCCCAGATAACCAACATTTTGTTAAGTGCGATAGAATTACAATTCCCCTTTGATTTACTTGCCTCATTCAAGCTGAAAAAACTGTGCTTAAGTGAAACCCTGGACAAGTGTGACCCTTCATTAAGTGGGACCCTTCATTGAGTAAGACAGTTTTTCATTACCCCTCAGTGAAAAAAAAGGGAACTCTGTACAAACATTTTTGTGACAAAATTTTGTATGGTCAATTTTGGTTTAGTGCATGCAAAATATAACAGCAAAGATCATTTTCATGAAGTTACTTAATTACAGAGCTTCCTTAAATCCCTATAAATCATAAAAGGTCCCACTTAATGTTTTGACTAAATAAGTTCTGCAAAATAAAGAAACTTTTTCCCATTTACAGGGAGATTCGCTAAAAAAAAGAGGGAATTCATTAAGTAGGACAATTTACTCGAGTGTCCCACCTAAACAAGACTTCAAAATGTATTCTATCTTTTAATTATCCAAAATTCCTAATTTCAAAATTGATAAGCGACTAAATGAAATTATATACTATCTGTTGAAGATGTTTTACTTTCGAGCTGTGGCATAATTTGTGACAAACCAATCACAAGTTTCTTGAATTGCTGAAAGAAAAAGAAAATTTAATTACATGATTGATAGTATGAGCAGTTACACAGCTAGGGTGCTACACCCACCCACTCAACCACCACCAACACTTTCTTTTTCCACTTTATTTCGTGGTGGCCCACCTGACTTATGAAACTGTTTTCAGCCACATGTAAATAAAACTGATTTTAGTAAAGTCCTTTTTTCTTGCCTTGTTTTGTTGGTGTAAATTTAAAATCTGGCCATAGTTTTCGAAGTTTTCCATTGCTAGCTGTCTTTTTGTATTGACCATCAGCTCGAGTTGTATCAAACTGTAAACAAAAAATAAAGTTGTTACAATATAAGAGATTGCATTCATACATAGCAGATATGTTGACATCTCTCAAGGTTGACAGGTGACAAAGTTGCAGATGACCAGTTAACTTCTATTAGTGGTCATTTTTGACGTGCCGAGTTTGACGGTGTTTTTCTTTTAACGTAGGCATTTGTAGAAGCTCTGAGTAAGTTTTTCTGAAAGTGGATAAAAACTTATGCAAAACCACCTTAATTTTTGGGTTGTCTATGGGACTCATCCCTATGCAGCCTGTCATTCAATTCTTCAAATTTGTAGACCGTGTTAATTACAACATTTCAAAATTTAATAAGCACTTATTGTAATGTTAAGTTTAAAATGAGGATAGGTGTTTTATAATTCAACTGTTGTTTTTGTTTCACCTCTACGCCATTTTTAAACTGCATTGACTCCACAATCATCTCAGCAGCACTTTTTATTGAAATCTCATCATCTTCATCAACTACAATATACAATTAAAACTATGATAAAACCAAACCTTCTGAGTCCGTTATTCAATATCTGCTAGCCGCCAAAACTATTATGTATAAGACATTGGATAAGACTGTTAACCAATGATAAAACTGTTACCTCATCAGTTGTTTATTTTCAAATAAATTTCTAGTACAATATATCAACCTTGATATAACAATTCAACTGTAATTTTCCATGCAATGAGTAGAAAAAGGAACAAAAAGGTACTTTTCGGATTTTATGCAATTGCAACAAACGTAGTACGGAAAGCTTATGCTTTTTAAATCGAAATGATATATGCAGGGTTTAAAATTTTTATGAAAAATGGTGTTATTAATATCAAAAAAGTACTTGTGTTTATAGGAAAGATTAATTTTTTCTTAAATGGAAAAAAATGCTTTGAGTTTTGATTATTTGATTTATTATTAAGTCTGGTTTCTTCAGTACAGCCCAAAAGAATCTTTATGTTTCCTCATAGAAGTTAACAGTCTTTTGTTTATCCATCGTGAGATTTCTTAAAAATTGCATCGAAAACATAATGACTTCATGTAACAGTTAAAACTTTTTTTATGTAAATATTCATTCCCTTGCGAACATGTGAAGTTCTTTTCGAGCTGTATTCTAGGGCAGAAAACAAAACCACCTACCACTTAAAATGATTGGATTGCAATCATCATAAGTTCGAAGAACATGAAGAAATAATCGTGCTAAGTCCTAAAATGAAAATAGATCTTAGAAAATCATCAAAATGATCAGAAGCTGAATTAAAAAAATAAACATTAAGAAATAAGAGAACACACCAGAGAATAAATAAATTGCCTTAAAGGTTTTCCAGTCCCCCATATGGTTAAAGGTTTACCACTTTCTAAAAAATGATCACATGATAAAATTAATAAATTAATAAATATAATCATTAATTCGCCTCATCCATTTATATACGATGGCTCTTCATAGTAAAAGTGGATGAATGCAAAAACTTTGAAAGGGTAAAGTAACAAAAGACAAATCACGATGTCACAGTAACACTGGCTGTATTTCATTAGCTTAACACATACATACGTTTTGCTAGATAAACTTTGTGGATGAGGCCAGGCAAAACATGGCCGTCTTCAATATTAAAATTGTCATGCGGTCCAAATATATTACAAGGGATTACACTAGTAAAATTACAGCCATGTTGTTCTTTATAACCCCTGCAAAGAAGATTAAAAAAAATTGTTTTGCTTTCAAACTAATGGAAAAAATTGTTACATCAACAAATTCCAAAAGCCATACTTGTTCAAAACATCAATCATACGCTTTGCATAAGAGTAACCGAAATTAGAATCATGAGGGGGGCCATTATGGACCATGGTCTCGTCAATTGGATACGATGTTTTGTCAGGGAAAATACAGGTCGATAAACAGGATATGCATTTTTTCACCTGGAAAAACAAAGAAAAAATGAAAACATGTGGACTAAACAAAAAATACTGGAATAAACAACTTGTTTTCTGCAATTTTTTTACCGGCTGTTTTCGACGGAACATACCTTATTCTTTAACAGTTGCTAAAGTTTTCATGTATTTTCTAAGTATTAGCAATGAAGTACACACACACACAATATTCTCTGTATAACTACAAGATGAAATCATCATCACTTAGTTTATTTCTGCCCGGATTAAATGAGGTCATGGTTGCATCATGCCTCCATGTTTCAAACAGAGAAGAGAGACTTGCGACTAAAAAGTTTTATGATGGCATTTCGTTAGCTTAACACATATATCATAAGGACAAAGCGTTTTATTAGTTTGATAAATACCATCACCACCAAAGCATTTTACATTCCTTTAATGTCCAGATGATCTTGTCCAGATGATCGTGATTGGCAGGGGCTAATACAGCATGATTTAAACATAAATTTAATTAACAAATGAGAAACTTATGTTATTCACTAACTCACTTTAAATCGACCGAGCGCATTGTGCATTGCTAAGTGTTTTTGAAGGGTCCTATCATACATTTTTTTACCAATTTATTCGCTCAGCTAAAACAATGACCAAATTAATTTTCTGTATTATCCCCTGATTGGTTTTGTGAAATAAGTACACATACCTTATATTTGTAACAACAAGCCAACACATTTTCATTGATCGTCATATTATGTGTCTAAATAAAACAGAGCATAAAAGGAGAAACAGAGGTTCAATCAATGTTTGATCTCAGAGTTTCAGTTTAACCAATAGGCTTTTACAAGAAAGTATTAGAAGGTTCAAGGGGAACAAACAAACATGAAATTTGAGTATAATTAAATAAATCCACACAAAAATTTCTCTCTATAATTCAGATAATATAATCATCTATTCAGTGTTTCAATTTTGATGAATCAAAAGGCAACTCTCGAGGTTAGTCCATTCTTAAGGTTACGAAGACTTTGAGCAAAACAGAATTATCTTTTGATAACATTACGTCAAGTCACGTACAAAAAAGTCAAGATTCGCTCGAAGGTTTTTAAATAATCCTCCAACCAATGCAGCTAGATGAATAACATGTGTTGGCTTATACTTTTCAAATACTGCTTCAACTTCATCCAACTTCCTAGAGTAAAGCAAAAGAGAATATTATGCTAAAAACACAGAGATTTTTCCAATGTAATTTCGTATACCATTTCTCAGCCTAAAAATTCAGCACTGTGAAAACAATCAAATTTACTGGATTAATAATAACTTTCAGTCAAAACTTTCTTCTGACTCAAAAGGGCAGCAAGACAAAAGAGCAACTGGTTCTTACATGAGATTAGCATCCTTGGATGACAGAAATATAAAAGTTTCACTCGATTTCGATTCCTTTGTAACATGTTCAATACCCTTCCCAACTAAACCTGTACCACCTGTGACTAAAACAATACTGTCTGATGTTGCCATATCTTAATAATTATGCTAAAAAAAATGGTTGAAAAAAAAATTTGAAATCCAGAAAGTTGGGAACAATACTGATTACACAATTGGAAAATAAGAGTTTCTCTCAAATTTCTCAATTTCTGATGAAAATGCTGATTTCAACCTTGCAAAATGACTCTCTGTTATGCCCCCTAAAATAAACAAAATAACCTAATGACAATAGGGCAGAGGAGAGCGTTTCGCAACATTCTTAACGGTAGTTAAATAATAATATTCGAAAGTGCTGCAGTAAACAAGGCAGAATACAAGCGAGCAATCGTTGGCCAAGTATTTCAATTCCTCCAAAATCATTTTTTCAACATGATCATAATATTGGGGACACAGAATCTTCAGAAGATCAGTCTCATATGAGAAGGGGTTGTAACCAGCACAGGAGATTAATAATCAATGATTAATGGCTTATACCCCAAATATGCGTTTGGTGGATATACAAGTTAGTTGTTAAATAAAAGTCAATCTAACAGTTCTCGGATAAAGTCAATTCGTATTCCATCTGAAATAAGCAAACAATTGTGAGCTTGAAATTGCTTGTAATGAGTTGGTTTACACCAAAAGCATTTGAAGCAAACATTGCTTAAAACATATTTTTAAACATTTGATAATTCCATAATGTATCCTACAGCACGAAATGAGTGTCAAGTTAAAAATTGTTATTTCTTCCAAGTCACAATCCTCAAGTAATTTCTATAATTCTGGAATAACTTCACTAAAAGGAGCTCACTAAAATTTCTAGTGCTTTCTCAAACTTTCTCTTCCCAGAGCTCAGTTGTCTATCTTTTAGTTCATTTTAGACAATGTTGCGTTGTGCCCATATGCCAACAGTGGTCTCAGATCTGTCATTATATCATCCGAAAAACATGTATAACTTTCTGATGTCCTTTTCAAGTGTTATTCTTTTTACATCAATAGAAATTCATTTTAAAGCCTGTGCCCACAGGAGGGATAAGCCTTATCACAACATGTTATCATAACTTTTATCAAAAAATTGTCTGTCACGAAAAAATTAACCCTTGTTTGTGACAAAGTTTGAATAATTTTTCAATCTATATCGTGAAATTTGCAACTTCAAACAGTTTTTGTTGATCTTTTGTGATTTAAAATTTGAACAAAAAGTCTTTGGTTTCCCAGTTTGACATTTAAATTTTCTACACGTACCTTTTTTTAAAGCATGGTTTTAAAAGTTTTTGCATTTCAAAGTAAGTTATGGTGTGTGTGTTGTGGAAAGAAATAAAGTGGATTTAAGAGAGGATTAAAAATTGGCTGAAGGAGTAAAAAATATCCATGTCTTAATGAAAAAAGTTCCGAATTTTATAAGAACAGGTTGAAAAATGCAAAAATGCATGGAGAAAGGTGGAAGAAGAGCTTGAAATGGAAGATTTCTTCTTCACATAAGAAAGATTTTATGCTAATTTTGTTTTTATATGAACAGTCTGCTCAAAACAGGTTGAATTTTAATTATTGGTGCCAAAAGATGAGATTATGTTATAAACAGTTTCTTGATTTTTTTTAAATAAGGTTCAACCCTCTGGCTTTATACTACACTATAATGCACTAGCTAACACCCCTGGTTTCTTATCTATTTATATATTCTTAAGTAATAAAAGCCGTAACCAACAATATTATGGGCATTTATATGTTTTTAAAATATATGCCATGCCATGGAGAACATTTTTTGCAACAACTTAGAAGATATTGATCTTTTTCTATAATAAGAAATTTCTATTTACAGAATGGAGTATTATATACATGTATAGAGAATGTGAAATACTGAATGCTCCAAAGTAATCCGATAAATCCTTTGCTTTTCCATTTTTAAAATCACCATTAAAATGAAAAAATGTCGAAAGCTATTCAACAAAAAACATTTTTCACTTTTTCAGCTCCTGCTATCTTCAGACGATCTAGAAACTGCTATGAAATGTATAGATTGTTCTTTTACATTATATATATTTTTTAATTTCTAATCAGCCATTGAAAGGGCTAAATACACCTTGATTCAGGATGTGAAAAAACAGCCTGTGTGAAATGGGGCCTGAGGATGAAGCTTACCGAGATTCAAACATGTTTACAAACTCAAATGGCTCTAATGAAATAAATAAGTTAAGCCAATGAAAATTTTAGAACTTTCTCATAGTGAGACATATACTAAGAGTCGAAAAAATGAACTCTTTGAAGATTTTTGGCAGGATCATACTTTTCAAGATAGAAATTTGAAAGAAATTAAAATTTTCTATAGAAAGAAACCAATGCGATACTACATAATATAAATGTTTTATGCTGATTGGTGATCACACAATGTACTTTGCAATCTCGACAAAAGTAAACAAATCCAGCGGCAATTACAAATCAAACAAATCCAGTAGCACTACCCATCTGAGGTTCTTCAAGCAGCTAAGCTCAATTCAAGCTGAATCCTATGCAAACCAGTGGAATGTTATAAGCAATGGGTTAGTTGAAGATTGATCTACGTCTGTGCATCAATTCGATATCTTTCATTTGTTTGCAGGATTCAAGCCCAATTGATAATAACCCTATCGTGAACCTGAGCACGCATAACACAGAATTACCCCATTTGTATTAGACTACCTCATTTCATTGAAAAATCAACAGTTGATGTGAAGTACTCATTTTAGACTTGCATGTATAAAGTTTAGAAAGCATAGAAAAATAGTAAAATAACCACAACCATCATGAGTAAAACTTTGCAACTTTGAACAGACATATTTGAGTCAATCGCATGACATGGCATTTTTGATTGCACACCATTGGCAATTTAAAAGAAAATATTGTTTTATTTAGTTGAATGGTTTTTTGGTGTTTTATATTTTTCATTCATTAGATCATTTAGGTGCGCAATGATTGTGTGCAATGATTTTTTTCTTTGAAAAGTCTGAATTTTTGGCAAGAATGAACTTTCGGAACATTACAGCAGAAGAATACAAGCAGCCAAAATTTTGGTCCAGTCTCACAATTAACGACTTATGAGAATGCATATAGAAAAACTTTACACAAATTATATAGCACCCACTGTCTCTGTATATATACACGTTAAAAATAAATATAAAACATATATAATGCAAGAAGAAAATGGACAGAAAGTCAAATTGAAAAAAAACATTTATTATCATTATTACCTCTTCAATATTTTTGGAATGTTGCTTTTCCTACACAGTTGGAAAGGGAGTTCAATATCCCACCCATTTTTAAAATTCTTGGATATATTCAGTTATAAAATTATAAACATTTTCAAGAATTTGTTAGTTTTTAAAAACTAACAAATTCTTGAAAATGTTTATAATATACGTTCATATCTTCATCCTTGACACACATTTCACGTAATATAAAGTTTCAACACAAATTATTAATATTATAATCAAGTCATTTTCTACCCAACATGTGCACCAGGTAGGTCTTGAATTGCTCGTTTTCACTTTCAAGAATGATATTATTTATAAGCCTAGCTGCATGGAATGCTGATTTTTAAAGACTTCGGCAATGTAGGGATGATATGCTGAATTAAAGAGGAGGTTAGTTTGGGTTTGCTGATGAAAAAATGTTGTCAGCAAATGCTGGCTGTGATGTATGCATCTAACATTCAACGAAAAAGGATTTTCTCCATCGATTCGATCGCGCAACGCAACAAATTCTTCTTTTAAATTTATCTGTGAAGCAGAGCTGTCATCTCGATTCTAGGTACTATTCGATATTCATTCATTGATTGGTGCTATAGAATTAAGCTTGGTTCACACGAACGAAAGATTTCCATTAACGTCTTTAGAACAACACACAATACATAACTAAATTAAAAGTTTGATCGATGGACTTAGAAAGAAAGAAATGGCTATCGAAACAGAATAAACGCAATTCAAGACACCTCTACTCTTGAAGGTCCCTATTAAATCCATCGTCAGCACTACTTCTTATCAACATAGGACCATTTCCCACTAAAGGTGGAATTGTTCGCCGTGCGTCGCGTGCAGTTGACTAACTTTGGCGGCCGTGTAAGACCGTGTATGGGGAAAGAAAAAAGTTCGAATTACAGAAATACTCTTTAAAAGCGGACATCCCATACAATGGACAGGAACGGATGTCTTTTCTCCTTGAAGTCCAAACCTATATATTATAGCGGACACATTTTTGTGGTCCCGTTAAGGTGTCCACCGCTATACAGCATCAAATGATATACTAAGAATATCAAAAATTTGTAGGGAGGTTTCGCTGTATTTGAATTTATAGAAAGTTGACTTTTTTCAAACATTTTGATGAATATGACGGATTGAAAAAAAGAAAATAACCAGGGGTGTTTTTCAGTGCTTTGTAGTGATTATATATATTCGAAAATAACCAGTTGATAATTCTTTTTTGCGACTATGTTCATCATCTATATCAACAACGCGATTTATGAAAAATTAGAAGTCAGAGGCTGTTTACGTGAGAGCCGCAATGAACTCAAACCGGTTTGTTTCAGGTTTGAAGGATACTTTTTTAGAAATTCGACCAATTCGATCGTCTCGCGTCCACCCGATTTTTAAAGTACATCATGTTGGGTGTTTTTTATAGTTTTTCATAAGCATATGCTAAGCATATTACCAAGCCTTGGTGAAGCGTTCTGAAGTGTGTTTCTTGTCGTAGAAACAGATATTTTACTGTTTCTTTACTTGTGATATAGGATTGATTCAATTAGCTGTATAAAATTAGCCAGGTGTCCTGTCTATCTTAACAGGTTCCCTACAGGATCCTTTAATCCTAAGATTTTAAAATGCCATATGTTTTGGTTTTTAATTTGGTTGAATAAGCATAGTATAAGCATAGGCTGAAGAATATATTTTTCTCATAGGCATGTCCCAGCCGAATTTTCACATGCTTTAAGAGAAAAAAAACATTTCTCTGCATAATAGGAAACATTTTTTTTTTAAATAGAAAATTTATATTTTTCTCTGTGTAATCACAGGAACCATTTTTCAACAAATTTTATTCTTTATCTGCATTACGAAGGACAACAATTATAATTCTTCTCATTTGTGATTAGCCTGTCTCCTCATATATAGTCTTGTCAACTAGCACACGTGTTTAAATGTCTATTTTTTTACCAGCAGTCTGTACACTCCTCCCATCCTATAGTCCAGTCGCTGAATGGTTTAACCCGGAAAAAAAATAATACCAAGCTAAAACTATGTCGTATGGTTACCTTAGTTATGTAAAGTTGCCTCAAAGAAAGCCCCATCATTCCCACTTGGGAACAGTGAGTTTTGGCCATTTTTTTATAATGGCGGCAGCTGCCCATAGCCCAAAAATTTAAAATCGCCAAAAATTGATGTTTTATACCTCATTTGAAAGATATTTTAATGATGATTAACTTTCAGATGAGAAAATTCCAAAATTCCAAAAATTCACGCATTTGTAGTAATATGTCATTCAAGGTTATCTCTGTGCGTGCGGTATAGGCTGTCATAATATAAAATTAAATTCATCAAAAACACGTTTTATGATTTATGTGAAAAAAGAATTTGATGATGCAAAACTCAGTGTTAAACAAATGCAAGCTTTGCCTTGCTGGCTGTACAAATGAAAGGACTAGATGCAGTTCGCCGATCCAAACGACACAACAGTGGATTACGGAGTGATTTAATCACAGAATAGACACTTACAAAATTGTGCGTCATTGATGAGTTTTGAGTTTGAGCCAATATTCAAGATGCAAGGGTGACTATGAAGGTTATAGAGACTGGCTTAAGAGAGATAAGAGGAGATTGGAGAACCAAACTTAGGTTATTTTAACCATAGTCATAAGAAAAATGACAATGCATTAACGAACTGCCGTTAAATTGGTCTAAAACTTTTGGGGACGGGTGTGACGTCATTAGAACCTATGATCGACGATATCTCCTCACAGTACATCGTACACAGACGATCCAATACATTTTCTTGATCAGTTTCTCGAGCTCTATGGGATGGTAATACGTATCCTTTTGGATTGTGTGATTTCATTTTTGTTCACCCCTATATTCAGAGGAAAACCACGGGTGTTGGGGTCAATAACTCATGGGGAAAGTGAACCTGTAAAATGTTTTTACCTGGGATACTAGTCTTACAACTAATACGCGTTGTGCATAACATTTTTAGTTTGTTCAGTGTGAATAAAAGGACTGGAAACGAAATGTTCGTATGGACTGTTATAATTAAAATTTTAGAACGTGCGTAACTGAGTTGTGACTTTAATGGCGATTATTTTTATAGGAGTAGGACGACATCAATGGGCTCATTGTATTGCACCCTAAATAAAACGCGATATTTAAGGGCAAATATCTCGAGAACCAATGAGAATAACTGACATCACTTTGGGCGTGGGATATTGGCGATGGGGCGACCAAAAATTTGGGTCTTAAACATTTTGGGGACGGGTGTGACGTCATTTGAATCTTTGATCAACGATATCTCCGTAACGGTAAGTCGTAGACAGGCGATCCCATACATTCTTTTGATCAGCTTTTCGAGCTCTTCAACTAAGTGATACTTATTCTTCACCATTCTTTAATCTTATTTTTCGCCACCCCTATATTATATGAGAGATGGTAATCACGGGTGTTGGGGGTAGTAACTCATGGGGAAAATTAACCTGTAAAAAAATTTTACACGCGATACTAGTCTTCTTATACTAATACGCAATCTTGCTTTTTCTTACCTAACTTTTAAAGAAAGAACGTTAGGTAAAATTTCTTGGGAAGTTCGTCAATGGATGTTTGTTTCAGTATAGGGAGAATCTCCCATTAGGAGAATATCTAGCTCCATCTTACGGGTTTTTATTCCTTCATGGAGTGTTGTACCTTAAGGAAGACATCATAAAGCCGCCCGGAGGAGAAGGCAATGCAATGTTTTTTGCATTGGAAAGTTCATCAAATTTTCTCAACGTTCATTTCTTTAAAGAGCTGCGTGTTAAATTTTTTGTTTTTGTTTTAAATTTTTTATTCAACGCTTTAAGTTCAGTAATAAAGAAACAACATCGCTCGGTATCAGTAACTATTCTATCCGACGAGATAGACGATGTACACCTGTTATGTGTTATCAGTTTATCATTTTCTACCGATGTTTATTTTTTTTATGTGTTTGAACGTAGCTTTTTGGTATCAGTTAGTTTCGACTACTATGCCGAAATGTGTAGCTAGCAGTTTATTTGGTATTTCATTCTAGGATATGTCAAAAATTGTGGAGGAGCACATAAACCTAATTTCTGTGTTCAGTCTTTATCACCAATGGGATCACTTGGACGTTTTTCTTTTCTGGTTTAATAGCTAACATTCTCCTCTGCAAATTTCGACGTACCCTCTAGATCCGTATTCTTTGTATGTCTGGTAACGAAATGTTTGTATAGAAAAAAATAATATAGTGACATTTAGATCATGCGTAACTGAGCTGCGAGTATAATAGCGATTAGTATTATAAAAAGAGTTTGACCTAAGATGGCACATTGCATTGCACCCTAAATAGAACGCGACATTTTAGGGCAAATATCTCGATAACCAATTTGCTCCCTAACTTAGCGATACTTTTTCATTGCAATTCTATGATTTTATTTTTCGTTTTCGCTATAATTTGAAAAGGAAAAGCACGGCTGTTTTTGTTTGCGACGTTTCGACAGTTACTACTGTCATCATCGGGCGTTTGTAAATGAATGATGTAAAGTTTATATATGTTTTCAGTAGGATCGAAATTATTTCGGACCTGGAAGGAAGCAATGTCAATATTTCGGACCTGGAAGGAAGCAATGTCAATAATTTGTTTTGCGTAGAGCTGGAAACCATATCGCAGGAACATTATACGATGTACTATTAATACTGGAATTGTTTTTGACACTGTATATAGTCTCTTTGACTTTTCGAGCAGTCCATCCTTTTTCCTTGTCAAGGATCTTTCTATTCTCCCAATCAAACTTGTGGTCATTAGTCCAACAGTGGTCAGCAATTTCGTTTTTGGTTACATCGCCATTCCGTACGGCTCGCATATGTTCTTTGATGCGTTGCTCAAATGTTCTTTTTGTTTCTCCTATATAAACTGATTCACAATCACTACATGGAATTTGGTATATCACGTTATTTGTGTCGTTCATTGAGATCTTGTCTTTCGGATGAGATAATATGTTACGAAGAGTTTCCGTTGATCGAAATCTGCATTTGATGTTGTGTGTACGGAATATTCTTTGTAAAGCATTACTGATACCAGATACATAAGGAATACTAATAGTGGTCACCGGTTCTTGTTCTGTTGATTCTTCGGTGTTTGAAGTTCGAGTATTGTTTATTCTTGTTTCGAGTTTGTTGAAAATAGAATAAACAATACTCGAACTTCAAACACCGAAGAATCAACAGAACAAGAACCGGTGACCACTATTAGTATTCCTTATGTATCTGGTATCAGTAATGCTTTACAAAGAATATTCCGTACACACAACATCAAATGCAGATTTCGATCAACGGAAACTCTTCGTAACATATTATCTCATCCGAAAGACAAGATCTCAATGAACGACACAAATAACGTGATATACCAAATTCCATGTAGTGATTGTGAATCAGTTTATATAGGAGAAACAAAAAGAACATTTGAGCAACGCATCAAAGAACATATGCGAGCTGTACGGAATGGCGATGTAACCAAAAACGAAATTGCTGACCACTGTTGGACTAATGACCACAAGTTTGATTGGGAGAATAGAAAGATCCTTGACAAGGAAAAAGGATGGACTGCTCGAAAAGTCAAAGAGACTATATACAGTGTCAAAAACAATTCCAGTATTAATAGTACATCGTATAATGTTCCTGCGATATGGTTTCCAGCTCTACGCAAAACAAATTATTGACATTGCTTCCTTCCAGGTCCGAAATATTGACATTGCTTCCTTCCAGGTCCGAAATAATTTCGATCCTACTGAAAACATATATAAACTTTACATCATTCATTTACAAACGCCCGATGATGACAGTAGTAACTGTCGAAACGTCGCAAACAAAAACAACCGGTCTATGACATGATAAACTCTAATTATATATTATGAATACTAGACTGACAAACAATATAAATATATTCAATTTGATTAAAAGCACGGCTGTTGGGTGCAGTAATTCATGGAGAAAATGAAAACCTGTAAAAAAATTTACACGTTATACTATCTATATATATAGTTTGGTCAGGGTGAATAAAAGGACTGGGAACGAAATGTTTGTATGGAAATTAAAATCATGACATGAGTGGGGATGGGGTGGTGACTGATAAATACAATATGTTTAATGTGTCTTTATACAATTGGTATCATAAATACAGTTGACTCTCAATAAGTAGAACCTCCACGGGGACGATTGATTCACCTATCCGAAGTTTTCCAAGTCCTAGAGACCGACGAAAATGGTTCAACCTATCAAAATTTCCACTTATCCGGGGTTCCACTTATCGTGAGTCAACTGTATAGCCTTAAAATTATCGGAAATCTTGTGCAGGTTACAGCAATATATTGTGTATTCCACGAAAATCCACATAATAAATCTCGTCAACATTTTGAGATTTCACCGGTCTCTTTTCTTCTGTTCTTTGTAGCAGTTGCCCACCATTCCAATTCCTTCAATTCATCACCAATTGTTTTAAGGATACGCCCATTTTCGGTTGCACCATCCTCCGAAAGTTCTTTATGAACCTGTGAATAACAATGCAATCATGATGTATTATACATAACATATCATGTCGTCAGCTAGTGTACAACGTATAGAGCACGTGTTGATATAAAAGAATCGGGATCGAGTAATTCAGACATCATTTTGAATTCAGGGATGCCCCCCGCATAAATGGGGAGGTTTTCTTTTACTTGAAATGGACATTCGCATAACCAAAGGAACATCTCCTTTAACGGGTGTTTTTGAACTCAATCTAAGTAACTTTAATTAAATGACACTATAAAAGGGCGAGCGATCAATCAAAAAGGGCAAGCTTTAAGCAAAAGGGTAACACCCCTGAGAACTCTGCCTCGCAATAGTTGACTTACTGTCGGTATATATGTGAATGGTTTGACACAAAGACATCCTAATTCATTCAAGAAGGGCAGTGCTGCTAATGCAGCTGCGATTCCGCCAGATGAACCCATTGAATAAGATACAACACAACTTGGCTTGTGTTTATAGCTAAATAAAAATAACATTATAGCCATATATAGAAACTCTTAAGAAACGTTTTAAAATTAAGTTTTTTTCGTAACAAACTACCTAGAGAATCAAAAGCTTAGCTCCTTACATAAAAAACAGTGTAGAGCATCATATGGAATAACTGAGAATACCATACCATTTGTGATTAAGGCAGGTGCAAACTGTGCCAACATGTTTTGCCAATCTGTCATCACAAATTGACCAACATGTTGTTGCAATTAGAACGGAGTCACTAACACTGTGGCCAACATTATAATTCGAATGTTGTTTGGCAACATGTTGGCACTGTTTGGACAGGATGTTGGTCTTCGAAAAATGATGCACCAAATGTTGGCCAACATTTTCTTGAAGACCAACATGTCGTCAGACAAGTCAAACAGAGCCAACATGTTGGTAAACAAATGTTGGTGAGAATGTTGTCGAACACGTTGGTGCAGTTGACACCTGCCTTTAACCATTGTAAAATTATGGTAACTGTTGCTTTACATTGTTATTTATTATAACTACGTTCAAATGTTAAATGTATCACATGATTAAGTCCAAATGTTAGAAACCTGCTTCAAAAGCACAACCCTGAAATAAGCGCAACCGATTGGAACCTAAAATAAGCGGCACAGGCACTTGTTTGAGAAAATATCCAAATATAAACATAAAATAATATTTATGTAGTTGAAACATAGAGCAAATATACCTTGCAGATGGCACATGGTCTAAAGTGTTAGTGAATGCAGGGGGTAAGGTCCGGTTATACTCAGCCAGTATCATGATATAAGCATCTGCATCTAATATTTGTTTATTCAATTGGTGAATAATATCTGGAGCTTCCGATCGATCAGCGTAGAAATGGAGAGGCTTTTTTATTACTTCCAAATCATAATCTTTAGGATCTAAGGTAAAGAGATTAGAAAGCATTGATAATCTTCATCTGATGCAGGCATATGAACCTTTTCCTACATAAAGTATTATTGTGTTTACATCTAGTGACAGGAAGTGTTACATTATGCAATCATAGTGAAAACAGCAAAAAAAATCATGTTTACATAAATGTTACCAAAATTTTATGTTATCAATTTGTCTTCATTAAATCGATTTATACCCAATATAAATAGTCTTTTATGTAGCAGGTGTTTGAAATTTATGTAATGGATAGATTTCATGTGCTAGACTGCATTATTTCTTTTTTATTTCTAAAACAGCAAAGAAATATAACAGTGGCTCTTACCAATTACAGTTAGTGTGTGTCCATTTGGAGCAAGAACCGTTTCAAATTGTTTTTTAACAAACTTTAGCACCCTGTCTCCCATTCTTCCATCCCGAATAGAAGACACAACTACAGCAACTCTCAAGCCAGCCATATTTTATATATAATGGTTATCTAAAAAAAAGATGAAGAACTGGACATCTTCTATAGCAGACAACTACAAACAACAGAAACTTTCTTTCTAATAGCACATCAAGGTATTCTGCTCAACCTTTAATCACACAAGCCACACCAAATACACAATACCCCATCATCAGCACAAACCACTTCACATTTAACCATCTAACTCCACTGGCAGGTTGTGCAGAGGTGTTAAATTAAGCAACAGAATGACAGATGAACTGTCATCCAATCTCATGAAAGATTCAAGGGTAAATCTTAATCTATGTAAAGATAAAGTTTATTTTCTTTTTTATTAATATCATGCATTTTAATATTACAGATGACTTTACATTCAACTGATCTTTTACTGAATCAAATCTTTTACTCTTTCTCAAGATCAAGTTGATACACCAACAAAATAACATACAGAGCAATATTTTATCTGATTAAGTTGATGGGAAAACATTTGGGTTTTTTTTTCAATATCATACTCAAGAGTTTCATGCTTTAGTTTTAATATTGAGTTTCAACTAAAACTCCTTCTGAGCTATTTAGTTCTAATTTTTTGTTCAGCTAAGTAAATTATTAATGTTAAATTGTCTTACTGGTAAATGGCAGTCCCTAATTCATATTTCTTTTGTTTATACAAACATTTTGAAACAACTGATTATGAAGTTTAAATTGAACTTATTCATTCCAAATTCTCGTTTTCATGTTTATTCAGATTGATATGATTCTTGTTGGAACTCTTCTTTTTCTACAGTGCTTTAAAACATTTTAACTTTATCTCCTAAAGATATCTTGGCCATTTTCAATACATTGTAGTAAGTTCATAAATAATTGTCAAATACATAGAAAATGTTTTAAAAAAAAATCTTACCAAATATGGTAATGGGCATACAGAATGTGTTGATAATCTGTCATTTTTATTTTAAATCTTACATTCTTTTCATTTGTCGTATAGTAAAGCTATCAATTATATGAATATTTGTATTATAAATATAGTGATGAGTTGCATGATGAAAGGCTTTCCATTTCCTTGTTGAATCAGATTTTCAACAATGACCAACTGCATCCAGTATGCATCCGATAATTCAAACATGTTTAAATTATAACAATGAATGTTCGATGATTCTAGACAATCTATTGAGCGCTCTTGAATGATTTATTATTTATCGATTGCTAAATTTGCTAATAAACAAATCGATTGAAATTGCCTTTATAGGTAAAAGTGGTAATTTCAGGGGTCCCACTCAAAATTTCAAAAAATTAGTTATGAAATTATGCCAATTTTTGCTGAAAAATTATGAAAAATTATGACAAATTGAAGAAATATTATGCCAAAATTATGCTTCAGGGTCAAAGAAAGAGGCCAATATGTGAGCAGAAACAACAAATTTATCAGATGTTTCGTAACGATACAACAAAATATAACCAACATAATGTATCTACTTCACTATAACCTTTTTCATAAGAAACAAAACAAGAGGAAACATCTAGGCTTTAGTTAAATGAACAAAAATACAACATATGATGTATGTTGTTCATTCAAACTGCCACAAAAAGTGAGTGAGTATGTGTGTGTGTGTGTGTAAATGCTGTGTCATATGAACTGTGATGTGTGGTTTTGAAGCTACCTTTCCAGCCAAACCGTTCATGCACACAAGAAAAATTATGAAAATTATGACAGCAGTTCAAAAGTTATGCCATTTTTAAATTTATTATGCCACAATGCAAAAAATTATGAAAATTATGAAAATTATGCCGAGTGGGACCCCTGTAATTTGAAGATGATCCCTCAGTTTACCTTCCCTTGCCTGCATGGTTACTTTCTCACCACATGAAAAAAACTCACCACATATTAATCACAGTATCACTATAAAGAAATCGATGCAAGCAACAATAAAAAACATTAACCAAAAATGTTGTCTTCTAGCTGATCTCTATATACATGTTGTGGGTATGTATCGTAAAATGCTCACTGATTCACACTTATGAATCAAGACGCAACATTAAATACGTATACGCAAAAAAATCTAACGAGCAAAATAACGTTTAAATGATGAGCGTACGAGCAATGAATTAATGAATTAATTTTTGCGACTTGCCGTTTTGTGTTGCCATCAGTTGTATTTGTATTTCTGAACGGTAATAAAATCTGTAACAGCGACATTTGTTTTGCAACTCTTTATACGACTTTGCCGAATTTTTTAACGGCCATATTTTTTGCGACACTAACTTTTAGATGCGGTATTTTGATGAAAATGAGACGTGAGATGTGAGAAAATGAGAATTTAAACTGAATTTTTATCCATTCAGATTAGGGGTTCCGGATGCATTCCGGCGTTCGTTCCGTATCCGTCATTCCGCGTTTTACTTCATCCCGATAAAATCCAATCTGCTTGGGTTTTTCTTTGTTGTCATTCTTATTGTTGAAATTTATAGTAATAAAATAATCGCACCGTGGATTTAAATTTTATAATCTTCAAAAACTTACCACCTCACCTAAAACCCGGTCTCACACAACACAAGTAATTGAAACAAAAAGTTTGGGAAACGAAGGTATTGAAAAATGTATCCACAAAAAAATGTATGCAAAACTTATGCTGGAAAATGTGCGTAAAATAATACTTTATGTTATCTTTATCACATAAAGCTATAGCTGAATACTTACAAACCTTCCGTCTCCCTTTTTTCTTTTTGTATATTTACAACACAGGAGTGCAACCCCTTTTTATATTATTTAATTGATAATTCTAGAATGTTCTCCAATTTGTGGACAATTCTTTATAAAATGACACAGCATATTATTCGTTTATTTGCATCTTTTTGTTTTTCAAAACCGAGACGTTGGAGAATTATTTGATATGTCTAATGCACGCCTTCGTGAGTGTTTTATAGAATGATTTGTTAATTAATTGTAATTACATGGAAAAGGAGAGTTGTTTTATGTATTTCTTCATTTCTGTTGACGCAAATAGATGAACGAAGTCTTATTCCAGACAAATTAAAATGATAGCAGATTGCAATAAAATTACCATCCACTAAATGGGTGGAGGAGTTTTTTTGCAAAAACCATGAAGTTTCATTCATGTTTGTTTTTTAATTCGCATTTCTTAGCTGAAGTATTGTTTATACGTTTAAAAAGAATTTCAAAACTTTCTTTCGTTTGTTTTGTGGCGGGAAAAATTAATGATCATTAACAAGCAGCTGAGTTCAAACGCGCACCCTGAAATCTATGAGCTATGAGATCTGGAACCCTTATAGTTTTTGAACCAGAGATCCGGACCTGGAACAGAGTTCATGTAGCTAACTTAAAGGGATCCTACCATCTGAAATGAAAATTTGTTATTTGTTTATAAACCAGGAAAAAACAAGATTGCCATATCTTAGAAGGTATAAAAAAACCGCAAGGGTCGATAATCAGCCAAATTATTTTTTAATATTGTACCGTCTTTCCGAGAATTCGCTTCTTCCTCATCAAGACAAACTTCGGAGTAGCCCCCAGTCCCTAATGATAAACGCCAAGTTGATCTATCATACCAGAGAGTTCAATTTGGTGTGAATAAATATAGACAAACACGGTGAGCACTTTTCCCAGATGTCTGATTCGTAACCTTCGTTATCTCTTCGAACAAATCGATGAACTTAAAAGAGTTTATATGGCTAATTTGGGTCGAATCTTTCAATTTGGGTTGTAAAGACAAATGTTTGTTTTGATTTTTCTTCTGGGAAATGACCGAAAAGTCGATTCTTGGGAATTTCGAACAAAATATTATGTTTTGTTTGTGGAAATAGATTTGAATTTCATTACACTTTTTTGTTATTTTACCTCTCTTATACTTGTGGTTGATCATGGTATAGATAAATGTGTTTAACAAGCCTTAAAAAGGTCAGAACAAGTGGATCTCCACCGGGTGAGTCAGTCTTTCTATATTCGTTAGTCCACTCATACGTCACACGGCGCGTGGGGACTGGACGCTATAACTGAATTTTGGATCGAAGGATCGAAGGAGCGAAGCGAAAGTCTGTAATGGCGGCTGTATTTTGCGAACGTTTTTGCAGTGTTTCATAGCAGTGATTCACTTCTGTCAAAAAAGTCAGATGGCAATCTTGTTTTTTCCTGGTTTATGAACAAATAACAAATCTTCATTTTAGATGGTAGGATCCCTTTAACGAGGTTTAACAACAGTGTCGAAGAAAATGGCGGACAAGAAGGCAAGGTTATTTACATGAAGGATCCTTAATACTTGTCCATCTATTTCAGTATAAATAAAAAAACTCAAGATTTTTTCAAGATTTTCATATTAAAGTAATTATTTTCTGAAAGCCAGATAAATTATCTATACAATGATATAACTTTCATTTTATAACCATTATTTATTGTTTTGGAGTAAAAATTATCAATCGCGCTTTTCTGACCGTATTTTAAAACTTTAACTTCCTCACAGTATATATTTTTCTCGAAAGATATTCACATAGTTCGATTCAGTATTTCCATGGCAACAAATAAATGAAGTGGAAAAAAGTTATGCAAATTTATGTATTATAAATTATGATTTAACTCGAATCTGCGATACCTTAACTTGCTACGTTTTAAAGCAAAATTGTTACAACAGATTGTTCTCACGGGTTCCTCTTTCGAAAAACAACAACAAAAGTGTCGAAATTGCGGAAAATGGAGGAGTCTTTCAAACCAGTGACTATTTTCTGCCAGAAACTTATTGTTTAAAACAAAAGAAATATACATGCATAAGCTGCAACTATAGAACATATTTTAAATCAATTTTTTTAAATCGAAAAAAAAAAAAAAAAAAAAAAGGAGAAAAACATGCACCTTCTTCCAAAAAAATAATGATTTCAAAAACGAAAAATTCATCCGAAATATTGCTTTTTAAACTAGATCTTTGCAATTACAAGTAAACGAAACGTGTAAATAACAAACGGGAAAGGGGTAATAAGAAGGTTTGAAAGAGTTAAGTTGAGAACTGATGAAATTTCTTACTAACTGTTGTTGATAGGCTTCGAAGCACGAGGCAATACTAACAGCGAAATAATGGCTTAATTTCAAATGTTCAAGTAATATTTTCAGTTAGAAGTAACTGAAAATGCTCTTTTTCATATATTTCATATGAATGTTTTGATTTTGATGTAAAGCCATTTAAAATTCCTAGGCTGGATTCGTTCATTATAATTTATATAGTTTCGTGAAGGGAGTTTCGCAGACTCTAAAGCGCAGGCTAAAAACTGCTACTTCGGCCGGAGTAGTAGTAGTAGTACTAGTAGTAGTAGTAGTAGTAGTAGTAGTCGAAGGATGTTTTAATACGGTATTCGCTTTCGCTGCTACCGTAATAACAAAATGCTCAATCATGCTTGCAGTATAATAATCGATGCAATAGAGACATTTCTATTGAATTATGTTAATCTAATATTTGATTAAAAAGAAGAAAAAAAATTTGTTTATAAATTTTAAGATTTCTATGACAATAAATTCTTTTTTTATAAATAAAAGTTCATTCAAATTATGCGAACGTGCTTAATTTAAAGCTGAAAATAAGATTTGACTCGAACCATTTGCCGTTTTTACACTAAGGCGAATAAAACGAAACAGGTGAATAAAATGTATTTTTTATTTATTTACCTGTATAAAAAATTTACGCTTTTATCCACCTTTGTTTTATCCAGCAAATTGGTTGATGAAACGGCATTAATACACCAGTTTATGTTTGAAAAAATAAAACAATAGGCCCAATGCATTTGAATTATACATTTGAATTATCGGGCATTGTAAAAAGGACTATTCTTTAACTTGATTTAAAAAGTAAAAGCAATGCCGTCAGTCACCTGCGAAAAATTATCGATGTTTCAGTACACCTGCTATGTTTAGATTATTGAAAATCAGACGTAAACAAAAGCAATTGAATAATAGTTGCTAAAGGCGGATTTGCACGTTTGCTGCAATTTGATTGGCTTGCGTCAAAATTTTATATCGAAAAAGTTGAAACCATTCCTACTTTTTTCTTGCGCTGCTCGAAAAAAGCAATAGAAAGGAATGACTTTTTTTTCTTCGCGGTAAAAAAATCGCTTAGTGGAAACTCGCCTTAAAGCGCACTTCAAATCTCGCCTAAATGGCGAGGGAATCGCCTTTTTAATCGCGAAGTTTAGATCATTAGTGTGATCTCGAATTTTTTTTTTATGTACTGATTTTATGTACAAATTGTATGTACTGATGCAAGAATGGGATGGCCTAGAAGTAATCGATAAAAAAAAGCTTCCTCATGGCATTGATGGACATACATTTTCCAGTTGTCATATGATAAAGAAAATCCCATGTAATCATCAAGAGATGGGCAAGTACAGGACAGGGGTAGAAGATTGTCAGGTTGTAAAGGGTGGGGGCTTGTCTGTAACAATAAATATTGTAGATACTTGAAAGAATATGGGAAAGCCAACAGACACGACTTCAAAGGCTCTTCATGTCAGAACTGTTCTTATCAAGCACAACTAGTGTAATGTTTTACAAGAAAAATATGTTTGGTGCAACTTCTTCCACAGTACAGATTTACCATAATGCCATAATGCCAAGTGAAGCCTAAGAGAAATATTGAGATGGAACATTTGGTTATAAATCAGTTTAAAACCAATATCTTTAAATCAAGCCAGATACCTCATGTAAACTTAAATCAAGCTGTTGAGAAAGGAAATTGGAATGATGTAGAAAAAATGAGTGAAGCACTTTGTGATATCCAACACATTAAAAATCTAAAGAAAAGCGGAAGCGGAAGGGGAATCTTCCAAGTGTATCAGCAAATGTTGGGCGTTGACAGACAAAGCTTTTGCAAAATATGATAAATAGAGTTTTAATCCTTTTACATTAATTTCTGATGAATCTGGTGCATTCTGGAAAGCAGCATTAGAAAATTTTGATAACGAAAACAAGGGCTAATCATGTGAGAGTTGTGAGTTTCCTTTTTAAAAAATATATCAACAAGCACTCTAACAACTTCAGTTTTCAACACGACAAGTGGTCTCCAGTGGTTACAAACAAATAACAACAAATACAAGTGACAACAAATACTGGTAAACTTTATCAAAAAATCTGAAAGTAAAAAAGACCTTGGATATTTTGTAAATTGGTGAGACCGTAAGCGTATTCACTAGTCTAGAGCATATAAATGCGATTTGTTCACTTCCAGACTAAACCAGGCAGAAGCTGTAAATGTAGATTTCAAACGCCGTGGCAATGTGAGGGTTAGTCTTTTAGCTGCAGCAAAAGATGAAACCACCAATAGCATCTTCATAGGAACTTCGTGGAAAAAAAATATTCAGAAGGAACATCAGGCAGCGGACAATCAACAAGTGGACTAACACAAAGACACAAACATGTCCGCCAGAAACGTGCACTATAGTCTATGTCAATAATTTCTCCACTTATTACATAAATGAATGTCATTTCTGATCTACTTATCGAATTTTAGCAAATGAGGTGTTCACTTAATTTCGCGAATTTATTTGCGGTCAAAAATGTTGAGCTTTTTACAGAGAAACTGTGAGATACAGTGGTATACCTTATCGGACAAAGCTTAGTCGGACAAAATTTTTCGTCGGACAAGTTTTCGCCACTTACGTCACCGCCTGGTCCGTGCAACAAGATGAAAAAAGGTTGTGGACAGCAGAATGAACATTTTTAATCTCTAAATTCGCACTGAAAAGCAAATGAATTAAGAATACTTCCAGTGAATTAAAATCCGTCCGTTGGACAAACATGGGGAAAGAAAAATGAATGTCTACAAGTTTAAGTTTTTTATTTCTCAACAACAACTGTCATTGTCTTCATGTATTTTGTCATGTTCATCCTTGTCACTCGTTTCTAAATCTGACGATTCATTTATAGTTATCGGTTTTCCCTTCTTTCTTGACCAACAACAACTTCAAAATCCTCTTCTTCCTTTATCGCCATCAACCAGAAAACCATCTCATCATAATTATCATCACTAGTTCCTACCTCATTGGCTTCATACTCGTACGAATACAAGGATGATACGAAGCCTTTGATTTTCTCGTGTGTAACAAAACGTAAACTTTTGAAATCCAGTAGTAAAGGGATTTACAACCTTCCAGCTGGAATCGGAGACGGACGTAAATATGCCTTGGAATTTCTCTGGGTATATGACCAACTGTCTGAAGAGGTTTGCCAACCATTGCTTTCATAGCGCAACATTTATTGGGAAAAGTTTACAGAAAGTGAAAAACGAACAATTCCGTCTTCCAAAAAAAGAAACCGCCTCCGATCCTGATAATAACGACGATAACAAACATAGTGACGTCTGTTACAGAAGATGTTTCGAAAGCTGAATTAGCTCTGGTGGAAGATGAAATACAAAAATCTTGCAGTCGCCCTTAGAAATATCATAACACGGTCGCTGAAGCTATATCGGTTTAAATGGTTATTATTATTATTATTTGATAATGTTTATACAGGTATACATTATATCAGTTATATAACTGTTTTTCATATAAGTCCTGTAAAAATTAAAATCAAAAGCAAAAATAAATATAAAATTGTCAAATAAAATACATGCATATACAATGTGTCCCAGATAAAAATTGACAGGAAGGATGGAATAGATAGGCATGCCTGAGACGCTTATCGCTTATAAAAGTCTCGATATCATTGTCCATCCCTGACCAATAAACTTTGGTTCGTATAAGAGATTTCGTCTTTACAATGCCTAAGCATGCTCGATGCCCTGATATTCAGAATCGTTTTTCGGAGTTTGGTTGGTACGATGATACGGTTTCCACGCAAAATAATGTTTTCATTTTCACATAGTTCGTTTGAAATGTTTGCGTAACTTGAACATTCAGAAACATTGTTCGTTTCTATTAACCAGTTTGTGAGTTCAGGATCTTCTTTCGAATATTTTCGGATTTCCTTTAAACTCATTGCTAACGGAACGGGGTTTGTAGTGACGAAATTGACGTATAACTTTTTCTTTTTTTTTTCTTTCTCAATATATATCGATATTTCGAAGCTAAAAGACTCTACAATAGAGACGGATAAGAAATAAACATAAATATAAAATTTACTTTCTTCCCAATCACAACGATTTTATCAACAACATTTTAGGCGACATTCGGTCGTGATTAAATTTATGTCGTCGTTCTCGAATAGTTCCTTCAAGCCTCTAGAACCACGAAGGCATAGGAGTTGGCTTCTCAATAAATTGTAGTTGAGTCTGCACCTAACCCAGTTTTTCACACGGTGAATTTGCTCGTTTCTTTATTCTGCCACAATTTCTGATAATCTATTGAAAAAAGTCTTGCATTCACGAGACATACCGCCAAAACACGAGAAGACTAATGGTGTAAAGCTGCCTTGATCGATGCTGTTGATCCGCTTGTTATAGTTTCTCTTTTTCATCTGTTCGTTGCTTCGATGAGCTGCAGATACACTCTGAGTCAAGTAGACTTTAGCAGTTGGGTTGAACACCATAACGTTAAAGTACACTACTTGTCCTTTGACCCAGAATCCTCTTGCAGCAACATCTATTCTTGCTTCATTCGTTTGGATTATTGAGGGTGGAAAGATATCTCCGGTCAGTTTTTGCAGTATTGGTTCGGTTGATACATCTTTACAGCATTCTTTTAATAGTTCGGCAGTAAAATCCCCGACTTCGTTGTGGCGGATAGAAATCAAGCCACCTTTTGAGCAAGATAGAGCATGCTCCAGTCGGAATGGAGCTCCACATACACAAGTTGTTGGCAGACGTTTCAGTGCGATGTTGTATTTTATGTAGAGGCTATCCCAGAATGACTGTTTGTCCAACGAAAAGCCATATTTCTTTATTGGCAAAGATGTTAACCAACTTGAGGCTCCCAGTTCTTGACTCGCTTCGATTGTTCTAGTAGTTATCCTGTCAGTTATTTTTGACTGAATTTCTTCCAGTCTACTTTCGTTTCTCTGCTTTTTTTGCCCTTGGATGATCGAGTGTGTCTTGTTCTAGTGAATTTCCACTTCCTCATCGTACTTTTTAATCTGATCTTTTACTTTCTCAGTCATCGGTTTCGTAATCATTTTCGAATTCTCATACTCAACGTCACTTCTTTCGCAGGGGTTATTAATTGCAAGACCCCAAGTTTCACTGGCAGCGAAAAAAAGTTTCTTTCTTGATCGTTACAGACATATCCATTCAGCAATGCTTTTAAAAGGTGGCTCCTAATGACATCCTCTAAGGATTGTAGATCGGCGGAAATATTTGGAACAGTCCTCATAAGGTATGTGAATTTGTGTTGATAGCCGAACACAAAGGCTGTGTAAGCGGAGTGTGGATACGATTGTGCAATTTTTGACAGTATTTTGATTTCCTCAACCCACTGATCGACTTTTCTTGAAACATATTAATTTTTGAACTGACTGCTTCCAAAAACAGCTCCTAGATGTCTGTTTCCCTCTGTTGTAATCATAACTCGTGTCTTATCGAAAATTTCTTGTGCTTCCTGTAGATGCTGTTCTTTTATTATTATAACACTTTTCGACGCTTTCGTGTAGTAACCGATTGAGGGACCATGATTTACTATACTATCCCACCATCGTCGCAAGCTCTTTAACTTTCCTATTCCAGTAAAGTCGTCTGCGAAAGCCACACGGTTTGGAAGTTCAATCATTTGGATTTCTTGTAGATATAGAAGCGGATGTATGCCAATGGCGTACATGGCCATCGCTACTGGGTCGCCTTGAGTGGTCCCTTCGTTTGATCGAATCTCTTTCCCGCCAGAAATGAAAAGGCGTGCTGGTGTCTGATAGCAGTTATAAAAGTGGAAAATTCAGGACAGAGAATTCTCATGTTGTGCATAGTTACTGCTCGGTTGATAGAATTAAACGCATTTGATGCATCTACTTGTAACAACCCTTGGCTATCATCTTCATTGAAAAGGTGTACCGATGCGTGAATGGCAATCTCACATCCAGATTTTATTCTTGCACAATGCTGCAAATTTCCGTTTGCTCGAATTATATCCTAGCGGTGACACAACATCACAGTTTTTCCTATTATACGTCGTACAACTTCCCCTATGCGAATTGGTCCCAGGCCTGGGTTTTTATCTAGGGGTATCAATCTGCATGCTAAAAGTGATTTTAAGCTATTCGAGTCGGTTACACGTGTAGCACATAATAATCTTGTAAATCTTGCAAGAGCTTTCCGTAAATCTGTACCCGCTGCTCCGAATATTCTGCTTCCTATAACCCTTCACCATTCATCTGCATCCCGTCCAGAAACATCAGCAGCTCCCTTTGTTTTGATACAAGCTTTGAGGATGCAGTTTTCGTCGATACTTTCATATATGACATCATTTACTTACGTTCCCTTTAAACATTAATTTTTGAAAGGTTTCCCCAATGTTTTTTTCCTTCCTCGGTAGATTTTTTGAAAGTCGACTTTGTATCACAAGACATTCAGCTACTAAGTTTGAAATCTTCTGGTTTCTCCAAAGATTTAATCTTCTCTCAAGAATTTTTCTGTTTTCAGCCGCTGAGCTCGATCTATTTGTACGCTGTAACATTAAGCTTGGTAAACATTTTGAATGCAATATTTCTTTGAGGAGAGTTGTTTCACCAAGTTCTAATGCATTAGTCATGTCATTCAAAAAGCTCTTACCGATGCTTCCCTTCGGTAATTCAAATAGGTTTTTTCTCCATACACTCACCTTTGTATATGCGTCGTGGATTTCTTTCTTGAAAACATTGAAATCGCGTGGCATTGAATCGTCGTTATTCGGAGGCATTACTTTATTGATGTTGTCGCTTAGGAGTTTGCAAGCTTTTTGATGGTTCTTTAATCCAGAGACACCTTTACATATTCGTTTACATGCATAACATAAGAGATTGTTTCCGTTTTGAAGAAATGAAGTGTCAGCGTTGTCGATTTGTGGATGAGTTTGCTGTATCAATGACATGTGGAATTCAGGTTTTCTTGTTAAACAATGACGAATTTCTCAAAATAAAGTCAGGAACAGATAGTTAACACGTTTGGACCGTATCCAGAACAAAATTTATGTACTTTAACGCACTTACTCAGAGAAACAGCTTCACAATTGTTTGAGCTTCGGTTTATTGTTTACATTTGCATCCGCCATCTTTGAAGACCGTTGACGTATAACTAACTGTGACGTTTCTGCGTCATATCCGATTGTTCGTTATTACGAATTCGGCTTATGAAAGCAGGTTTAACGCCTTCATCGGTTATTTCAACTCCAAAAACGATATGGTAGACGGTCTGCCGAGGAAACATTTTTGTGCATTGACTTTAAATCCATTTTCCTTCAGTCATTCTGAACTCTTCGGGCTTACTACGATATAACTCAAACAAGGCGTTGGTACATCGATTTTTATTTCTTTGTTTTTTAATTGTAGAGGGTGGCACCGTACGAAAATGTGAAGTATCTATAATGAAAAGGTTTATTGAATTTTCTGAACTTTGTGTATGCCGTATTATTTTGACGGTTATATCTTATAGAACTCAATTTAAACCTTGTGTGGTCAACAAATTTATAGTCAACAAGTTTCGCCTCATTTTCAATTTTGGCCATTAAATCCAGAACCAATGCCAAAATTTATCGTTCCTTTTTCCCCGTGATTATTATAATATACGCTGGTTTTATCAATTTGGGGGCCTCACGGACCATTAGTTGAACACGTGGGGGTGGTGAATCAGTCTAAAAAGGATAAAAATAAAGAAATTGGGTGAGATGGGTTAAAATGACATAAATTAAAATGATGTATAAGAAAATTCGCTAAAACAAATTCTCTTCTTCTTCTTTCGAAAAATCCTCAGAGAATAAATTCGCGAAAATAAATCCACGCGAAAATTTCTCTCTTCTCACGTTAACACACACAACAAAAGAGGGTGTTTGGTGAATAATACAACACACAACACCGAAAGGGCGTTTGGAGAAGCCGCCACCTATAATTGGGCTTTTTACCGGTAACCGATGTAATTGTCAACAAATATTGCCATTTTTACGCCCCAGGCCTTCGCAGTTAACAGAACTTTTAAAATCGCAAAATTTGAAGTAAGGTTAATATAGCTAGACAGAAATATATTGACCTGTGATTTCATGAGATACGCAATCTTTTAATTAAAGTTTCTTTATCTGATTTAAAATATTTTGAATATTTTTTCATCGTAAAGGAAGGAAACGACTCCCCAAAACTTCTGGATCTGTGCGGCGCAAGTTTCACATAATGTTCTGCGCCGAACTCTTGACTTTTGAGAAGAATGCAATTTTTTTGTGACTTATAACTCCTTTAAAGAATTTGGAAGAAAGTGTATGGGTTAAGGAACTAGTTGAAAATCAAGTTTGGACAATCACGTACTTCAATATAACCTTAACTCTCTACAAAAAAACACAGGATTGTGCGCAACAGTTGATGATATGACGAGAGGAGTGTTGAGCAGTCGTACAGTGGTGCGAAACCAAACAGATGTTCAAGTGAAGCACCTTTCGAACCTTATTAGTTAATTTATAATGCAAAATATATACACCATAGGTGTATTCAAGGTCAGTCAAAAAAAGTCCAACGTTACAATATTTCTTTTCAGTCTTAAGTGTTGATATTAGGTTACTTGCACGTTTTCCTTTTCTTCTTAAAATGACTAAACTCTCCTCCACAAATTTTGATGGAAGTCCAGCTACATCTCTGTACACGGTGAAAATAGTTTTTCACTGTTTATGTAGTGAAAGTCATTGCGCATTTAATTTAACGCGCAATCGGTTTATAAACCGATCTCCATCATTGTTGTTTGGCTGTGTGTCTAGACCGAAAGTTTCTTTTGTTATTTAACCATAAATGTCCGGCAGTTGACTTGCTAACTATTTTCTTATTGTTTTAAAGAATGATAAAAATATTTGGATGGTACATTACCCGACACACGGAAAAATGCCGGACATAAAGACACTTTGATCATTGTCTTTGATCAAAGAAGGTGAAAAATAATACTCTGTAGCTAGAGAGGTGTCTGGCAGTTTTTATTTGATTTCTTAACCTTACGTGTCTGGCAGTTGACTCCTTTACTCTTACTATTCTTTTAAAGAACGACAAAAACATTTGGATGTTACACTGCTGGATGCCAAAAGCTGCCAGGCATAAAGACACTTTGAAAAAAAGAGAGAAAAGCAGGGTTTTTAAAAATATCTTAACATATCTAAACATGAGTTACTAGCTGTGAGATATTTACTTTAATCATCCTTATTGTTATTTCTTGTCAACTGCAACTAAGCCTTATTGTTTCATGTGTTTTTATTCAGCTCAGTTGCAGTTTACTCTTGGAACTATTGACCAGTTCTATAGCCTGTAATAATTTCTGGTTTCAAAGAACTCATTCTGTTTCTGACTCATTCTTTGCAGGACAAGATGATTGCTTTGGTCGTGAACTGCAACTAAGTCTTTTTCTCTTGTAGATAAAATTACTAGAAGATGAAAGATAAGCTTTGTGGAATATTACGATGAGCAAACTTGGTGGCTTAAAAAAGTTATTGGACGGCATCAGTATATTGAATTCACAAACTGATGGACCAAGTTGTGAAAACCCTGATATGAACGATAGCCTAAAACCTGATGTCTTTACTCTCACTAAGGTAACCAGACTCGTTTATTTACTGTTTTTACTGGTATTTTAAAAGCATCTTCTTTTCCCAATTTGCAATTCAAAATGTTTAACCTTCCTTCCTTATTCTAGTAAAGCAGAGTTTGCATTATTCAAATAATTGAATCGATTTTGATTTATATGACCAATCAAATTGTGGAAACAAACAAAAAAATTGACTGAATTGTCTCTGTTTTTACACTAATCGATTTGCAGTAAAAAAAATCAAAAAAATCTGTTCCCCTTAAAACTCCCCATAAAGTCTATTTTTAATGTTGTTATTTCAACTTGAGATAAGTTACAGCTTTTGCAGTTATAAAGGTTGTGTTCGCAATTTTGTCCAAAATACATTGAGAAATAGGTGTTTAAATAATTTTTATATGTCCTCAATTTATTTTAATTGAAATTTAAACGTAATGGGTAAAATTGTAAATTGTATAATTATTATTGTATGTTGTAATTACTAAACAATGATAATGCACCAATAAAACTGCACTGAAACAGGATGTAATAAACTTTTTTAAAATTATTGAAGCTTTTCATAAACATAGTCAGTAGTAAAACTTCCTTAATGTCCTACTTGCGCAGGAGACAAGTGCCTCTTTAATCAAGTTTTCCCCTTGATATTTTCACTTTGCTGAATGTAGGATTGTTTTGATTGATTTTGCATAGATTTACTTGCCTGATACATTGGTTGACACACCGCAGTCGGGCAAACATTAGTTTTGTCACTGATATGCAATACTCAACAAACCTATTATTTTTTATTGCAAGTCAATGTTTTCTTCAGCAGTTTGTATTATATATCTAGTTGAATTGATAACAGTTGTGGATTAGATCAACATAGTGACTGAAACAAAGCAACCAAAAAAATCTAGACAATAAAGTATTCTTTTCAGCCAGACACTGAATTTTTTTGGTTGGCAATATAATTATAAAATTCATTTCAACTTTCCACCTGAACGGTTTCAAGTTTTTCACATCTGTAGTAACCCTTACAGTGCCTAAACTCTGCTCAACACAGGACAAAAGCTTGGACTGTGGCCCTTCCATACTGCCTAATCTCTCCTTATGCATTTGTTGTTAAATATGAACTAATTTTGTACAGTCTTGTTTTGTTTAGCTCAACAGATATGGTTTCCCATACCATGCTACTTGTCTTGCGTTAGATCCTGTTCAAAAATTGCTGGCAATTGGAACAGACACTGGTGCTATCAGAATGTATCTTATCTAATTTAAACTCGGGAAGCTTCCCTGCCACCAATAACTGCAAAATGTTTAAAGTCATGCTTAAAGTTCTACCATTTATGGGGAAAGAATGTTACTGAAAATTACTGTCTCAGGAAATCTGATTGTCTTTTTATGACCGAAAATCTACAGTTTTTGACTTTATTTTACTGAGAGGTTTGTTCCTCATACAGGAGTCATTGAAATTCAATGTATAAATGCATCAGCAACTTAATTGCTGAAGCAAACATTGAAATTATATGTTTGCTTCAGCACCGCCTCTGCTGAGGGACTCGTACACTATTACTTGTTCCCTCAGCATCCCTCTGCAATCACCTCAGCAAATTCATTTTTTCTAAAAAAACTGTTATTTTCTATGCAGGTTCTTAAATATACAAAAATTAAAAGCAGACAGGAGCATTATTTTCATTGAATCACATTAAGACCAGGAAATATCCTTTTACACTGGTAAACAAATAAACTCTTTATTGTGAATGCCCAGTGTGCAAAATCTTCAAAACGTCTATGAGGAGGAGTGTTTTCTATAGGAATGACGAGCAATATCGCCTGTTGTTTCTATAAAAAACACTCCTCTTTTTTTATCAGTGAGACATTCTTTTAATGAAGGAAATCTTTTTATAATATGGGGGATGAGTTTTCAAATGTGAGATGATTCTTATTTACTGAAACCTTATATATGCTAGTTAAATACTAAACAGTAAAGTAGTATAAATATTTGCTTCGGCTAAGAATAATTTGTATAATTTGAGATGAATTTCAGTGACTGTAGAGGGTTGCAGTGTTACACTGACGTGGCCTCCATCAGGAATGAATACCCCAGATTTTAAGGCGACAAACAGCACTTAACAGACTGATAGCTGATTGTGGTGTTATTTTTATGATTTTAAGGCACATATTTCATTTTATCATTGTTATTTATCAATTATCAACTAATTTATCAACTATTTTATCAACTAATTTTACAGTTCACATATCAGTTCACATAAGCAATTGTTCGAAGTTGTTCCCACTCAACTATGATTATGATTACATAAATATTTTGGCCTTAATCACAATGATAAAAGATGTGGGAGACCTTCCGTTGAGTTTCACTTTCATCACGAATCAAACGCTCCTGTTAAAATTTTATCATTTCTCATCAATGAGGTTTGTTGCTGTATTTTCTTTACCACTCAATGCAATTATGAAATTAAAAAAGAGCAAACTCGCTTAATCTTTTCCTGGTTATAGGGTGGACTGGTCAGTGTTTGTGATGATGCTAAATTACATCTGTGGAGCTTGCGACAAAAACAACCCACTCTTATACAATCTTTAAATTTCAAGATTACTGAAAGGTTTGTTCTTGCTAATAAATTCAGAGTGTGTTGACAATGTCACTGGTGAAACATTTTTAAAAACTCCCCCTGACTCCACTCCCCCTGTGTTCATATTTGATATCATAAACGTTAGTATATTCATAATAATTTTCATAACTTTCATATCCTAATAGTAATAGTGACACACACACACAAACACACATGCCAATCACCTATTATAGAAAAGGGAGACAAATTTTCGCATGGATTTATTTTCACGAGTAATTTTTTTATACATTTTGCTTGGAATTATTTTCACAAATTTGTTCTTTGAGAATTTTTCGTGATGATTTATTTTTATGAATTTTACTTTTTTACGCAGTTTCTCATTTAACTTATTTTGGCGAATTTCTTTATTTTTACCCATGTTCACCTAAGAAGGTGGGTTGTTCAACTAATGACCCATGAGTCACAGAACTCTTAAAAGTCTGCTTAGAAAATCACGAAAATTTGTCCAGCAAATAAGTTCTCTCCTTAGGTATGCACTTCTGTGTCTGTCTAAGAATCCAACGTTCACAAAGTTGTTTGATCTTACTATCTTTAGAATCACAAGCCTTCATAATCCATTCGGTTCTAAGTGGCTTTATGTAGGCACCGAACGAGGAAATGTCTTCATGGTGCATATTGAAACGTTTCACTTATCTGGTTATGTCATATCATGGAATCACGTTATTGATGTGTAGGATAGAATTGATCATAATCTTTAGTATGATATTATAATATTTAGTTTTATTGTCTTATTTCATAATATTTATTAGGTCATGTAAAACGCATCCTGGTCCTTCCATTTCAATCAAAAGTAATCCTCAAGACCAAAACAAGGTAGGTATTTACTTCTTCAGTCAAACCTTACTTATCGAAAAACTGATTTACTTGAATTCCTTTGCTTGCTCTCTTCAACCTCCCTCAACAGTCAATCAAACGGTCAAGACTTTGAATAGTTTCATCTCAGCTCAACAAAATGCTGGTGAAATTGTCATACCGGAAAACAAACTTTGCTTGATGACTCCAGGGATTGAATTAACAAGTTTAAAGTGGATCGCTAAAAAAAAGAATTAATGATATAAGAAGTCATGTATCAACACAAATTGATGATATTATATACACTTATGTACACCTTGCAATTTTCTAAATATAAGGGAAAATCACGCATTTTGCAAAGTGCGAAGCGTTAATTTGAACCCTGGACTCATTTTGCTGTAGAGCAATTATATAGCTTGAACATGTTTGTTTAGAGCAATAAATTACTGGTTCTTTTTTCTATTTGTTGTTAAATCTGAGTGAAGTTCGACTGTAATTGAAATTTTGTCTTCCTGTTTTAATACTGCAGTGTTTTTTCTGTATTAAGTAGCTTTTATAACTGTTATTATATTATAGCTGCTCTTGAATTTTGAAAGTGGTGTTTGTGTCTTATGGGATCTACGTGCTAAAAAAGTTTTGCAAAATTATACAACAGAAAAGGTCTGTAAAAAAATGTTTATTCTGTTTATTCTGTTGTATTGTTATTTCATGTTTCATCATTAAAATTGTCATACTCTTGTTTAACATTCGTTTTCCATGCTTGCATGAACTGGCTGAATTCTTATAATTGACTGACTTCCACGCAATATTTTTGCTACATATTTACTGACGGTGGCACAGTTGATTGGAAAATTGCCTGGAAAGCAAGAGGTCAAGGGTTCAATTCCCACTATCTGTCAACTTTGTGTATGATTGGAAAGTATATGATTACTGATTATAATATATCCTTGCTGAATTTCTTTTCCCTTTAAGTTCCTCCTAAAACTACTTCACTTCACGACTTCCATGACCAACTCTTTGCTGAATATCTAGATGACAAAACAACTGCAGTCAACAATTTTGTATGAAAACTCTTAAACTATTCAACCACATTTCGTTACATCAACATATTTTGTGTTCTAGCCATCTCAAAACATGACATGTTCATCTTGGCTTACTGAAGGAAAACAATTCATGACAGGACATTGGGATGGTTCGTTATCAACATGGAATTTCCGAAACTGCAAGAAACCAGAGTTTCAAAATACCCCTCATGGTAATCATTTTTATTATTATTATACTTTCTTTCAAAATTTTGGATAAATTCTTTTCATCAACCCCTTATTTTTTTCTTTTCTTTTTCTTCACACAGCCACTAAAAATGGTAATGTGGATTCGAAAGATTCTTTGGTTTGCTGTCCTATCACTAAATTGGAATGGTTGGCTGCAAAGGACAGGTATATATTGAAGAACACAAATTTCAAAATTCAAGTGGGCAACCATTAGTTACAGCAATTATGTTTCAGGAGGTGCCGGGGAGAGTTCTGCAAGTTTTCTAAACTTTTAAGTAATAGAGCATTGCACCTTTTCCAACTTTCTATACCATATTTTAGCCTAGTCATCAGTACACTCAGGTAATTTGCCGTCAATACAATTCCGTTTAGCTGGACCGTTCCTTGATAACACTACATTGTGGAACTGCATGACCATATGGCCACATAACACATGCCTATTTAAAGTTTAAAAGTTTGGGTGTTGTATGTTACAAACATCTTATATTTCTTTCAGAGACCCTTTGATTATATTTTCTGGTGGTATGGCTTATGGAAATAAGAACAAAGGGTTGACGGTTATGAGAGGCAGATCGAAAAGCCTGTTACTGCCAGAACAAGTCATCGACTTCCAATGTTTGATGAGTATGCCCATCCCTTCAGGTAAAAGAAGGATTATTATGGCAGATTACTTAAAAGGGGATGTGAGGTTTAGAAAAAATTACTTTCGAGAAACTTTCGCAAGGAGTGAAATTGGCGTAATTTAGCGAATAAACTTTTGTGAATAACCAGAATATTTAATCTTGTGGGAAGAATGCGAATAGAGCTTTTACATCCTTTTTTTATTTTACTTTCATTTTGATGGAAGAGAAAAGAGAAATTAGGCTTAATTAGTTGAAAACATCTATATTCGATTCCATTAACATCAATAAAATAATCAGCAAAGTTCCCAAATGCATCAAACCTGGCGCTAATGAAAATTAGAAATTTTTTGCGAGAATAAACTTTCGCGAATACACCCTTAAATTCGCTACTTTGTGAAAGTTTCTTGAATTTGGTGATTTTGTTTGGTGATTTGAATTTCCCAGTATGTCTTAAGGGTTAAGTTTTTTGTACTTGATTATTAGAACTTCCGGAGCCACAAGCATTATTTGTACTTCTACGCAATGAAATCGTTGTGTTTGATTTACTTGGTTCCATGGCTCCAAGGTATGACTTCTGGTTAAAACATTAATATTTCTTTCAGCACGCGAGCATTCTTCATTTTTGTGATCCGTTTAATGTGGATTCAATAGACACTTTCAGTACTAACCAATATGATCAAATTGCTTGTTTTCTTTTTTAAGCCTTCCTTGGTTCACAATACCATATAGATTTGATCTTCACGAATCAATAATAACGTGTGTGCACTTGGTTCCTCAATGTCACAATACCTTACTGACAGATTTACACAGCTTGGCTACCGTACAGAACAAGGATACCTCCAAAAATTCCAGTCGGGTAAGAAACCTTTTTGTTCCAACATGATGTTTTTATTTGTATACTAGAATTGATTGATCCTTTATGGAAATTATGGAAAAATTTCCGCGTTCAGGATGCTTTTTCCTCTTTTAACTGACCGGGTGCCCATTCCTTTTTTTTTTGTGGAGATTTTCGGGGTGCTTATTAGATTGGGGTGCCAAAATAGCGGAAATTCCTTATATTGATAAACTTTCCTTTTCGAGTTCCATAAAAGTAACTTGAACAATGTTTTGTTTGTTTCAGCCATGGCCATTAAATGGTGGCCAAGAAGGTGAACAAAATCAAGATCCAGCCATAATTATTACTGGGTATGGTAAATATGAATAGTTTCTCATTAATAGTAAGCTATATGTTTTTGAGGGATATTCCACTATACTAAACATGATGAAATAGAATACGGCCATAATTTTTGTCTTAATAATATTGAGGTGCTGGCTATATTAATATATTAATATTATGGCCCAGCCAAGAGATCATCGACCTTATGGTTAAATGGAAGACGGCTAAAGACGACTGATGAGCACTAACTGGGGCGAAACGTGTCCCGTTCTGCTGAGACCTCACCTCGGTTGCGTGTGAACATGCGTAATGACTTACATAAGAGTATTTATGATACTAATTTGTTCTTCAGCTTTTTATTTAACTTCCTCCCCCATTTTGAAAATAACTCTCTCCCCTCAAGTATTTCTGTAACCTGTGGAATAGCTTATTGTTGTTTACTATTTAGCCACGCTGACGGCAGTGTTAAGATATGGGATGCAACATCTGGTAAGAATTCTTTTGTTGTTGTTGTTGTTGTTCTTTTGTCTTCACAAGAAATACAAAACTCACAGCTTAATTATTAGAACTCACAATTCATCGTTCTCATAGGCATGCTTATACTATGTCACAAATTCTCTGTTGCCCGTCTATTCGAACGTCACATAAGCCGGCAGCCGAGTACGACAAGCAATGCCAGCAAAACATCAAGTATTGATCAATTCGATGATCCATTTGCAATTCAGCAAATTACGTTTTGTCCTTATGGAAGGATCATGGCTGTCACGTGTCAAAGTTATTTCGTGTCGGTGTTTAAATTTTCAAAGGCCGAAACAACATGTGAAACTTCTGTAAGTTCGCTTCTCTATATCCTCCTCTACATGGTGAATACTGGTACTAATAGTATGGTATGCATGGTGTTTATTTTTTTTATATATATATTTTCTTCAGAGTATCAACGCGAGTTTTTGTGTGGAGGTTGCAGAAGAGTGTTCTGAGACTTCTGACCGGTATAACGATTCAGTTACCGAGTCATTACCTGAATCCAACCTGTCAAGTTCCGGTTCCCAAAACACTCTAACATCGTATTTTACATCACAAACCCACCATCCACCGCTACGTACCGTTGCCCTCAAATGGCTGCCGGGCTTCCAACCGGTTTGTCTTTGCAATCAGTTGGCATTTGAACCGATGCCAAATATTACTACAGTAGCTTTAAGTTCATCCTATGGATTGTGAGTATTTCTATTTCTCCGTTTTCAGTCACTCTACGTTATGCTTACGTTTCATTCGCTTTTCTTCTCCCCTTTCTTTCTCGGTAGGGTAAGCTTTGGCAATGCTATCGGTGTAGCTGTGGTCGATTATATTCAAAAAGTCACCACCATGGTTATAATGAATCATGAACTCGCGGGTACGTGATTTGATCCTGCAATATAGACGTTCCCCTTGATCGTATTTATACAAAAGTTTCTTGTATTCGTCTCGTTTGGATGTTTAGAAGATAATTACAATTTGACAAACCTAATGACGAAGTAAAGATCAATTCTAGATTGTAAATCTCCCAAGGACTACAGTTAATGCATGTTTACTGAAGATTGTTTGAACACGAGACCAGTAAGAAACTGACCTCGAGTATGACGTATAAACACGAACTTGAGAAACGTCTATAAATGTGTGTATGTTTTGCACCAGTCTGTTTGGAAAGGTAGTCAACCAACTTGTATTTTTTGTCATTTAGCACCTGGTGATTGGACAGCAGCGCCCTCTAATTCACCCAAGACGCCTGTCAGTAAAAATTCCACTCAGACGTCACTTAGCAACGATCAACATGTTCCCAACGGTCACAATGTCGAGAACCACAAGAAGCACAGTAGTAATAGAAGGAAGGAACGTGCTTCGCGAATGATGAGCGTCAACGTCGATCAACTTACACACGCGAAAGTATCGAAGAAATCTTCTGGAAGTGGTAGCAGTAAAGATAAAGAAGACGGAAATTTGTCTAATAAAGAGCGAACCGGTGAAAATATGGGGTCCATCCATGCTTTGACGTTCGGCTGTACATACACGAGGAAAGGAGGTTTGTCATCGCCCCTCCCGTAGCTTGTTTCTACTTTTTTGTGATCTTTGAAAATAATTCTTCTGTATATTGTCGTGAATTTGACATTGTAGGTAACCTTATCTGTCCGGCTTTGTGGGTTGGTACAAGCTTAGGTTATACGGCTGTTGTCGCACTTAGTATACCACCGAGTGCCCAACAAAGGCGAATACAACCAGTGTTAGGCTTGTGTACAGGTAAGCGAAACAATGTCCAACAGGCTGTGCTTTTACAGCGCTATCCCCTTTTCCTGTGGTATTGTAAGTTTTTTTATTTATTTTAGGTACCATCATTGACCAGCGACACTGCGTACTAAATATCACACACCTTGATCAGTTTGGGAATATCTGTCCACCGCCTTTTGATTTTTGGAGAGATAGCGCCAGCCCCAATCCCATGTCTAACCGAACTAACATACAAACCATGAATTCCGAATCGACGACGCGAGCCTTTGTTGCCATAGTGACAGAAAAACAAATCAAAGTGATAAGGATGCCGTCGTTGAAACAATTCAGTTTTTCCGAACCTGTCGGCAGCGAAGGATTTATCATCAAAGCCGACTGCATGAGCATAGACAGTAAGTGATTATCTGCAGCACCATGAGGAAATCTGTTTGTGCTCCTACCCGTCTCGTTTCTGCCAAATTCATTGGAAAATTCCCTGGTCTTGTAGCTGCTTGTCAAGTTCCAATGTCGGTATTTTCAACTAAACTACACCTTTAGTTTGTTTTGCATTCACTTTGATCACATCACATATTAAATAATTGCTGTGCACTGGTTGTAATATGTCATGTGATCAAAGTGAGTGCATGAAATAAATATAGACTATTGGTAAGATCAAAGAAAAAAATGGAGAATCAGTTTTTATAATGTTTTCAATGACTTTGTTTCAACTAAAATCGATAAAATGCGCGCAACGCAACGGAACGCAATGCAATGCAATTAATGACATCGATTGGACTTCTTCTTTTTCAGGCGGTAATTGCGTTGGTTGCTTGACGACAGAAGGTTCCTTGAAGATCTTCAGTTTACCGACATTGAGAGTGTTATTAGATATTGATTGTGGTATTTCTCTTGTTGATTATAGGTGAGCCTCTCTGTCTTTAAAATTCAGCAATCAGTTACCGAAGCTTTTCGGCAAAACCGTTAATAATTGTCTCTTTCCGACCACTGCTCCTGAAAACTCCAAATGACTCCTAAATTTCAGTCTTCCTCCTAAAGAAAGCTGGTCTGAATGAAAGTAGGTCTGATCTAACATTCCTAGTTCAGAAAGAACTCGCTTTGACCTCGCTTTGAATGTATCAATAAATACTCGGTACTCGGTACTCGGTATACTATATGACAGTACTGTATGAAGTTTTTTTCACTTTGATGTTTCTCAAGCTAACTTGCGCTATAAGAGTGTATTACTCTGGTGAAGATCTCCTATTATTTTTTAAATCTCCTCAAACTTTTAGGTAATTTAGGTCGAAATTACACAATTTCTCCAATATAATCATGTAAAAAATCCTCTAAAATCTCCTAATATTTTTTCACATTTCATTTTGATTGTCCACCCTGGAAAGTTTCGTGTTGAATTTTAAGAATTAATTTGACTTTTTTTTAAATGACCTAGTTTTCTCTATGTAAATTCATTGATAACTTCACTGACGTCATTTGGAATTTCTTACATTAGTTAAGTGTGATCATCAGTGTTATACTGCTTTCGTTCTGCAGAATTCACATCGATTCGTTGTCGCATCCACCATAGTGATGCTAACCTCTTGTGAGGCATCGGAATGATCAACTGCTTGAAATAAAGTTTGAGTAACATGCTTTTGTTCTAGAATGATTCGAACATTCACAATGGGAAATGGTGGTGAAGCTGCGTTTTTAGGTTCTCCCACTGAAATACAAAAAATCGCTTTCACGCGAGAAAAGGAGTTAGTATTATTCATTTTTATCCCTTCCGTTAACTCGTTAAGTTCGAGTTTGCTATTCATTCGTTTTATTTGTCGCTAGGCAACAATTTGTGGACGCAAATGGATGTTTGTTTACGCTACGTCCGCTTCCAGAACCGAAACCCAAAGGTTTTTTGCAAAGCATAATCTCATCTGCCCCTTCATCACTTGACCGTGAAGAACTTTGTAAGTTATACACTATGTGTTGGTTTTTTTTATTTTTATTTTGTAGCCTTCTTTCGAAACTATTACGAAATGTTTCCTCAAACGTAACATTGTTAATAAAGCGATTTTTCTTTAGTCGGTCCAAAGAGTGGCAATTCACAGAAAGTTGCTGCGCATGTGGAAGGATCTGGTATGGAATCGTTGCGAAACCAGACTGACACAGTGGGCGGTGCTTTAAGCGCAGCTAAAGAGGTAAATACTTTTTTATTGCCATGTGTTTTTTTTTGTTTGTTATTTATTTTTTGTTGTTGTTGTTGTAATTGTTGTTGTGGTTGTTGTTTTCGGATGAGTGGTGACTGTCTTTATCTAGTTACTGGTTGAGCGTAAACAAAAATTGGGACAACTGAATGAGCAGACAGAAAAATTGATGGGTACAGCTCAGCAGTACCAGTCACTGGCAAGGGCACTTGCTGATAAATATCAAAAGAAAAAGTGGTATCAGTTATGATACAGCTTCTTGTTCATTATTCCCGAATAGTACGCAGGTTAACGTCAACGATGTTTTGGAATCCATGTTCACACTGGCGTGAAAAAAAAGAAACTGTAAAGAGAGCATTATCTTATCTGTATTTTTTTCCTTAATCACACATCAAATTTTTAGGTTAGTTTAAAACGAAGACATAATTATTAAACAGATTTTTTTTCTCCAAATGACACTGCAAGACCTGGGACACACGGTGTTGTCAGTGCAGGTTGTTCACTAGTTTGCAACCATCTCTGATGCATGATGTTGTTGTTTTAACGTTTACTATGGTGTAATAACCCTTGCTTTCCCTCCCGAACTAATAATTTTGTTAAAATTTTGGAAATTATACCATTGTATAATGTTTTATCTCAATTTTTTCAATCATGAAAAAAGCAAGGAAGAATATGTTTTATCAGAAAATAAGTTGTTATTATATTTTTCTAGTTTGCTTATTATTATTATTATTATTATTATTATTATTATTATTATTATTATTATTATTATTATTATTATTATTATTATTATTATTATTATTATTATTATTATTATTATTATTATTATTATTATTATTATTATTATTATTTTTCTGTCTTTTTTATCAACCTGCCCACGACCATAGTCTTTATTTTTTTCTTTGACTGCCAACCTCCATCTTTGGGATTTAACTAACCTTTTTCCCGCCAAAAGAAGAAGAAAAAAAAGCAAAGTAGTCAAAACGTGTTTGTTAATTTGCTCGAAAGTGAAATTTTGGTGCTGGTTTATTTATTTATTTTTCTGTAAAATAATTTTTTTGTAAAGCAAATAATATAGCATTATTGGATGACATTAGATGTTTAAAAAAGGGGGGTTGACGTTTCATCCAATCTTTGCACTTGACGTCATTCAATCGTTTTCCTTGACTGAATATATTAACTTTTACGGCAACTGAAAACTTTGTAATAAAAGTTTCAAAGAAAATTTCTTCAATGTTTTTTTTCTGCGTAGATTGTCACTTTCGCCACCAGTTCCCCAAATATGCTCAAAAAGATTTTGTTCTTACACTGCTTTCAAGTTACCATCACACTCGATTCGGGTTTACTGTTTATTAATATGTGTCTGTAAGAGTTTCGACGGGAACGCAACGAGAAAATGATATCTGCCTTTAAGGAAACGGTTTGAGGCGGTGTTTACTTGTGAGATGTGAAATTACCTTTCGTTCACATGGCTATTTTCATGTCACCCCCACATTACGACAGCCCGTTCTCAGACTATTGCGCCGAGTTTTATTTAAAATGCTCACGAATCAAAATAAATAGCAATTTTTTGAATAAATTGAATTAGAATTTTTTATAAAAATATGGGTAACGTTCAGAAATCATGATGTCATTCTGTGCATCGCTGTTTCATGATGGAGGAAAAGTTATGACGTTTCAGAAAATCTGACGTCAAATTATTGGAAAGATATTGGTAATGCGTTTTTGCACAAAAACTCTATTAAAGGTAGACGTGTTTCTTACTGCGATAAGTGGAGTGTATTAAATTATATACAAATTCAAAACGCGTGAAGCTTTTATCAGAAAAATGATGAAGAAACGTCTTCATTACGAACATCATTGCTTGATGATGGAGGAAGAGATCATATTCAACAAATTATCTACAAATGAAACGAGAAACGTTGAAGAAGATGTGTTGTCAGTCATCAGTTTTGGCAGTGTATCATCGTTACCGATCTTTCATGATGAAGACGATACCTTATCGTTAATCAGTTTTGGTAGTGTTTCTTCCCTACCAATCTTTCATGACAGAGATAGCAGAGCCTATGGTGCTGAAACATCCTGGATTCACACTGATGAATTTGCGCCATTGCTTCCAGCGGAATCTATCAAACGCTTTGTGAAAACTGATGTCGAAACTTGTCTCAACCAAATAGAGGTTATTCCAGATAACCATGACGTCACTGCATCCGTTTTCCGAATCGATGACAGCATGTCAATCATGTCTTTCTGTGAAGACGAAGAATACAATCATCCACAAAATTGTTGCCTCAAACTACATGATATGCCAAAACGATATGAAGTATTTAATATTGATGATGGAGGTGCAAAGCATGTTTCATTCAATGACAATACACAAGAAGATAAATTCACAAAAGGATCTCGAATACTAAAACGGAAAAACATTTTAAGCAGAATGTCGAATTGGATTCGTAGGAAATTAAAAAAAATCTACGCTTAAAAAGTTTTTGTGTAATTCATTATACCCTCACCCGGTCTTTCAGTAAAACCTATCTAATATTTCTCAGGACGTAATAAATTGTCTTCTCAACAACATAGCAGGAAAATCCAATAAATCGAAGTTTTATAACTATTCTTCAGTAATACACTTCCAAATTTCTGTTCGAACACTGTGCTTTCAATGCCTGAATTATTTCTAAAATGTTCTACGGAGAGTTTTAAGAATAGGGATAATTACTAAGAAATGAAGCCAGAAAATTAAGTGAAGCAAAATAAGTTGGATAATGAGGTTGGATTTACTGAATAACGCAAAACTAAGTCTTTTAAACAGAAATTCGGGAAAGGTGTACCGGCATCCGTTTTTTCTCAAAAATCACTGAAGAATACCAAAGAAATATCAGCAATATCTACAACAAAAAGTCAATTTAAGGGTCTGTGTCGTATATATTATTACATTCGAATTCTTACAGGGCTGCGGGTTTTTTTCAAATCTGTGAAATAATACGCAATGTTTACAAATGATTCACCAAAAGGCGTATAAAAAAGGTACTGGAGATTATAAACATTACTATAGTTTAGCGTGTTTAGCGTGATTTTACAGGTTCAACTTCCCATGAGTTGCCGCTCACATCACCCGTGCTCTTCCTTTCATATGTGACGGTGACGAAAAATAAAATTATAGAATTGGGGAATATAAGTAATAACATCTTCCGATCAAAGAACCGATAAAATGTATGAGATCGCATGTTGACGATACAAACTAAAACGTATAAAAAAAAGTAATGGTTTCCCATTGGCGTCGCCCAAGAAAGAAGTATATAAAATCTTTTATGTGAACTTACGTTGCGCATCCTCAGAAGAAAAGCTTGGTGACTAACCTTACTAAAATAAATTTACTGATTTTTTCCATTTTCTTACTTAGTACGTAGGCACAGCGAGCGACCTTACAGTATTATGAGTATGAGCACTCAGGTGTGTGTTAAGAAGGATATAATCGCTGAGATTGTGGAGTTGTATTCAAACAAGTGAACGAGAAAACAATGAGTGTTACGTGTATTTTGTTTTCATCTCTTTCACAAATATTTATGCCTCCTATAAATAATTACATAGGTTTTTCTTGCATGAAAGTGAATGTCTAAAACCAAATTGTCTTTATTTTGGGTAGGACAAAAGTAATGGGATTGTATACAATTTGGTTTTAGTGAATGCATCAGCGTTGAATATAAAAATAAACTAAAAGCAAAATCTTTAAACAAGGTGGACTAAAAACTTGATAGGGGAGTCATAGAGAGCTGTTAGGATTGGGACTTGGTGTAAGAAACACATTGAAAATTGGATTGGTAGATGGCAGAATAGTAATATGATTCATTACATAAAATATATATAATGAATATTTCAGTATAAATCTAGAGCCGAAAATGTCAGAAAGAATCAGACTAATTGGCAAGCTAATTGAGTAGGCTAAAAATTGAGATAATGAACATTTTTACGAAACATGTCTGGAAAAGGAAGTGTCTAAAACTCATACTGGTGCAGAAATTGGAACAAACATGAGGTTGAACAAGGATGAGAAATTCGCATACGTCAGGGAAGAATAAAAAGTAGAAAAATAAGCAAAATAAAGATATATTATATACTAGATACAATTATAAATAGAAACTTGTAACTCGCGCCAATTTCCGCCACAACGATAGCATTTCTTTTGAGACTGATTATTTGGAACTGCGTTTTTCTTTTCTTGTTGTCGACTCTTACCAAACTTCGTGAATTTGCGAATCTTGTCTCGTTTCTTTTCCTTCAAAAACGTCCGTACGAAATTCCGTATCTTCCAAATCTTTACCATAAGCAAGCAACTGTTGTAATGTAACTTCTGGATGGGGTGTTTAAGCATATTTTCAGGTTTTGTGTTTATTTTGATGTGATAGCTAGTTTAATGCAATTGCTCTTTTGGACATTTCAATGTTAAACAACCTTTGTTTTGGCTCTTTAACTCCATAAATTCATTTGAAATAATTAGTAATATTATTAGTAATTTACCACATTTTTATAGTCCATTTGTGTATGTTTCTCTCCGTGTGTTACCCATTATACTCACAAGATTAGTTCTACTCTGACCTATTTAAACAGTGTTGTATGTGTCCTTAATTTGCTAGTAGTTCCAGTACTACTGGGAAAAATAAATATAAACAAAAGTCATGATCGCCATTCAGTATCTTAATGCTTTACTATGACCAAATGAATCAATAACAAGAGGCTTACGGCTTGAAGGTCAGCGCTTACTTAGACTTTGTCCATTTATGATTTGAAATTGGATAAACCTTCACACTGAGGACATTATTTGTGGTAACATAAATTTGCAATGCTTTCATAGACTCGTGGCACAACAGTTCTAAACAAGTAGATTTTTGGGCACAATTTTTTTCCTAATGCACTTTACAGAGAACAATACAGGGAAGAACGATGGATGTCTTCAGTAATATTAGTATTGCTATTTTTTTTTTGAAGTAAATCTAAAATTATCTACATAATGTTTTATCATCATCACCATACTCGCTTAAGCATCCCTTTCTATTGTTTCTTGGCCATTTCTTCATTTATTTGAGGAGTGACAGCAACGTTTTGTAGCCATGAAAATACTGAATCGGACCATGTGAATGTCTCGAGAAAAAAATATACTGAGGGGAGTTGGAGACGTTTTAAAATACGGTCAGAAAAATGCATTTGATAATTTTTTACACCAAAACGAAAAATAATTATAAAATGAAAGTTATGTCATTGTATGGACAATTTATCTGGCTTTTAGAAAATATATAATTTAATGTGAAAATCTTGAAAAAAATCTTTTATTTATACTGAACATATGTTATGAGGGTTACCGTATCCTTAAATAATACAAGAAAATACTTCTTTAGATTTTCTGAAATCTTTTTTAAAATTTAAACGTGATTTTAAAATTTTAAAATTTAATGTGATTTTACACATCGTCGTCGAAACTATGGATATAAAAGAAATTACTGGAAAAAAAATACACTTCTCGACACGGACTTCCGCCATTTAAAAACTGAATTATCATTGCTCCAAATCGTTCAAAATGTATAGCGAGCGTCTTAACTTCACGAATACGAAGAGTGATCGCAGCGACCATATAAGTTACACAAAAGTTAATCACGTGATGAAAATAGGAAATGATATATTAGCAGAGATTAGGTTACTTGTTTGTTGTCCTTTTTCTACTTTGAATAACTCAAATCTCCTTTATTAATTTTACCTCTTAAGCACTAGATCCTTTTCTGAAAGTTGTGTAAACGTGTATTTTGTTTTCATTTTAATCATATTGTAAGAGCTGATCAAACGAGTACAACAATTGATGAAACCAAATGAACATGTTCCCAAGGAAGAAAGAAGTTTCTAATAAACGTTTTCAGTTATTTTACACCTATTGCCCCTATTACCCCCTGTTAAAAACCAAACATCAGAATTTCTTATCGGGTTTTGTCGTCTGACGTCTCACGTATCGATACAACTCAGCCCAGGATGAAAGTAAAAATAGAATTTAATTGTTCCGCCCGGGCTGAAGTTTCAGTTGTATAGGAAAATAGGAAATGCTCGCTCCATTTGAAAGAGAAAAAGAAAACCCAACGAAATCACGAAATAAAAATTCTCACTCATTTTTAACTCTTTGTTTCAAAGGTTTTTCTTTCTTTCCGATGTAAATAAACAACGAGACAGGGAATTTTCTGTATACACAAAATGAATGAAATGATTAACAAGAAATGCTTTACATATATACAAAACACACTTTTCTAAGAACATTATATGATTTTAACACAAGAATGGTACCATTTCTAAAGTCAACATTCATTTATACTACTCTTTGACCATTTTCCCTTAATTTGTGAAAAGAATAATAACCATTTAGAGCAGTCAGACGTGCAAAAACAAATCAATTTCATGTAGACACAACAAAAGAACGTATTTTCTTATTCATCACAAGTAATGTAATGGCATTGTATACGACAGCTGACTTTCCAAACATTGCTGCCAAATCAAGCAAAAACTGGTTGACTGAACCCGCTATAGCTAAATAGAAAACAGCGACCGCATAAGGTGTCCACGACAATAGAAATGATACAATCTTTGCTAGTAAAATACAGGTCAGTCGCTTTTCCCTTTTTACGAAACTTTGGGAAACCCTTGACCTTCCTTGAGCGACGGCATTTGCTAATGAACTCCAACCTTTCACGATTTGATAAAAATTAACGCACATTACTGTTATAGGCAGAACATAACAAAAGAAAAGTAGAGATATAGTATACGTTAGTGAGCCAGGGTTTCGATCATTAAAGCTTATCGAGCAGCGCTTTACGCTTTCTGGTGCGTATTTATTCCAGCCAAGTAGCGGGAACGTTCCCCACATTATACCATGAAGCAAACTTGGCAAGATCACATACAGACTTGTACATTTCATTTTCAAATGGATACGCATAGTAAACGGATACGTTATACACACCATTCTGAATATCGACATTCCTGTCAGTAAAGAAATCGAACTCAAAGCTGTTATAGTCACGCAATAGCCATTAATGATGCATTTTACATGATAACTCAGCAAATTTGTGTTGATCTGCAATGGGAATCCAATAATTGTTTGCGTAAAGTCACAAAGCGTCAATACAAAATAAAATATACACGGTGTGGTCATTTTCTTCCAATTCCTCGAAAAGCCAATAATGATCAACCCGTTTAAGGGAACAGAGAGGCAAATTATTACAACCAGTGCAATGCTCATCCAATCCATCTCTCAATTCAATAATGGTTTAAATCTAAACATCAGAGTAATCGATACATATACATAATATACAAACTGACATATACAATAACATGCTTTTATATTTGTATATACACACGGTATTTACTAGTTTAATTATCTTTATTTAACTTTTAATTTAGGGAGAATAACCAATTGTACCTTTTGGATCCCAAATAAATAATGATGATGATTACTAGTATTATTATCTGACGTTGATGGCTTAAACGTTTATTTTCAATCATACTGAGAAATTGACTGATACTGGATTTATAAAAGCTAAGCTTTAATCATCAGCCAAATCATCGTACAAAGATGATGAAACGACGTGCTGCTCAGTTTTAACGGTGAAAACTGGCAAATAACCTAACCTCTGATTTTTCGATGGAAATGTGCCTCTGACATGTAGGTGATTCAAAATCACTGATGGCCCTCTCGTGACTTTGACCCAATATCACGTGACCGATGTCGTCATGGTTTCACGGTCAGAAAATAATCAAAGCCAAAATTTTCTAACTTTGAATACAGCAATCAAACACTGATAAAAAATGAAACATAAAGTTGGCAAACACTTTGTTGTTTCTTTACGTTGCTAATATGTTATTCGAGTCCAGCAGTAAAGTTGATAATGTACTCTATGAATGTATTGTTGCATTGAATCGGGATCAGCAGGTAATCCTTGGAAGGTCTTTGTTTTCATTGATTTATACAATCTAACACTTGTATCAATCAAAGACTCATCTAATCTACCATAATAACATATGCATTGAATAAACTTAGTTACTTGACAAAGTAGTCTTTCGGTCATATTCACATCAGCTCCCAAATCGTTAAAAGATTAAGCATTCCTGGATCTTTTTTAAGCTTTTTTATACTTTAATTTTCCCAACTCCGTACATGTATCACTTCCGGCAAGAGCATGTATATGCGTAATTTAATGATAGATTCAATCCTAAGTGATCAAATTGGTCAATTCTAACAAAGCAGTCACTTGAAGGTTGAAATCGAACGTATACATAAACCGATAAAATAAATACATTAGTATCTTTAGAAACTATAACAACATTTACATTCTCGAGTAATGTATGTAGAACGAGTCTAGTGTCAGCTTCTTCATGATTGCAATCAAAAACCATTCTTTCAGAAGCTCTTGAAAATTTCCATGTGTAATTACCATCGTTAATCAGAACAGGAACACGTAAGTTTGATTTAGTATCTTTGTATTTGAAATAAGCAACATCAAGTTTAAGTCGGTCAGATTTATTGTGGATATTGCTAAAGAATTCGCTCCAGTCACTGCCTTGTACCATGTTTTGATCCAAATTGGATAAATGTGTGCGTCTACTTGGAGATCCTCTGTCAAATCTAGTCCCTTCCATGACACTTTCCTGACGGTAAACATCGTTGATAACTTCAAGTGTGATTGGAAACGGATTGTCAGCAGGTAATGTCATTCGTAGGATAAAATTCATAAACCCTTTGTAAGTTTGCTTTGGTTTGAACGATCTTATCATAGCCATCCCATCAAATAAATTTGATTTTAAAGCCCAATTATATAGTTCCTTAATAAAGATTTAGCTCCCTATCTTAGTTTTCCTTCGGCTGTGGCTATGCTTAGTGGTGAAGAGATGTTAACTGGACATTGCATTACTTCATGAAGGTGGATATCTTTGCTCAGCAATACGCCATACGCCCGACGATCTTCCTTTATCACAACAACTCATTTATTTCGTGTCTTTTTTGTTTTTAACCCACTGTCAACATTTACTCGTTAAATTGGATCATAAAAACTTTTACTACCATATACCAATATTTGAAGAGATCCAGCAAGTAAGTAAGTAACGAGAAGTTTTAACTTCCTTGGGACATATCCACGTATTTAAATGGCTCTTCATCCTTACAGACAGTCAACTTGTTAGTTAACTCACCGCTAGAGATACGTTAAGCATTGCTCTAACTTGCCCACTGGCCAGCATCGGTCAGTCGATGGCTCCTAATGGGCTGAATGCGCTGCTTTCAAAGCGCATCAGATTGGAGTATCGATTCCAGTCACTCCAGGAGGGATTGAACCGCACTGGTAAAAACCGAAGGTGCTTCCACTACACCATCGCCGCAGCATCAGCCACTATCATTATCAGTACTTGAATTTTTTCATTCGAAGCTTTCCAGTTTTTGATTCGAAGCTTTCCAGTTTTTGATTCGAAGCTTTCCAGTTTTTGATTCGAAGCTTTCCTTTCTTTGCAACGAATTCCGTATCTTTCTATGAAGTTTAGTTCGTAGATGTGTTCTACACAAATAAATCATGTTGACATATTTTTTCGTATAATAATGTAAATAAACACTTCTCATCACTAACTGGAACTGAAATTCCCCGTTATTATAACGTTATAATCATATTTGTAATGTTCGATGACGTCATTTGATGATGTCTTAATGATGTTCTGACGACGTGAGAAAAGATGTTATAATCACGTTATCATTACGTTATAGTCACGTCATCGTCACGTCAAATACTGACGTCCTAATAACGTTATAATCACGTTGTTAAAAGGAACGAATCGAGTTGTATCTCAGAAGATTTTTTCAAGGGACATGGTACAGGGAAATGGTAAGGAAAATTTAATTAAGTCATTGATTTAAATAGCAAGCTCATATTAGTATGATAACACAAATAAATATAAATAGACATTTGATACAAATATATATTATATTAAAATTCTCTTAAAAATAAGTACAAAAATGAATATAAAGAACTCAGACATGTTTAAGTGGATAAGTTTCTACTTTCGTGAATTAAATACAAAATATCAATGTTTATATATTATCTGAGGTTCATAATATATTTGTGCTACATAATATACAATTAAATATTAACTTTTCCTAAAATCAGTTCTTATTCTCGATGTATCATGTTTCAGGACATCGACACATTCACGTTTAAACTTACTTGAAAATAATGGTCAAAATTTCAATAGATTGAATAGCAATAAGAAAAAAAGAATACATTCGCATGTTCCAAAGTTGCTTCATAAAAACATGATAAAAACGTGATAAAAAAGCCGTAGTGTAATACGTATAAATTGAGAGATTACCAGTAAAGTGAAAAATGATGTAAAATACACGTTACATTCAGCTAGCTATTGAAATTATGCTGAAAGTTACAACGTACTTTAATACTTCCAAAAAAGTCTGTTACAAGAGTTTTACAAAAGTCTACTATAAAATGCTTCAATTCGGAAAGCTTACATTTTCGCCGTGGCTATCCAGGGTATTTATGGAATATCAAAATGTGCATCTATGATTCTGGAAAAAATGACATCTTCATGACGTCTTTTTGACGTAAGCATATGACGTAAGAATAAGACGTTTATATAACGTTGCACTGACGTCAAATTGATAACGTCATTTGATCGTCATATCCATGACGTGATCATCTGGTTATATGGACGTCATGACCAAAATATGACGTTATTATAACGTCATGTTCCCGCTGGGTTTTGACAAAACAAAAAAAGGTCATCAGGAGAAAGATGCAGTTCGAAAACTGTCATATTAAAAATATTGCTTATAAACGAAAATTAAATCCCTGTGGGAACCGAGAAATATTTTTAAAATTGCAAGTTGACGCATTTTAAGTACAAGTGATCATAAATTGTCGCGTTGAAATTATTGAAAGTTATCGCAAGTGAGACACCTTTTGTGATTTTATGATATAAAGACTAGATTCAAAAATTGGAGGTCAAGTTAGTAAATTATAATGACAAATGCTTACCCAAGGGACAAAATCTTCAAACAATCTCCGTGGAGGAGATCAATATTACTGGTGTAAAAATTATGGAGAAGAGTGTTTTCAAAAGGATAGTTACAATTTAATTGCCAATTCTTTTTTAGAAAGTTCTCCTCCAAATTGGCTTATACCAGTTAATTTTCTGCTAGATCCGCATAGGTAAAACATAAAATAAAACAGTTTCCATCAAAAAAGACTTTCTGACTACTAAAAAGATGAAAAACTAAATGGAAGAAAATGAAGCCTCAATGCAACGAGGTGAAACGAAAATGGTGTAACACGGTTCAGTATCAATTTGGTGCGTTTTAATGGTGCATGACGATCAATGCATTCTAAAAGCAGTTTGTTCAATGTGAACAATAACTTATCATCGACGTTATCAAAGGAGTATATGATGTTAAATGGTTGCTCCTTTAATGTCATTTAAGAACTGCTGTTGGTCAAAGTGCCTTTCGATTCTGATAAATTTGTAGCGTCTTTCAAATCTTTCCTTTTTAATGTTTATTTCAACGAGTGCAGCGTCATTTGGTCGCTGACCCACAGGGAAGTACACTTTCCTTTACAACTTTCTTTGGGATGTTAGTTAGTATATGAGCAATGAGAGTTCTGCCTTGTTTCTTCCTTTCACTTCGATCCATAGGTGTTCAAGTGAGGTGTCTAGTCTTGATGTCGTTTCTGAGCTTGTATTTAATTTTTGATAACGATTAACACCACCTCCCCTTTTCATATCCTTTTGTTATATTCGATGTTTTATCCAGGACTATAGACATACTGAAGAATGTTGGGATCGTCCTTTAATCAGGTTTCAGAAACAGCCATGACATCAAACTTGTGGCCTTCTACAAAAACGTTAAATTCAGTAAATGATGAAAATATTGATCGAGTATTTAGATGACAAATGTAAAGATTGTTTGAGTTCATCTTCATCGAATGAGTTTGTTGTAATATGTCGCTATTGTCAGCTTCCAAGTTCTGAATTGAATCAATTGAATCGAAAGTCACATTGGAGAAGGTAAGTATCGACCAAAGACAGTTAGGACAGGTCCACACTGCTAGTTTTCGGCTGCTTATGATCTTGAAGTATGAATTCTTTTGCATTTTTGATGACTAAAAGATTTACAATTGTTACACTCTAGTCTATTACTGTTGGTTCTTATGCTTTTCGTACAATGACTGCAGTATGATGGACCCGGGTTTTCTTCGACGACTCCTGCCAATTAAATCCCGTCACTGGAGTCATGATTCCGATGGTAAAGTATTGGAGCACCCCATTTTGTTCTTCGGTTGTTGATAGTTTGATATTTCCTTTGGTGTATCAGTTTAAATGCCGTGCACCCATTATCACTTGGTAAAAGGATGTAACTGATAATAACTGGCCAAAACGGCATATTTCCCAAGCATTTTGCCAAGAAATCTTTGAAAGCAAACGCAGTCAAGGCCCAATAACTCTATAACAATTATGACTCTCTATGATGAGCTTCGAGGGCTTTTACTATTTACGATATCAAAAGCCAAGTTCAATCATTTTGCAGCTGAGTTAACGTCCGTTGAGACTGTTTTTCATTTTTTAATGCGTGGATGAGATTTCTATCTTGAAATAACGCAGTTTATACCAGTTAAATATGACTTCTAGCTCACTAGACACTGTTATGCATTTTTCAATCCAAACTTAGTCATTAGAAAATTCCCTGGTTTGAACGCCTATTGTCAAGTTCAATTCTCGGTGGTTTTAAATTTCTAACTGTAGTTTGTTTTGCATTCACTTTGATCACATGATATTAAAGTAATTGTTGTGCATTATATGTAATATACCATGTGATCAAAGTGAGTGCGTGATATATTTCTTTTCGAAAAATCAAAGGAAAAATGAACAATAAGTTATTAATAGTAGACTTCTAGAACATAGAATTTTCTATTGACTATGGAATCCACCTTCTCCAGTTAGTGTAGTGCCAAAAATTCCAGATTTCATTTATACAAAAAAACTATTTCAAAAAGTATATTAAAAAGTATGATTCACGGTTTACCTCAATTTGCAATTATATCTCCGGATGGAGCGTGTGTAATGACTTTCATTATCTATATATGTAAATAGTTCGAATAATTTCACTCATCTAAACATCTGATTTCTTCATTATCAATGGTGCATTCCATTATTGTCTAAATTTGCTTTTTCAACACCACCGACATCACATCTATAATCTTTCCCTTTATGCCAATCCTGTTCCTGAATGGTTCTGAAATAACTTTGAGAATTCTAAAAACAAACTTTTTATAAAATAACATAAAAAAAATAATCGTAAAACAAGTCAAATTCCTCTTTAAAAAAATCCCTCTTTAGAGCTTTTCCTTTTATATCACCTTTCTCTCCTGTTTATATCACAGATAATTTATCTTCAAATGTATATCAAACATCATAAAGATTTGTGAGAGATCGACAATCTCTTGTGTTTTCTTACATATTGTTTCACACATTTTGCATTGTTGGTTTGTGATGATTTATAAAGAAATTATAAATGCATAATATCAGATCATGATAAAATCAGACAGCTCTAAACATTTAAATTAGTAAAGAACTGAGGTATGTACATTGACTGGCATTATGTCAGGTGAGATAGTTTTGGAATAGGAACAAGAGCCGAGAGGCGCGAACACGGTTGCAAGAACCAGTCGGTGCCATTTTTTCTTCCAAGAATACCAAAATTGTATGAAACAAAAGAAACAAGAGGCCCTGGGGCCTGAAGGTCAGCGCCGTTGGGCATACCAAAAAAGTAGTACACATTACGAACTAGAACACTTCAGATAACATTCCGCGTGTATTTACTAAATTTCACAGCGTTTCTCCTGCAGCGGCAAGAACTACATTTTAGAAAGAAAATTTGGGCCAAACAAAGAATTCTATTCTGAATCTGATATTCTTTATAACTGTAGATTTTCAACCTGAAGTCCTTATACTGGAGTATTGAATACAATTATTTATGTATTGTGAATTCAATCTATTATAAAAAAATGTTTACAATAGTACAATGTAACATAATATGTGCCAAAGTAAAAACTGAAGAATATATGAAGAAAACTGAAGAATATATACTTCTCACGTGACAAAGATAGCTGAGCAATGGAAATCATTTTTTGGAAATATCTGAAAGTAAAAAATCTGGTCAAGTTCAAAGACTTCGGACAAGTCCAGGTAATTCAAGTTTTGAGGAGGAGTTCTGGCAGCAGATACGAGATAATACCGGAGATGATGCCACCAACAAAGGACCTAAATAATAAATTATAGAACTGTAATACAATCTCAGATCCACTAGTGATGAATTTCTAACTATTTTTCACAAGTATTTTTAGAAATTTTAGTGGGAAGAATGTGATTTTGTTTTCATTTTAATCTGAAAAAACAACGAAAATTGATTAATTTGAAAAGAAATTCTGCAATATCCCTTATTTTGATAATCCCCCAAAAGTTAATGGGCAAAAATTCACAAATTTGTGGTCAAAAGGAAGTGTCGTAGGAATATCCGGCTTAGTTGCAGTTCACTCCTGGAACGATTATCTTGCCCTGCAAAAATGAATCATAATGAATCATTCTTTGGAACCATTACAGGTCGATGTCTGATCCATAGTAGCAGTTTTTGTGCAAATTTAATTTCGTGAATTGAGATAAAATAAACTTTTCCCAGGAATGTAATTTTGTTAATTTCGCAAATAATTAGTCTTCATATTTTTTTAAAATTAAATATTACTATGCATACGTTGACAGACATTGAGGCAAAAAGTATTCTTTCCTTTCACAAGAATTTAATTTTAAGAATACGTGAAATCCATTTTTTTCCACCTTGAAGTATATATTTGGTATATATACAGTAAAGCCTGAAATAAATTGACGCACCTGTGAAGGAATGAATTTTTACATGAAAATGCAAAAGATTTGTAAAGTCTGTTACATGATGAAGTCATTGTCATCAACACGATTTGGTAGGGAAAGCTAACAATCTTAAGTGGAAATGTTAAGTTTCTTTCTTTCTTTTGGATCATTTTTATCAAAATAAAATGATAAAAAGTCTTTTATTCTCGGATTTGCTCTGACAAGTTCAATAGAAACTCTGTCACAGTGTCATATTTTGGTGAAATTTATGAGAGCGTATTAGGAAAAAATAGAATTTTTAGTGCATAAACGAATCGGTTAATACACCGATATAGTCAAAACAACAAGAACGTTCAAAGAAAAAAAGTAAAGATTGGCGGCTTACGCTCCTTCACGGGAAAGAGATTACCCAATATCAAGTTTCATATCAATATCAATTATTTTCTTTGATTTATTTGACTGTAAATATTAGTCCAAATTGTGTATAAGGGGTGCCGCTATTTAAGTTTAATTTTTGTCATCCCCCAACAACCGTCATTATCCACTATGTAAATTTTCATTTATGTTTTTTTTCGTTTTTAAAATAAAATTAGGAGAGTAAACAAGTCTTAGGTTAACACAAGACAGGACACCACCCAACAATTTTTAAAAGTACAGAAACTGCCACCACAATCAGGGTCTCTCTCTACTCCATACTATGTGTGTGGTGTGGGTGTGAAGTGAATTTATATAGCTAAGAGAACGCTATATGTTAAACACCCAGGAAATATTTTGTGTATTTGTATTTTCATCAACAGGGAATTTGTGAAATTTTAAGTGTGTCACACACTTAAAAGGCCACAAAAAAGGGGAGAGGAGGGACAGAAGAGGAGGGAATAAAAATCGAAAATGGGATTGAACAGTTTCTCACAAAATCAATGTCATTATAAAAAAAAAGCTGTAAGAATTTTCTAACCTTCAGTGCTGCACGTTAGGAATAGCACGTTTTCTGTATTTTATGCCGCACTCACAATAATTAAATTACTTTATATAACTTGTAGTGTACCATTCATACATTAACCACGGTTTGTGGACAGCCTCTATTCCAATGTTTTGCGGAATCAGCCTACAACTGTGGACAAAAAATCTTGGAATTACGGACGTACAAACGTTAATGAAAGATCAGCTGCTTTCCGCGCTGACCAACTAACAAACCAATGGAAATTAAAAAAAAAGAATGAAATATTTTTTGTTTATCTATACATTGTTCTCCACACAGACATGCGCAAAGTTAACTTTAAGAGCGGGTTTTCACTTATGAGAAACCATTATTATATCACTGTTTAATGTTTTTTATTTCATCTGAAAATGGGTGTGGCAGTTTGCTTTGTTTTTTGTTTTTTTATCAATAAATCAAAGCACTACAAATTGATTGATACGGTGCAATCTATTATATTCAACTATCAATTATAGAAATTATAACCATTTCTCTCTAGTGTAGATGGGCGAAATTCCTGTTTCGCGCGGGAGTAGACCGGACAACGCCTATTTTAAACACAGATTTCTACTACGTTGCAACCGTGAATAAGATCCTGTAAACCAGATAGAACGTTTACGTGTGCTTGAAAAATCATCTGATCTGATCTTATCTCATTTCTAATGTCTCATTTTCATTTCATTTTCAAACAAAAGTTTATGGTGTAAACTTTATGAAATTTGTTTGAATTAAAATTTGTCAACAGTCTGTTCTCAAAATTACTGCATTTAGTGTTTCTGATTTTGCCAACCTATTTCTGTTCTATCTCATCTCCAATTCCTCATAATTTCGTTTTCAAATCTTGGTCTCGGCACCCACTAATACTCTTAACTTTTAACCATATATTACTTTTAAATGAATATTATACTTTTAAATTTCTATTTCATATATACCGGATATCCCCCAAAAAACTATACATTTTTAAAAATCGTTATTAATCAGTATAAGTTATCATTCACTATAAATATTGTTACTGGTTTGACGAATCCATCATATTCACGAAATTTTACTAAATATTTCACCAAATGAATATACTCTTCAGTTTTTAGCACAGATTGAGTGAAGCAGGGTGTTATGAAAAACCAGCAAAGATTACAGTTTTGACGTCAGCAGTTGACATCAGACGTTATTTTTCTTTTTGCTGGTTTCCAAAATGACCATAACCTACTTTTCAGTTTATAAAATTCCTAACTTTTATTGGAAATCAATCAAACTTGGCAGGTCAACTTCAACGTCCTCGAAATATTCTGACAAAGGTTTTTTGTTATATTATTTGAGTAACAGTTTATAGCAGCTTTCGAAAAAAATGTATATATATAGTTTGAGTTTTTGGACACCGGTATATAATATATAGCTGTATATATTTTATGCTGTTTATATTTTTTATATACATTTTATTGTATTTAATTCATTTATGTATCTTTTTTATTTTATAATAGGTCCACATCAGTTTTTACGGTGGCCCATAAAGGACATACACATTGACCAACAACAAAATTTCTTTTACACTTGCTTCGTTACAATCAATGTGTTATTTATTAAATTTATTCTGCTTCTTTTACTTCTGGAATTTTTCTGGGTGAAAAGTTTGATGCAGCTTTGTCGTATTACGTGACATATTAATTCATAAAAATTGTCCCAAACATTAGTAAAGAAAATAGTTGATACCAGAACTTTTTGAGAGACGCAGACAATACCTTGCGTAAAACTCAGCTGTGAAACTAAATTACTTCCACAAAATGCGCTACCAAGACAGACAGACTCCATACACAATTAATAATCAACATTTCAGTTAATAATTAACTAATTTGTATTTAAAAGCATTTAGAACACGTGTGTTGGCTATCTTAATCAATACTATCTGATCTTAAGCATGTATAACATCGTAAAATTTACGACTTCTATCAAATCTCCGTTCTCAATAGGTCTTGAAAACACAAATTTTCATGTTGTCTTGAGAACTTGAGTTCCTATTCATAAGGCATTTACAGAATATTTTTTTCCAAGGGATATTTCGAAGTTAGCATTTCTTTATTACAGAATTCAATAAGAAAAACAAAACATTCATTTAATTTATGTTTCCATCTTCATTTCCGTCTTACTTTCTTGATGTCCATATTCTCACAATGCAGGGATGCAACGTGTGTCACTCTTTTAGGTGAGGACAGTATTTAATCGCCGAGTAAGTAAGGGTTTATTTCAGGTGAAACGTTCTCTTTGTTTGGTCATGAATTATAAACATAAATCATAAATTTCATTAAGAATTCTATCGTTCTGGGAGGCTTCTAGAATATACTCTGAGTTTATATGTTGCGTTGAGTGCATTGAGTGCATTGATTGACGGGTTCGAGATCTCAACTAACCGTAACCAAGCATATCGTGATTTAAGATTTCTTTTGTCGGACAATATTCCAAAAATGGACGCTACAATGGGGACATTGGCTATAGGTTGGCAAAAGATTTTGGAAGGGTAAATAAATGATGATGTCACACCCATATGGCGTCAAAAATCATTGGTCAGCGTTTTACAGTTTCTTTATATCTGCAGATTACCAGTTTAGTTTCATTAATAACAGAAGGTCTCTGTCAAGAATATAGGAAAGTTGAAATGACCAAATAAATCCGACTGTCCTTAAATTTATACGAAAGGTGACATTTTATCACGCGTTTATGAATTAAAAAACAACTTAGATTTATATCTAGCGGCTTAGAGATAACTTGTTCGCTTACTGGCGGATACGAACTAACTTGTTCGCTAACTGGCGGACTAGAGCTAACTTGTTCGCTAACTGGCGGATTAGAGCTAACTTGTTCGCTAACTGGCGGATTAGAGCTAACTTGTTTCCTATCTCGTGGATACGAACTAACTCGTTAATGCGAACTCTGCACGAAGACAAAACGTGAGAATAATATAATGTGTTGCACGTGCTGGATGAAAACAGATGAAAGTGCTGTTTGAAGAGACTGCAGTGTTGTGAAAAGCAAGTCGTTTAATCTTTGACTCAGCGCATATATTTTCCAATATTGAAGATTATGATTGTGCTTTTGTGGTATCATCAAACTGTTTAAGATGTATCGCATCACCACAGAGTATTTATCTAAAGGCGAAGCTATAAACTTCTATTTTCAACAGGGTTATTCATATCAAGAAATATTATTGTTGCTTGAAAAGAACAACAATATATAAATCTCCAAACGTCAACTTAACCGACTTCTCAGACAACAGAATCGTTTTAGAAGATGCCATAAAGTAGTTCAAATGCAGTGCTTTTAGGGATACAAAAGGAGATAAATGGGAGATGTTTTGGTTATCGCACAATGAATCAGAAATTACATTCGATGGGATTGATTGTTGATCGTGAAACTACCAGATTATGTATGAGAGAGTTAGATCCTGAGGGTGTAATCGAAAGGATTAAATACAAACTCATTCGTCGTACTTATGTAGCCCAATGGATGATTACGGTTTTTCTGTTTCACAAACACCAGATGCTGCAAAGGAGTTTTTCATTATGTTAATAGATGTCATTGATTCCATGTAGGTTTCATTTTATTGTGAAATATTTTGCCATATTGCGGTCCTTGTTTTTCTTGTCATAAAAAAGTCTTCCTCCCAATTTTTCATAATTAGTGGAAACCTTCCTTTGATCCTTATCTAAAGGTATAGATGGCAGCGTCATTCCTCTAAGAACTTAAACAGCGAAACATTGCAAGACCGAATGCCTTTGATGTGCAAATTCCCATTTAACGGACTGATCCTTTTGTATTGGACCACATTTGTCTCGATGGTTTGACTCACTTTACAGCTTTTCCACAATGAAGTATTTAGGGTTTTCTTCTTTCAAATGATTGGATTCGCAGGAATTTTGATTTCTCAGTTCGACCGAAAACGATATGAAATTTCCCGAAGCATCGAAAGGCAACAATGAAATCACAAGGATTATCTACAACATTTTGATTTCTCGGATCGCATACCTTATGCTCGACTTAGCGCCCAGGACGCTAATAAAAAAATAGACTTCCAAAGAGGCGTTTAACCGTGAGAATTTGAATGAGGATCCCTTTTGTTCAGAACAGTTGTTCAATTTAGTTGCAAACGCTTATTCAAGCGTGGGCGCTAAATCAAGCATTTGTGATATTATCAATCTCAACTGCGAAAATTCCTTTACATAGGGGGCGAGGGCATTGTGGTGGGGGGTGATTCATTATTCCCAATCTGTGACACGAGAATATTAATTGAGCTGATTGATGGCACGTGATGTTAGCTTATACGTCGAGATCTCGACAGGCGTACTCATTTTTCAAGTGATTGGAACCCAAAATTTATAAGAGTTTTTAAGAACAGAACTTTTCTCGTGTGACCGCCCTTAACTTATTTTACTTTTTACACCAAACAGAATATACAGCAAAATATACACAATATTCATTTCAAGATCATTCCATAATGGACTTCAGTGTTGTAGTGAGGTTTCTTAATGAAATATGAACTAGTTAACCTTTCAAGCATTGTTAGAACCGTCAGGTTTGGCGTGTACCTATTTTTGCGAATTTTTTCACATTAATAAAAATTTGCAAAACTTAGTCCTCGAAAAATTTATCAGCTTGAGCACAGACATTAGAAAATTCTCAAGTTCTGTTGTCGGTATTTTGAACTTTTAATTGTCAAACTGTAGTTTGTTTTGCATGCACTTTCATCACATGACAGAAAATAATTACTGTGCAATGGGTGTAATTTGTCTTGTGATCAAAGTGAATGCATCAAAATAGCTTTTGAAAAGATTAAAGAAAAAATGGGCAATAAGTTGTTATTAAATACATTACATTTGAATATTATTATTATACCAAGGGATGTAAATGAAGAATATATGTAAGTTGATGACACTGCAATATAGTTGATTCTCATACATCTTTGAAAATGACTTAACAGGTTATGAATTAACGGAAAACATTATCACCATATGATAAAATAACACAACTCTTCTTTTATAACGATCATAAAACAAAAACTAAACTACAAATATTCTAATTTGTAACCAACTGGCAAATAGAACCCCTACTTTTCTCATTACCTAATTGTAAAGTCATCAAATTTGGCACTGATAACAAAAAATGAGAAAAAACGGAAATAGAATTAATATGAGAAATACTTTCGGAATAACAAAAAAAGACTTTTTTATCTATTCAGAGGTACCAAAAAAGAAGCAAAATTAACCGTAATAAATTAACTTTCTGTTTTAAGTTTCCGTGGGAGCATTTCATTTTCTCTTAAAGATATTCACAGTTTTGTGCTGAACATTTAAAATACATATTCAAAAATGTTGAAAAATATAATAAAACCCGAAAAAACAAGTGAACAAAACTGCCAGAAGAATGTTGAAATAACAAAAGTTTTCTTAAAAACTTAATCATCAATGAAAATATGTTAGCCTATCCTTTGATCTAATTGGTGCAATAGCAAAAACAGGATTTCAATGAAGGCAAAACTGAATTATAAACATGATAATATTGTATGCGAGAAATTATCCATTCTGCAATATCCCAAATTCCCAGATTCTCTATAAAATAAGTTATCGTATAACACATAAGTAACTTATGAAAACATAACTTATTCTTCGATATGATCATGTACAGCCCAATTTACATTGTTTTCAATGTAAAAATCTGAGTTCTCCCTCAAATGGTAAAACGATTGATCCTTTCTGGACAATATCAATCTTTTAAAGCATGTTTTAGTGGTTGGACAAAGGTTATGAATCTGTTGATTTACAAATTCTACACGAATAACCGTTCTGGAGAAATACTCTTTGAACTTGTGATAAACCGAACAAACCGAATCAGGTTATCTTTATTGCAACTCCGAATATACCGTGTAGCTATGTGGTGATCTTTTGATCTTGGCTCATAACTTCATTTGCACTTAAAAATGATATCACGGTTTCAGATTTGGGAGTGGTGCAGACATACAATGAATCAAATAATACAGGTGAAAGCTTTTTTCAAAAGTTACTCATTCCTTTTATAAGGGCTTGAATTGCAAAGCGCCGGAGGTACCACCTTGTGCAGAGTGCAATATAATTGGTCCGAGAACGGACCCTTTTGAAGAAACCTTGTCGTTGATCTGCACAAATTGGTAACGGTCTGTGAGATAGGACACAATCTACAAAGCTGCTGACTTGGAAAATCTAATAGTATACATTTTATTTAAGGTATTCTTAAATTCAACAGTGTCAAAAGCTTTCGAGTAATCGGAAAACAGTGCCAACATCCTCGCTCCATAGCTTTTATTACATCGTCCCTTATTTTAATGAGGACCGTTGTTGTTGAGTGGTTTCGTCTAAATGCAGACATGGTGGAATTATATATGTTATGTTGTGATATGAAATCACATATCTGTTTCGCTATCAATCTTTTATATATTTTGGAGAGAACTGGAAGTACTGTGACAGGACGAAAATCATCAGCTTTTAACGGTTTATTCGATTTCGGGATGGGATCATTAAATCTTGAATACTTACGTAAATACAATAAATTTTGGAAAATATATTATTGGAAATTGCTGTTTGATATCTTATTGGTGTTGGGACAAAAAATAGAAAAAATGTGTTTCTAAACCTCACGTCCCCTTTTTAATACCAATTCCTTTATTTTCTCCAAAACAATTGAGAAGTCCACTTTGGCGAATGCCTTAGCAAAGTCAAGATATACGACGTCAACATTTATTCTTTGTTCGAGCTGAGTAACAATGTAGTCAATATGATCGAGCAGTTGGCTAAGACAAGAACGACCTCCTCTAAATCCATGTTGCGTGTTGTTGATGAGCGCATTTTCTGCCATAAAAGAATGTTTGTTTTACTAACTTTTTCAAATATTATAATAATTTGTGACGTTAATGCAACTGGGCGATAGATACTTATTCCAAAACTACCTCCTTTGTGGATTGGGGTTATTAATGAATATGCTTTAAAGTAGATGGAATTCTTCCTGAATTTAAACTCTTTTTCATAAGATGTACAGTGGTTTACTAAGTGCGAACTAGGAGGATAGAACGAGAGAAGGAGATGAAACTCGAATTGAAAGGTTTTTCAATTCTATTGAAATTTTACGTTGAATTAAAATTGAAAGAACCCGACGCTCGGTTACGTTCGTGCCAGTTTTTTCTGCGCAGTTTGATGTTCTTTCTGTCCTTCTAGGTGCTAATTTACACTTCTTTAACAACACTATCTGGTCCAGAAAGAATTTTCATCGAAAGAAAAACTATTTATTTCAGGTTTGTTGTCATCTCTTTCAAGTTACGTCGATTTATCTTGGACTACTGATTGATATTGATTCAACAAAATTTCTGCCATAGCTTTTGGATCATTCACCAATTCCTCATCTTTTGACAGAAGAGAACCAACTGAAGTTTTGACAGGTGTTCAAAAAGAGAATTGCTTTCCATAAGTATAGAAATACTTGGGTTTTGTTATACTGCTTTGTGTTCTTCATTTTAAGTCATTATAAGAGTTTTGCAAAAAAAATTGAATTAGTACTAGCTTTCTCATTAATTTATTGCGAGGAGAGAGAGGGGTGATTCTGGATAACAGTTTATTATTAGTCAAGATAATGTGAGTATTAATTTGGTAATCAGTTCCATTCTACTGTTGTTTGTAAAAACAAGATCAAGAATATTTCCATCTTTATGAGTTAGCAGAAGTAACTAAAACAAAATGCATTTAATATATCAATCATAGAATGTCAATCTCTTGTACATTTTTCACTGCGTACTCCTTCTTGCCATTTTGATGAGGTAATTTAAAATCTCTGGTGAGTATTATTTCAGACATTAGCGTAATTGGGGTTTAATTGATCCTCCAGCATTCTCATTACATGTTCATATTCAGACTTTGACTGATTTCCATGAGTGCTATCATTTGTTTGTCTATATAAGACAGTGATAAGTAAATGTTTGATGATGTAGGACGTCTCATAGGGCAAACTCTATATTTTGGCATCATACTTTATTTCACGAGGAAAATCGTTTTCTATTGGTACGGTGAAATCTGTTGAAAACTTACAAATGGAAAAATAGATTTTGTATCAATGAAACGCAGAGTATTTTTTAATTGTATAAACCATCCTCCCTTACTGTACCAAAAAAGTATCCCCAGTATTAAATTAGTCTTTTAGAGAGAAGCGTTTAATAGATAATGGGTATTTATTGAAAAGTTCACTTTAAAAAAAATAAAAATAAAAAATACAACTCGTTGTTTTTGAAATGTGCTCTTCACTGTATATTATAATCTCTTAATTGTAGGCTAACGGGCGTAAATTATTAAATGATTGGGAGGGGCGTTTAATAGAGCATTTAAGGTACACCAAAAAAATGTTTGAAACAATTGATTGCAAATCCAGGCGAGAAATGGAAGAAAATCTAAGAAAATAGATGTTCGTGTGATTAGATGTATAGTTTTTGCTCTAAAAGTTTTTGTATAGTTTTTCTGTGTAATCATATGAGATGCACAATTACTCGATTCTGATTGGTTAACAGGGTGTGCAATTACAGTGTAATTGAACTCTGCACTCGCGAACCTTTATTGCAGAAAAAAACAAACGAATGCGTGATAACTTTTTTATTTCCTTTTATCAATCATCATTACGTTATAAAAATGAGTACGATCTCACTGAATGTACATTGTTGAATACTTTTTCTATTTTAAAGTATTTTTTCGAATGGAATAAAAAAAGATGTAAACATTCGATTGTTGTTCGAAATATTCATAAATATGAACTTGGTTTCTCTAAACTTCAAAAACATGAACACTAACTGTCCAGAGGCGAATCTAGAGAGTGTGTCGAAATTTGTGGAGGAGAACGTTGGCTATTAAATCATAAAAGAAAAACGTGCAGGTAATTCCATTGGTGATACAAACTGAAAACAGAAATTTATGATATTTCTTTTCAGTCTTTTTGTCGATTAGGTTACTTGCACGTTTTCCTTTTCTACTTTAAGTGAATAAACTCTCCTCCACAAATTTTGACTGAGCTCTAGCTACGCCTATGTAGTTCGTGAAATAACAGTTTAATTCACTCGTAGTAAGTAAAAAACAAATTTTAAACTCGTCCTCCGTACTCGTTAAAATTCGCGTTTTTTACTTACTATTCGTGTATCCATGCGATTACACTGCGTGAAATTTGATGTTTCTGTTTCAGATTACTTACATGAAAACGTCAGAGAAACATGATGTTTGCCGATATTTACTGATGTTTTCCGTAAACCACAACATCTGGAAAAACATCACGTTTTGAAAGAAAGATAACATGACAACCTGAGGGAATTTCTCGCTAAATTCTCATGAAAACACCAAGAAACCTCATGTTTAAGTAATCGGAAAAAAACAAGCTTGATATTGATCTAGGAAGGGAAAAGGCCAACGTGATAATTACGTATCAGTAGAGAACATTCAAAACATGGTCAATAATACGTGATAATAACGTCATCCTATTTTCATTTCTGATGAAACGTCAGACGGCGGTTTTGTAAGATTTACTGTCCTTATTTTTACATTTTACAAGATTTTTATCACAAGACATTGTTAACAGAGAAATGTGTAGGGAAAATTTATTTACACAACGATTTGAAGCAAGCTTTTACTGGTAACATAACTTCACTAAAATAAATATATATGCACTTACAATAAATACATGTCCATTAAAGTAATATGCCTACAATTAATTAGTAGAATAACCAACGATTTTTAAGTAGATCAACAGTAGGGGAAGTCAAAATTTTGAATACTTTTCAAGGATGTAATTAATTCCTTCCACAGAGCTAACTTTTACGAATTGAAAACACTATCCAAAGAGATATACAGTCGAAGCTCTAATTAGCGGACACCATCGGGAATTCGACTTGGTGTCCGCTAATTGGAGCTGTCCGCCTTTTGGAACGTTTGGTAATATAAGCTCTAAATTCGATTGTAAGCCCTTCTATGGTGTCGTAAAAGGTAAATTTCATATATACGGTACTAGCTATAGGAAGACAAAGAAAGACAAATGAAAGGTTATTTTAAACGCAACTATTATTTTTTTACAAGATGAAAGAAAAATCTCAACAATAATATGAACGATTGAATATCAAGATCACAATGCTAACGTAACAACATTCGAAACTTTCATTTAAAAAAATGTCCAATTGTTTTTTGTTTTTTATTGTTTATTCGAATGGTTTCAAGTCTCTCTTTTATTGAGGAAAGAGAAGATCTCTCATCACTATTGAGATCCTTCACATTAATCAACTTTTCAATGATGACCAGAGCCTCATATGGAGTGATTTCATCGGGCTCAACTTCTTCGACCTCATCCTCACTTTCCTCGTCAGTTACCACTTCTTCGATTTCTTCGGCTCCAGATTCCTTCTGTAAATATCCCGTAACACACTTTTGTAAAGAGCTTACTTTCCAATCTACTTCATCTGAGTTGATCTCGAGAACTGAGGTACACGTTTCGATATCAAAGTCGACGTACTCCTCGGCGGTCATTGAAGAGTCTGATAGTTCATTAAATAGAGCTTTGAACTCATCATCGAGGACTGAATCTTCATCTTCACAGGATTTCTTATCAAATCCACATTTACTAAAACAGTTTCTAAGTGTCAATAGTTTCTAAGTGCCAGTGACCTTCACATTTTATGGGCCAAAAAAGCTAATGGATTGGGCGAAAAATAAATTGGAAGTTGTAAAAGATGATTTGGAGAAAAAGTATGATAAATGTCTCAAATAAACCAAAATTTATCACATTTGTCTTTTTTTTTTCGTGTCCCTTAGCAGTTTGACGCTTAATGTCCACTATTTGGAGCGTAAAAATCAGCATTTTGGCCATTTCGTGCCTAAAATTTCGTCCGCTAATCAGAGCGTCCGCTAATTGAGTGTCCGCCTTTTGGAACGTTTTTTATAAGGATTTGACCAGAAAATGGCCGGGGAAAAAAATCTGTCCGCTAATCAGAGCTGTCCGCCTTTTGGGGTGTCCGCTAATTGGAGCTTCGACTGTATAAAGCTTAACTGTTATTCGATCATAATGCCATGTGGTTCCTGTGTATCACACAATATATAAGAAATTCATGTTAGTTTTGAAACATTCGGATTATTTCTGCAAGTTCTTACTCTGGTGAATTATGTTTCAAGACATCGGAAAATTTACGTTTTATTTTTCTCTTTCGCGATATTTCTGTCCTTGAACGGAAAACTTAATAACATGGTGTTTGATATCAGAAAACATTAAAACTTCTTGTTGAAAAGTTGAAAACATGCAAATGTTTGATGATGTCTGGATTATAAGAAACACGATGTTTGCGAGAAAAATATTACAACATCATGTTTACACGATTTTTACTAACAACAGATTTCAGATAACATTAAATTTCGTGCAGTGTTACTAGTACAAATGACAGATGCGTATATAAGGATATCTGGGGAAAAAATCATTAAATAGTTATACGCGAACTTAAATCCTTGAAAAAATTAACTGACTTTAGGCATTATTTCCACCTCCTGCATCATACACGCGTATCTTTCAGGACAACTGCATTGTACAGGCAAGTTTCAGATGATTTGAACACTATTTTATTTTATGCCCTATTCTCTGTTTCAAAAAACGATTTGCAAGGTGTTCTATCAAACCAATTTATTACATAAGCAACCTCAAGAAGTTTTGTTAAAAATGCTTGGCACAACCTTGCCAATTTCAAAACAGGTCTTACTGTTTTTGTTTTGTTTTTTATTTTAAGGGTCTGACAATAAAATTCTGCATAAATGTAAATTCCATTCAGCTAATTTCGGGAGAATAAAACGAAGTTTCCAAAATTTTCCAGTAGTACCCTTAGTAATACCCGATACGTAGCCATAACACGCAGAAAAATATCAACCAACAAGAGGCGCCGCATGCACATTTATCAACATATTTTTATGAGCTGAAAAAGATTGGATGGTGTAAAGTTGGCTTAAAAGCGAATGTAAATATGAGATTCAGCCGATTTATTTTTGCGTATATAAGATTATTTTTGTGTATTACAACATTCTTTGTGTATTACAACATATTTAACTTTTTTTGCGTATTTTTGAAATCGATACATCCAAGATTCGTTGTGCACTTTACAGCCACCATAGAAACGTTTGTTTATTAAACAGATCAATCCTTTTTATCATTTTGTTTGCACAATGATTAAGTGCTTGATTTCTTTTAGAATGTTTGGTATTTTAGACTATAAATGGTTTTGCTTGGCTATCACACAAAGGACTCAAAAACTTCAGGTTGCTTTAAGTTATTTACTTAAGGCAGGCGGAAACTGTACAAACATGTTGCGCCAACATTCGACCATTTTTCGAAGTGCCAACATGTTGTCAAAAAACATTCGAATTATAATGTTGGCCACAGTGGTGGTGACTCCGTTTTAATTGCAACAACATGTTGGTCAATTTGTGACAACATTTTGGAGCAAAATGCTGGACCAACATGTAGACACAGTTTGCATCTTCCTTTAATTTCTTTTCTTCAAACTAATACGAACATTTTTACAAGTACTGGTGTCTTTAAAAAGACAAAAATACTTTAGCTCCCGTAAGTTTGATTTTACATGGGACTTGCATCACAATTCCTATCGCATTGTTGAAGTCTCCAAGTAATACCTATTTCCTTGAATAGGCGCCCTTCCTCGAATAAGCACCGCCTTAAATAAGCGCCACTCCTGGAAGTCCGATTTTTGAATAAGCGCCCCCTCTTGTTTTATTATTTTTAATTTTATTGATTTTTTCTTTCATGTTGGATGGTACATAGTTTTCACTAACTTAGACCAACAGTAACAATTAAAAAGTACAATTTATTAAAATAAAAAGCTAAAAATTAAAGTCAAACACAATGTTTGCATCTACAATAAATCTCAAATTTTGGTAAGGCAGACTTGAATTTGAGTAAACTCTCCAACTCTTTTATGTGACCAGGTAATGCATTCCAGGTCCTTGATGCTCGAAAATCAAAAGTGTTTGTTGTACTCGCTTTATTTGCATGAATGGAGATGAGTGTCTGGCCTTGTCTAAGTTTGTATGGGATATTTTTCTTATGAAAGGTATCCCACATAATTTCAGGATTCAAATGGTTGACGCTTTTTTGTACTTCAATTATCATCAGTCTAAGGTTTTTTGTGTGGATCGAGATTGAATTAGTTCTTTCGATAAGTTCAGAAAGGTCTCCTGAGAAAATATTTAGTCTATACCCGGAAACAATATCTGAAACTTTCTCGGATTTGTAACCATACCATTGTCATCAAACCATTTGGTCACGATGGTAAGATTTCGCTTTAAACTACCAATTATGCCTTCGATGGTAGGGCTACATACATGGAGAGTGTTATCATCCGCAAAATTACAGATATCAGATTCCGTTATTGATAACAACAAATCATTGATAAAAATATTGAACAAAATTGGACCAAGTACCGAACCTTGTGGCACACCTATCAGAAATTCCAGAAATTCACTTACACTTGATCCAATGCGCACACGATGTTTGCGATTTCGAAGGTAACAAGAAAAAAGCCGAAGTGCTTTTTGGTCTACGCTATAGGCAGCCAATTTTGCAATTAACAGGTCATGAGGTAAACAATCAAAAGCTTTTGATAGATCCATAAGCACAGCTCCGATCTTTTCACGAGTGTTTAAATGTTTTCGCCATTTGCGAAGCATGTTTAGCAATGCATGTTGTGTGCTATGACTTTTACGAAATCCACAAAAGTGTTTTGAAAACCACTTTTTAATGAATGGATTAAATTGCTTCACAATAAGCTTTTCAAACACTTTTGATAAGACAGGCAGTAGACAGGCAGTTGAATAAGCGCCTCGCTTTTTTTTCTGTTATATTATTACATTTTTTTCAATTACCAGTGTATTCATAATGATCTCGGTAACAACAATATTTCGACAATATTTCGATGCTGTTCGACGGGCCTGGCAATTAAAATTGGCAAACAACATTCAAATTGATGTAGGCTATCGTGTTCATAACACCATTCAACATGTTGGTAAATTTTGTGCCAACATGTTGCGTCAACATGTTGTCACAGTTTGCGCCCTTTCGTTTTGTTAAACTAAAGGGTTTTTCAAAAACTTATTAATAGTCCCTTCAGAGTTCAAAACTTCCAAAGTTAACGGAGGCCCTGTTTATGCCGGTCTTTATTGCCGTTATTTTTGAAAAGTCCACGGCCAAACTCACACAGACAAACGTTATGGCTGCCATTATGAGAAGGCCAATAAGATATTGTGTCAGGGATATAAGTCGTCTGTGATATTAATGAAAAGAAATGGTTGTCTGAAAATAATTACAATTTTTTCCCATCATTTTTCATCAAAGTAAACATTTTTTTATGCATGGTAAAGCTACCACAATGACACTTCTCTTTTTGATGTCATTATTGACTGTCAATTATCAAAAGTGTGCGTAAACAAAACAAACGAAGCTATTTATTTACTCAAATGAAATACGAAACTTTCCCATGACTTCATAGATGCAACAACAACAAAAAACTCGAGATGATTATTATCACGTAGTAAGCTTTCGAAAAATAAGAAGAAAAAAAAGATTCTGTCGTTATACTATCAAAATGAAAATGTATTTCTTTGGATTAGTGGTTTTGACAATACTTTTGCAAATACAGGCAAGCGGTAAGAAATGAAAAGGTTTGAATGAAAAACCTAATTGTACAGGGTATAATGTAAGTTGGGTGTGTGTGTGTGTGTGCATTAGTCATCAAGAGCTATTCAAATTTTCACAAAAGAAGTTTCATATTGAAAACTACTGTTTAGAAAATTTATATCTTATAAATTACAAACTAGAATAATTAGTTTAAATGCTCGTCAGGAAACCCTAAAATCGGTCAATTTCCCCCTTTTTACCAATAGGTGTATCCTGCAAGAGATGTTATTCGGCCGGCACTTGATCGATGTTTTTTTCTCTGTCATTTTAGAATATTTCATGTCCGATGGTCGTAACTGTGGTCAATGCCCAGAAAATGATTATGCAGTTTGTGGATTGGTAGATGGTGGCACCTTTGTGACCTACCGCAACATGTGTTTTCTACTGCAAGCCATATGTAAAACAGGAAAGAAGATCATTTTCAAAAAGCTGGGAAAATGCTGTAAGCATTGTTGCATTTCTTAAGACCCCGTTTTAGAAACTGACTAAAGAAAGGAAAATTTTTGTATCGAATTGAATTTATCTTGTTTATCTTTCTAGATGTGTTATGAGGCGTATCTATAAAGGCGTATCTGAGAAGCTTTATTTCTATAAATTGTATTACTATATATGTATTATTCTATTTTATTTTTGTTTGTTTTTTCCACAACATTTGTACGTGACGGAAGATGCGATAATATTTATATCGAGAGTGTATGGAAGATTTCCCTTCAATCATTCCTTACCCTAACTCTAACATAAAGCCAGTACCGTAAAAATTCCGACAATAAGCACCACCTCTGAATATAGACCCACCGAAACATTAATACAAAAGTATGACCGTATGGGTAAAATACATGAAAAACATTCAAAGAATGTTGTATTATACTTTTTGAACGATTTTCTCACGAGACACGTTACATTTTGATGGTGATATCGAATATTGTGTTGTATTCTAGTCTACCATGACCATAACAGTTATTGAAACAAATAGTACTCCATGTATAAGTGCACCCCCCCCCCCCCCCCCCCCCCCCTCCTATATATATAAGCTTCCCCTTATATTAGCCCACCAAAAAAGCCTTGCGACTCAAGCTCAAGGGTTATTGTCGGAGTTTTACGGTAATTCATATAAGCAACTGTGCATTTTAAGCAGGATTTTATTCAATTATTCAAACTGACCCGTGTTCGAGTCATAATCATGTCACATTTTGAAGCTTCACTTCGATGCGGTTGACTATTATTTGTATTATTATTATTATTATTATTATTATTATTTGATTAAAAAAGCTTGTCGCCTTAATGCTACAAGCCATAGAATGTAACTACCAATAATTGCTAGTTACAGTTGAAGACATAAATTCGAATAACTAAACAATAGTGTTCGGACTGAATAACAGGAAGACACAACCTCATCACTCATCCACTGGTTGTATAAGTCCTGAGAGAACCTTTCTTAAGGTAGTCTCGCTGTCCATCAATACGGTCTTCTGCATTTCACACATCGTACCCTTCAAATGTTCCTTGTTTTCAAAGATTTTCGCCATGTCATTCGCTATTTGCTTTATGCCACCACCGAGGACTCCAATTATCAAAGGCACAACAATGATTTCGTAGTCGGGCCGCCTCTCTCTCGTCTCGAAGGCTAGTTGTCGATACTTTGTTAGCTTTTCCAACCGTTTAGCTTCAATGTTATGTTGCTGAGGGCATGCCATGTCACAGATCCAAACCTTCTTCTTCTCTTTGTCTTCAAGGATCAGGTCGGGTCTCCTTGCAGTTGCAGTCTTGCGTAGGTGGAATTCGAAATCCCACATAAGTTTTCCCTTGTCGTTTTGCATCACCGTTCCTCGTTCCCACCGTTCCTTGTACCATATGGTATTGCCTCCGACAAGTTCGTACTCTTTCGCCCAAGCAACTGCTATAACCATTAGTGCTCTGTTATGTCTCGACAAGTATTCACTATTTGCCAGGAGCTTGCAGCCAGCAGCAATGTGTTCAATGGTTTCATCTCTCTCATGACAAACTCTACAACATCTATCTTCAACTAATTATTTGCAAAATTTTGAAGAGTGCTTTTAAGGCGAATCTATACTAGGTGAAAAACGTAGCAGCGAGTGATTTTTATCGTTGTAGCGAAACGTAAGGGTTTGTATTTTACATGCAATCTACATCATCACCCGTCGCCACATTTTCCGCCTTGTGGAGATTGGGCTCTACCTGATAGGTGGTATGAAATTAGGGCGATATATGAAAAAGTGTTCTGTTTACATTATCATTTCGCTCAAGCATTCGTGGCAGGGTTGTTGAGACAACACGTTTTGTTGAGTTTTTTTGTTTTTTTTTATAAGAAACCACTTTATAAAGGCCATCAAAATTTAAGAAACTTTTGGAACTACGATTAAGTAATGCCAATTTTCAAATAAGTATTTTTTTGGCAAACCTTGAACATTGATAATACTGTAATAATTGATAAAATTATATCACAATGTATATACAGAAGAATCTCGTTAACTCTGACCCTCAGGAGAGACAGTCGAAGTCCAGATACATCGATAACTCTAACTTTCTTGAAAAGTACGACTTATCGTGATTTTATTGATTTTAAAAATTTTTAAAATTGTAATTTCCGTTTTTCTCCACTGTGTGACGTCATGTTGAAATTAGAGAATATATGCTCTCAGGAAATCATGTGATTTTCATAAAATTTGCAAGAATTCAAATTCGAATCATTTCTTTGGTTTTCATAAAATTTGCAAGAATTCGATTTCAAATTCGAATGATTTGACCTACGATTTTCAGAAAGTCCGAGTTACACGAGGTTTTATTTGCTAAAGGACCGAGAAAAATGAAAAATTTCATATCATTTCGAACACTTATTCAAAAGTTGGAAAATAAATAATAATGTTAAGCTGGGAGGAGTGCACCAGTTCTAGTAAAAGGCGTATGCTGAGAAAAGCGAATAAAATATAAAGCGAATAGGCAGGTTATGAACGACTAAAACGTGAAAGTGACAAAATTATAATGGGAAAGACTACTGACAAAAATAAGAGGTTTCATTGTCCGTATGATAAGAATAATATTTAAAAAAAAAAAAAAAATATTTCTAAACTCAGATTAATTAAAAAGGCCAACAAAAAAAAAAAAGAAAAAAGAAGAAGGGGAAAAAAATGTTCCTGTTATGTAGAGAAAAAGTGATGAAAATGTTGCCTATGTACACACATCAACAAAAAATTCGAACTGTAGAAAATGAAAGCCAAGGCTGATAGTCAATCCGTTGATAACGTCTCACACAAGAATGTACTGTACGTAAAGCTAGTTGTGGCCGAGTTCCTTATAAAAAGAATAAAGTACGTATATGTAACTAAAATGTTGTGAAAAAACTTAGTGCTAATGGTAAATAAATTCATTTAGGTCAAAGTTTAGCCTGTACTGGATATTCTTAGCCAGCAGTCCAAAGATTGTCCAGACGATGAAGATATTGGGGGGGGGATTTGGATTCAATCACGTACGATGGCAGACTGTTCCATAAGTGGATAATACAATTAGCGAAGGAATTTTTCCTCAGATCTGTATAAAACCTTGATTTAAATAATTTTTTACAACGGGGTATAAACGACGGCAACTATGTTCATGCCGTCCTAAACTCTATCTGTCGTCATTGGCTTTAAGGGGGATTCCTGACAATTAAGTACTTTTTTAAAAATTGATGACTTTTTCACAATTTTTTTTTCTTGAAGGATGTATATCAATACAAAAAAGGAAAAAAAAAATGAAAAAATGAAAAAATCCATAATGGTAGCCTAGCAGTGGCATGAATAATTAGTTTTACAGGCAAAAGCGGTCGGATAATATCTCAAGAACCACAAGTCTGAATGATTTAAAATTTAACAGTGTTTTTCAACATACTCTAAATTGTGAACTGACACTATTTTTATAACTTTTCAGGTAAGATATGGTACAAATTTGTAAGCAACTAAATAGTACTTATTTTATTCAAAAAATCTTCATAAAAAACCCTTGATAACCTATGTTCTCTATTAAACATATCTCAAATTATAGTGTTAGATCATAGCATAGACCTGAAGGAAGAAACTCTGAAAATTTCAATAAAAACAGATAAGCCGTTCTAAAATTACAGCCCGACCAGTGAAACAAACATGTAAAAATTAGTAAAATTCGCTAAAAAAGTATAACATAAAATTTTAGCAATATCGTAAGGCTAACAGTCCATTAAGTCCATAAAATTCATTCAAAAACCACCAGCTTCATATGTGTTACCTTCCTTTTCAATAATTGCATCATTAACTTTTTTTTTAGAGTGCCTCAGAATCATTCGACGTTTCTTTTGGGGCTCAGTCACTTTGTAAGCAGACAAGCGTTTTCGCTTACCGTTTAATAAACCACAGTTTTTGATCATGTAAAAACCAGGATTGATGTTCAAAGTTTCGAATATATCTACTGCAGCTTTTTGACCATAATTAAAATGACTTATGGCATCATAAACACCAAAACATAGTGTTCTCAGACCGACATGGTTGGTTTTGGGAACTCAAAAAAATTGACACTCTGCAAAATTATTTTGGGATTGCTCTGCGCCAAAATGTTAACAAGCTTGATGAAATGAGAAAAGCTTGTGTACCATGTTGCCGGATACCATGAATCTTGTCCAAAGTCTCAAGAATCATGGTGTCAATACCAAGTAGATAAAATAAACAACACAAATCATTACAAGTCGAAAGGAGACCTTCCAATTGAGGTCAGAAAGGCTATTCTTCCCATTTATAGAGATCTTTGTAAGGAAGAAATGCTAAAGAAATGTCTCCATGGGAAGACTCAAAACGCCAATGAGTCCTTTAACGCTACCATTTGGAACAATGGAGATTGCAGTTGTAACACCAAGGAGTGAAGAATAACCTTTGCGTTGCCATGTACCATCAACAGACACACCAACATCAGCAGTTGCTTTCCCTTTACGTAAAGAAGCTGCAGCCTCTGACATGCTTTTTTCAGCAACAACTTTGCAAGATGACTTTATAATATTTGCCATATTATCATAGCTTGATTGAGTCATTGGTGGAGGCATGTTTAGATAACCACATAGCTTTGATAATTGGGAGAAACCAACACCAATACTACGAAAACTATATACAGCTCTAGCGTTCACTTCCATTGCATGCATACCTCTTCCCTTCTCATCTTTGGTGGTGATAATCTCTGGTGATGTGTAAAAACCATGTTTAAAAGGACAACTGTTGCAACTAATATTAAGATAAGATGAAAGTCCTTTCTTTTTACTAGAAATTTCACTCAAAAGCAGGGTTCTGGTAACGAAGCAGTTCGGACACGCGAGAATGTCAAGTACAGTGGATAATATTGACATATCTAAAAGTCTAAATCCACTTGTCATATTTATATTATAATTAGTCTCTATATCAGCTAATTTACTGGAAGAAGCTGTTTTTGGATCAGATGTCTGTTTAACTGTGATATCAACATCATCATTGGTGGTATCGACAACCTCATCAGGTGGTGAAGGATTTACAACCTTTCTAACTAGCTTTATGCCTTTGTTTGGATTTCTCCTCTTTTTACCATACAACTTCTTACTCCTTTGTTTTGTACAACGCCCTGCATCTCCCTTTTCTCTCATTCTGTTATCGTTTTTTCCCATTTCAAAGTTATCAAGCAGCAATACAAGGTTCAACAGACAACCATTTAAACAGACTGAGATCTTGCTTGTTATTTAAATGTATAGCCAAAAAACCCGAGAAAAAGCCTCACACCACACCAAGCTAAGTATCTAGGCTAATGATACCGGAAAACGGCCTATAAAAAACCGGTTAGAAAAAGATGTAAAGGGAAAGATTTTGGGGAAATTTTTCTCAATTTTTTTGAAATCTTTCTTTCAATAGGTATGCAGTTAAAGGGAAATATTTCCAAATAGACAAATTTTGATGGAAAATGGTTTTCAGATTCGAAAACTAGGATAAATTTAGAGGAAGATAGGTGTATCACTTACCTAGTACTGAAAATTCGATTTTTTTAAAATTTTTTGCTAAAAACTCAAAATGATTATGGTGAATCCCCCTTAAGAAGAGACCTCTCTTCGCGGCTTTATTTAGTGATTCCGATTGGTACCCGATATACATATCCGGATGTCACTTGATTATTCAAGAGAACGTAGGAAAGAATTGATGGATTTTTAAAAAAGTATCGAGGCTTCAGTAAGCTAAAGCATGTTGGGGAAAGTTCAATCAACTTTTATTTTCAGTCTTGAAAATTCATACAGTAGTGTTGACAATATATATCGTTTTATTATATCTCTGTACTGAGCGTGAAATGGGCTAGCTTTACTATGTGTGAGTTCGGTTCAGTTCAGGCTAGCCTGCAGCAGTTCAATGATTGTTTTCGACTTTGGGTTTCGGATATTATGAATATATGGCATCTCGTCATTGTATAGGGGGACGACGTACGTAAGGTAGACGCGGGAATCTAGATGTAATGTTTGAGGTGTGAAAAGGGAGGATAGAAAATATAGACTAGATGGGAACAATGCACACAACAGAAGTTGTCAATGAAAACTGTTTCATTCCATTTGTAGTAGGCTGTTCTGTTAAGGATGATATTTTTTTTGTTTTCTGAGCCTTAAATGACCGACAGTTGACTTGCTTACTCTTTTATTCTTTGGGGTGACACACTTATTGTTTTAATTTTAATTTAATTTCAAATTGACACTAGTGGGTGAGTGGGTCAAATTGATTGACACCAAATTTTTACGAAAGTTTCTATTGATTTTTTTAACACTGAAGAAACAATTTTCAAGTTTACAGAAGAAATATAAACAACCAAGAAGCATCGTGGACCAGACAAAAGTGATCAGTAGTGTGTGACAACCAGAAAATTTCGGATTTAGGTGGGAGTTAGGCTAAAAAATGGTGGTCTAACTCTGAATCGTGTAGTTTTTCATTCTTTTTATTGATTTAATATGTTCAGAGTACCAATCAGTTCACAGTGTAATGATTTTTAAATCAGTACCCTAACGATTATTTGATCGGAACCCCAATTTTTTGTAGCCAGAGAAATTTTGAGGCCTGTTCGTCATAGCGAATCGGAAAATAGTGAAAGTCAGTCACAGAAACCTTGAAAGACATGCAATCATGTGAAAAACATGCATGATGGTATGTTCCTCTAAAAGAAAGTATTTGCATTTTTTAACAAGTTCATGTTTAAAGCAACTAGGTAATAAAATTATGTCTGATTACGATTTTGGATCTCCACTTGGAACTTCCTCATCACTTGGCACATATGGGAGTGGTGGTGGTAAGGGCAACAATGCTATGGTAATGGAAACTGTCAAGCAACAAATAGCAGTTGCAAATGCACAGGAACTGCTCTCAGTAAGTAAATTCGATCAGTACAAACACATTTCTTCTAGGTTTACCTTGATGTCAGGATGTCATTATTTGTTGGGGAAATAGTGGCCTAGTGTTCGGTCGGTCAGCTTTAGCTAAGCTTAGTACTAGTTGAGCTGTTGAAGCATATCTGCAACTTCCATACCCCAAATGTGGTCTTCAAATGCTTCAAGACCTCCTGTCTTAGACCTGTCTTCGTAGACAAAAGCTTCAGGACTTTCCCAGTTTCAGATGCCATGTCTTGAAGTCGGAAAAGCAATAATTTGTCAAGAATTAAATTGGAACAGAAAAGGCTGCAGCTTTTTTGCATGGCAGGAAAAAAATCTGAAAATAGAAAATGACCTTCACCTGGGTTCGTACCTGAAAAACCTTTAATACTGCAATCAGTAAAATAAAAATTATATCATGATTTTTAATTTTCTGGACTCAGGGAAAAACTGCCATTTCATTGTTTCACTCAGGGAAAGGAAAACTTCAGGGAAAAAGTGTAATAACTTGACTAAAGTCAGGGAAATGTTTTTGAAAAAACTGCTACGAGCCCTTTTTACTGAGCAAAAGAAATAGTATATTTATTATTTGATCACCATACTCAAATTCAACCATGATCCTAAAAAATCCTAATTTTAAAGCAAGATATATTTTTAGTTATAATTACAGTATCAAATTTATTGTATGTTTTATTTCGTAGAAAATGTCAGATAAGTGCTTCAAAAAGTGTATTTACAAGCCTGGCACAAGTCTTGACAGCTCTGAACAGGTATATGTCTTTTACTACACCAGGCAGCATTTTGAATGCTGTGTTATATGGGATTGAAAGAGGCCTTATTTAATTGAGTTTACTTCTATCACATTCACTAATACAAAAATACTTAAAAATTGGTCTTTGGACTTTTTTGCATTACAATGTGTAGTATGAAAATAAATAATTTTCAAGAGCGTTTTCTAAGAGGAGTAAAGGCTTTTACCTACAAAGTGTATGGTATGAATGTGAAGTTCATCTTCAGATTTGTTGAACCCCATAGCCAGTGGATAAAGTCTATGCGGAGGAGTGTTTTCTATATGAATGGCAAGCAATATCGCCTGCTGTTGCAATAAAAAAACACTCCTCCACGATACTTTTTTTAAGATTTTGCCCATTTAGTAGTTTCGAAACTTGAGAATGGATTAACATCGTATAGCAATTCTTTTTCATGAAACTTACCATTAAACTGGTCGATTCTTTAGAAATGCGTAGCAATGTGTATGGACAGATATATGGAAGCTTGGAATCTAGTTTCGCAAACGTATACGAATCGATTAAGTCAGGAGCACAGTCGTGGAGGAGGTCTGATGTAAACAGAAATGCAAATTTTCACACTTCCACGGTCTAAACAAACTTTTTGGTTCCAGTGCACATCAAGGATCTTGACAGAAGTCGAAGTGGTAGAAAAAAATTAGTGAAAAACGTTTGAATAGGAAGTCTTGTTACTGCTTACAATATTCTCATTCAATTCCACTGCTTGGCGTTCATTTGTTTGTATGAGTGCCATTCCTTAAGGCATTGATATAAATATTTCACTTGACTAAAGAATATATTTTTTGTATGTTTAGAAGAAATAAGAAATAAGAATTGTTTTAGCGTGGATTTATTTTCGCGGTTGACTAAAATTTTGTGCACTTTGCGTGGGTAATGTTTAAAAAAAAATCCCTGCAAAAAATGCGAACATTTGTTCACGTAAAGTTCTCCTTCGAGGAGAAACCGGGGAAAACTGACTAAAATCTTTGCAATCGGCTAAAGTTTACCGCGACTTAATTTTTGGCCCGCTTTTTATCCCCGCTTTTTTCCCTAATAAGGTATACAATAATGGTGTTACAATCTAGTTTGTGTTATAGGGGTTTAATAATGATGTTAATTCATCTATTGGATGACAGCTTTCTGTGTGATTTCGATATCCGCTGAAACTTTGTTTGGGTTTGTTTACTTCTATTGGCCGTTGTTTTTTATGCTGGAACGAATAGCATTGCTTATCACAAGTCTAACTTGTTGGTAGAATTCCAGCCAACAAATGTTAGAGGCCCACGATCTAAATGAAAATCAATGATTATAAGAACATCAATATCTATAGCTTCTTCTCGATATACATTCTACTCCTGTTTTTTGTCTCTCTAGCTGTCCACTGCATAAAAACAAATATAAGACCGAACTAACTTGTCACATTCTCTGCAATAGAATCTTCCATAACATGGCTGCGTTCCAGTGTATTGTTTAAATGTTATCAGCAACGACCCTTTATTTATTTCCACGTATTCATGACGTGATTCTAAATAAGCTTCGACTTCAGGCCTGTTTCTCTGTTCATGTCTCTGTGAATGCTTTCCAGCTCCAACAATTATCTTCAAATAAGGAGGAAGCTGTGCAGAGGTTAATGACCTGATATGTGCAAGACGTGCTTCTAATTTCATCTCAGTCTCCCCAAGAGGAACAAAGAACTTTCGTTTATATTTCAATTCTTTGCGCAACCGTTTGTCGTCTTACTCAGTGGGCAAAATCTTCAAAAAATCTCTGTGGAAGAGTTTTCTTTTATTGAAACAGCAGGCGATGTTGCTTGCCATTCCTATAGAAAACACTCCTCCTCATAGACTTTTTGAAGATTTTGCCCACTGGGTTAAATAATGTAAGTCAATAACTCTAATATCGCGTCCCAAATTGCAGAATTCAAAATAGTTTTCTTTTGCTAATTCGTGGCAATAGTTCATTTTATCAGCATATTTATTCTTGATATTTCTTAATCGAATTTGTGTTTTGGTGCTGGGGATTCTACCAGCTTCAACTTTTAGTGCTTCTTAGCCATAAAAGCCTCTGGGTTTATTATAGGAATCACCCAAAGCACGGTAGTATTTCCCCTTTGAGACCATCAGTAGCAATGCAGTTACTTGTTTCGCTCGCGTCTCTTTGCACTCCTTTAAAGTCAAGATGGCATCTTGTGATTCTCCATAATGAAAGGCATCGTCATCTATCGAGTATTTAGTTATTCTAGCGATATTATGAAGAAATGAATGATCTGGACCAATCAAGTCGCCTATCTTGCAGTTCCTGCATATTATCGTATACCCATTGTCGATTTTGTGCAAAGTACAATTAGATTCGTCATATATTTTGACATTTTCCTGCATAACTTGCAACATTTTTGACTCAGTATCACCCGGAAACCCATGTTTTTCAAAATCAATACGAAACTTATCTAAATCGTTTTTCCGATTTTCACTATGGTCAGTTGAAACACGGTGTTCATTAGTAGCCTTTTCTTTGCTGTGTGAATCTGCTTTCTGATCGTCAATATTCTTTTGGTAGTTTTTATTAAAACAACAAACGTTTTGCATATTGCTCTACCTGACAGTTCACGATAATAGAAGACACGATCTTTTGACAAATCCAAGATATATTTGACTAGCTTTCATATTAAATTGATTGGGTTAAAATGCTCTGGGACCTACTTCGCAGGACCCTCATTGATAAGAAGAAGAAGAAGAAGAAGCTATCCTGGGTAAACATTAATAATAATAATAGTTAAGGCAAAAGAAAAAAGTTTAGAATTCAACATGCAAGCGCAACATATCCAATCCTACATTGCCCACCCGCAACGCACACAACATTTTTCATCCAACACTTCTGGCGATGTTGAACCTTGTTTTTCCTGGTCTTTAAAATAAATGTATCAATAAAACTGATAAAACTGAAAGTTGTATAATCTAAAATTTATCTTATCCGTACATGAAAGATCACTAAAAATAAAATGAACTCTTTAAATTCGACAGTCATGTTTACGGAAATCCTGTCAAAGCTAAACTTACCGGGTAGTTTTAAAAATTATGAATATGTTTCTCGCACAGAATAAGTATTTCGCTATGATTCAAATTGGCGCACTAGGCGCTTACCTAAAGGCAAAAACGTCGTCCGCAAAAATTTTTGTATCTCAGGGAAAATTTCGACACTATTTACCGACGAAATTTTTTGCCTGGTGTCTGGTATGACATTTCTTTTTATTTTTTGGGTCATATAACTAATCATCTCCTATTACAATAGGTACAACTATAGTTTTTTTCTAAAGATTTTATCGCTCCTTCATCATCTTCAATCGCTTCTTCGTCATTTTCAATTTGTTCTTTTCTATCCTCGATGGCAAGAGTTTCGAATTCATTATCTTCCTTGTCATCATTTTCATTTTCGTTAGATAATTGAGTAAGATGGCCGATGTACTCATAAGTGTTGAAAATTTCAACGAAAATTTCTCCACTTTAAGGATAAAAATAATTTTTTTTACAAAAATAAAAAAAAAATCGATTCTACATTTTCTATATGGTTCAATTGAAAAATTTATGGGCTTTGATATGGTACAAGTACCAACATTTTTCAAATTTTTTTAAAAAAAATGGGGATTTTCTTTTTGGATACATATTTTGTTTACGCATCTTTTACAATTTGTACACAAAAGGTAGTAATCAACACTATCTTGTTGCCATGGTAAAGCTTTTTACTTTCTTTTATGTGAAAATTGAATAGGAGGTTAGCTCTTTGTTTAAAAAGTATGCAGAAGTAATTGTATCACTAAAAATATAACTTTCATTTTCTAAGATCGATTTTTCAAGGGGATGACTGCACGTTTTTAGTTACAGTCTCAAAAGTTTTTACGTAATCACTTTGCGGTTTTCACCAATCGAAAGCTAGTCACATGCCTAAAACTGTTACTCTTCATTTTAACGATTAAAGGTTCTTCGCTTTAAAAACCCCGTTTCGTTCAAATATTCAATTTCCTTATAATGACAAACATAATATTATGCTATAATACTATAATGCTATAATGCAAAAAAGGAAAACAAAACAGGGAACTCCTTTTTCCTTCAATGTGTGTGTGTAGATCACGACTACGCTTTTAGTTTTTTGATAATATAAGAAATTTTGGAGACAGGAACTAAAAACGGGAAAAATTGGATTGTTTTGGGGGAGAAATCATAACTTCTTTATAGAAAGGAATTTTTTTATTCTGATTTCGAATAAATACAGTAAAATCATTTGTCTTTCAATTCATATTTGGTTTCAAGCACAAAAGAAATGATTTCATTGGATATTAGGGTGTTTTAAAAAACATGCGACAAAACCATGAAATTCCTCCGCTAAAAGAAATCGTCGGTAAAACAATTTCGTCGGCCAATATATCTTTGTTTTTGCCTCTAAGGTATTAAATTTTGAGATTTTATAGAAAAGAGGAGCGGTCGAAAGGTGTTACAGTTGCCGCTCGATATGTGGAACCCCGGATAAGTGGAACTTTCACTAAGTGGAACCAGTTTCCCTGGTCCCTTGGATTTGCCTTATCAAAATCTCTTAATTTCTTCGGATAAGTGGAACCCCGTATAAGTGGAACATTCGCTAAGTGGAACTATTTTTCTGGCCCCTTGAGCCAAATTTTCGATTTTCAAAACAAATTCCGGAATTCCAACGTTCGAACGTGTTTTTTTTTACATTCGAATCACGGATTTTTTAAAACTAACACATGTGTGGTGACACATTACAGCTAATTTTCTGAAGGCAACATGGCATCCGTACAGGCATCGAAAAGAAAGATTCAATCTAAAAGTTTGCTTGAGAAATACAACGCCTTAAAAGAGATTGAAGAAGGTCAAAGCTGTATTTCAACTGCTAGAAAGTATGGTGTCGCAAAAAACACAATATCACATTGGTTGAAAAAAAAACAAGACATATATCGGGCGATCGATGAGAACAATGCAGGAACGAAACGAAAAAGAGTCAAATCAGCTACTTATGAAGTGTTAGATAAAGCAATTTACAAATGGTTCGTTAGCGTACGACACAACAACATTCCTATATCTGCTCGCATCATCAAGCTAAAGGCTCTCTTGAGTTTGCAAAAGGTCTTCAGTGTAATTATGATGGATTATTGATGGATGGTTGGGTCGCTGGAAAGAGCGTTTTAACGTTCGCTTTAAAACAGTGTCAGGTACGATTTACAAATTCTTCAACAGTTGTTCTTTCAAAATATTTATGCAACTTCCCTCTCCGGAGAAGAATAGTTAGCATAGCACTTTCATTCCTTTTCGATCTCCTTGGTTAACTGCTTTTCCGGTCACTATCAAAGAACATTTATTTCCGTCGTTTGCTCGTAAAAAGTAAAAAATAGTCTTCGCAAATCTTCCTGTCTTTCCTTTAGGTAAATGTCCGACTACCGATCCATTTCTCTTAACCACGACAGCAAATTTGTCCTCTATATTTTTGGGCTCCATCATGGCTGTCAATTCCTCGCTTACGAACGGAGTCCAAATATTACACGTGATATCCCATTACAGACGAGTCTAAATTGTGTGACTTTATAAGAACTATTGGTATCATACCAAGAGAGAGTAACTTTTCTATTTCTACTGCCATTTTATGAAACGTTTAAAAACCTTTTCAAACAAGTTTGTAATATAAATTCGAATGAAATGTTTTTTTATGAAAACGTTCGAATTTTTCTTAAAGTCCTGTACACACTTTGTCTGAAATTTCTGTAGGAGAGGGCAAAACTGTGGTAGATGAAATGATTGCACCCTGGTACGAAACAAGTCTTCCAACTATACTCTCCGACTATGCACTAGCTGACATATACAATGCAGACGAATTTGGGCTATTCTTTCAAGCGTTGCCAGAAAAGACCATGCACCTAAAGAGCGAAAAATGTGTGGGTGGTAAACACAGTAAAGTCCGTCTAACTGGTATGTCAGCTGTAAATGCTCTTGGTGATAAATTGCCTATGTTTGTGATCGGCAAGGCTAAATCCCCAAGATGTTTTAAAAATCTGAAGAGTCTGCCCTGTCGCTACCGTGGTCAGAAAAAAAGCTGGATGGACAGTGATTTGTTTGAGGAGTGGGTTCGGGAGTTGGATGGCAAGTTTGTACGAGAAGATCGGAAAGTTGTATTAATTGTAGACAACTGCCCAGGACATCCACATGTTGGTGGCTTAAAAGCGATTCGTTTGGTTTTCTTACCTCCCAATACCACGTCTAAGACACAGCCGATGGACCAAGGGGTGATTCGCTCTTAGAAGGCAAAGTAACGTTCCCGAATGGTCCTGATGATAAATCAAAGCAATTGATGCGAGAAAAGAAATTCCAAAAATCAACATTCGGTCGCAAAATGATTTGGATGATCCATTCAGTGAGCTAAGGGGCAACTTGAAAGAATTGGAAACTCGGCAAGAGTATGTAACACCTAGCGACTTTACTACTGAAGATTTTGTAGGTTTAGATGATTCTGTAGCTGCCACTGAGCCCGTACTATCTGTAGATGAAATAATCGATAGCCTACAAGATATCACGGATAGCATTGTGGTTGATGATGATGAGATGGAAGACGAAAGCAAAGATGATGAATGCTTGCAAAAGCCTAGTTGCACTGACGTAAGAAACGCAATCGAAACACTTTTAGACTTAAGCCTATTTGTAGAAGAAGATGGAATACGTTCATCGATCGTGAATGTGTCCGGGTTGGTCGAAAAACAACTGATAAGTCACTTAAAACAAGCGTCCATTCACGATTTTTTCTACAGAGACTAAAAAGTTGTAAAGTTTCGTTCTAAGTGACTATATAAAAGTAACTTTCATAAATTGAACTCGCTATGTCTTATTTTATTTTTTCATAATAGATTACGGGGATGGGGGTGGTGGGCGCTAATTAAAGTTTAAGAAATTCACAAAAACGGCGATTACAAGATTCTTTGGCATTAATTCGAACTATTTACGATAACAACTTATCTATTATTCTTTATGAATGAAAAGTTTGTTTTGAGAACAGGAAAAAATCCTCAATTCAATCTGTGCATGGATCAATAATAAACATTGAATAATAGAAATCAAAAAAAAAGAAAAATATCTTGAAAACAAATTCAAATTTCTTTTGTAAAGCCCTTCAAATTTTTGTATTGGTCCATACTTTTTAGTTCAATTAGTTAGGGAATTCTTAACACCTAACTTTAATAAAACATTCGCAATGTTTATATGTAAAAAGAAGAAGAAATGAAAAATCTAGAAAATAAAAATGTTGCTTCTTATGTTTTTAATGTTTTTAATAAAGAAAGTAAATCGTTTGTACGAAGGCCACAAATTGTGGCATAAATTTTACTGGAGCTCATATGAATTGGCAGGATATATGCACAATAACGAGTTGCATATTTGGTATTTTCCTTCACACAACTGGCATTTACTTGATGGTGAATTGCAGTTTACATCAATACATACTCCTGATCAACTTATCTGTTAGTAGCATCATTCTAGCAATCCAAAACCTAGCGTGGATACTGGCAGAACAAATAAGAAACCAAGAATTGGAAGTCTATTTGATCTTTCTTCGGTTTGGTGCATGTATTGCCTACTACGTTGCTTTGGTTGAGATCACCATCGAAAGATTCCTTGAAATCTATTTGCATATGCAATACATCACTTGTGCGTTTTATCGGCACAAAAGGTTGCTTTCCTTTATTGGACTCATAGCATGTACTTTGGCTGTCTTAGTTCTATCTGGATTGCACCAGGTTTTTCGTTTTACGAAGTTGAGGGTGTTGCATGTTGGTGATATTGCTGTACTTGCTTGCAATATTCAAACCGTGGTACTTTGTTGTAGCGTGTATGGATATATCTTTCGAATAATGAGAAAGAAAGCCTGCCTGGTGGCGAATCGAAAAAATTGCAAGAACACGAGAAAACTTTGTGTACCTCTGATGATTTTGATAACCTTTATGATTTTCATATCTGTGCCAGACATTGTCGTAATGTTCAACAGAAAGTTTTTGGTGTATGCGCGATTGCTGTGGCGGTTGAACATAATAAGCGATGCGCTGATTTACCTCATTTTGAATCAGCCAATCAGGAAGACACTGACTCGCACATTAAAACGAAAGACCGCAAAATATTCGCAGAAGAAACGCTATTCTGCCGAAAGAACACTTAGTACATTGTGACTAAAAGTCGATTTCTGCTCCTTCTACATGTTCATTCATAGATTGTATGAGGTGAGGCGAATACATGAGAGCGTTGGGTTAGAGTTGGGGGAGAACGTTGATGATTCACGCAATGTGGAAATACAAAGAAAAAGAAGAAATACGAATTATGCCCTAATTCGTATTTCGTTAATACTTCAGAATTAATACTAAACATTTTGAAAATCTCTGATGGGTCCTTAAGCGAAAATTTGACGGGTTGTGTAGGTTATGTAGTAATAAATGGATGTTAGTCTTTTACGAAAAATTTGTAACTAAGGCATTGACGCCTGAAAAGGTACAGGAAGAAAAATACATTTTCCTTCGATTCTGAAAGTTATGAGGTTGAGGCTGTAGGAGGTCACGAGGAATCAAAGTTTAACAATTTGCTTCGAAATTAAAATAATATCTTGAAAAGCATTTCTGGTTGGTTGCTTACGATCTTAGAAGCCAATAGAAGTATGCATTTCTAACTGTGCTTGAGGGAATTTTAAAACTGCCTTTGTTAAATTTTCAAAAAACTTAGGCGAGCTTTATTCGAATAGATTTATAGACGTCGCCAGTCATTCTATTTTTATACGTCCATGTTATAACCCCAAAAATGAAATGATTAAAACTTTTAGGAGGAAAGATATTTCGGAGAGGATTTTTGTCATCCCGAGACACCCAGCGGCAACTTTTGGCACTACCTCTATTTTAAAATTTCTGTATTCGCCCCTGATAGCTTGTAGCACCCAGTAATAAGGACAGTTTTGTATTAACAAAAAACTGTAGGAAATTAACTAAGAACAAAATCTGAGGCAGGAACTTTTTCAGAAGGTCTTTAAAAGAACAGGCTGAATACTTAGCATGCAATGACGACAAAACTCTGCCAATATCTTTTGAGAGGGCTATCTGAACTATCAATATCAGAAAGTTTGGCCAAGAAGCACTATCAAGTCTAACGAACACAGATGGTGAATTTAGGTTTAGTTTAGTTTAGGTTTCTCTATTCTCAAATCAAGAATGAAACAAGTTAGCATGTATACGTGGGAGCAAGTTAAATTCAAGGTAAGTTTGAGACAAAAGAATAAACAACCATTGAAGGCTTAGCTCTCTAGAAGAAAAGTTAAGAACAAAATATGAAGAAATCGAGGCTTCAATTTTCAAAAAAATCTAAATCAAAAGTTACTGATCCTTTCTAATAAAAGAAGTGTACTTTACAGAACTCATATATGATGCATAAACGCTGTTGATATATTTTTGTGTAAAGAAGATTCACTCAAAAAATTCATTGAATTACAGCTCAGTAATCACGAAACTTTTCTTAAGACATTTTATCTAAGTCTCAGTTAGGTATTAAGACCAAAAGAGGCCTCCTTTTTATAGACATCTTTTAATATATCTTTTTAGAAACGTCTTCAAATCCGATTTATCTGGTTCAAATCCTTTATCCGGTTTATGTCTGGTAGTATATTTACTTAAGAAAACCTTTCTTTTTAGTCAGAAAAATAAAGCAAATATACTAAGGGAAATTATAGCTACACATCAAAAATAAAATTTATTCAAAATGCATTTGTGTTTTAATCAGCTTTTTCGATATACTGACGACGGCGCAAGAGATCTCAGTGCGAACATATACTGGCCTTTGTGTAAGTTTAGAGCGATGATATATATTATATCTCTGTGGTAAGCCAACTTCCCAGTTCCAAGTAGGCGGGTCAGGAGGAACCAAACCGTTACGGATGGAAGCCCACAACGATACAAAACTCCGAGTTACTTATTTAAATGTGTATTTACTAGATCCAGGCTTCTTCGTGTATATGAGCACGTTGGAAAATAATAAATACAGATGTCGAAACAATTGGAACAACCTTATCAATATCCTATTATTTTTGTGCTTTTGGGTTTTCCTCTGCCTTTTGGTATTTTTCTGGTTCTGCTCTGCTCTCTTTTATTTATTTAATTTAATTTAATTTATTTTATACTTTAAATTAAAGTCGATCATGCATGTGTACAGTAAAATCATAAATTAATGAGAAAAAAGGTAAAATAATAATTATTAATATAATACACCAAACAAATTTTCATTTCAATGGGATTCTTTACATTTTGACCTTTTCTCTCAAAAGTATACATACTGGGTACACTCTGCAGAGGAGACTAGGCGCTATACATCTCGGAATTGGAATTGTGGAAAGAAAAAAAATAATTCAATGCGCTCTTCATGATTTTCTTCGCTCTCCTCCTCGCTTTTTGATTTTGTTGTTGTTGTCTTCTATATCAGGGGATTGGAAAAATTATACTAAAAAAAATTAGATGATACAGCTGGATCATACTTAAATTTTCTAGAACAGTTGTATACCATTTTACCATTTTAACCCTATAGTGTTTTTTCTCTACCACTACATTCGCATTACACCTTAGATTTTATTGTTTTACATGCATTTTTTACTGATTTTAATGACTAATAATTTTTGCTTTATTTTGTATTATTATTATTTATTTTTATTATTCAGTACAGGGCCCTCGTTGAAGCAATTTATTTTATAAGTTGAAGAGGCCACCCTGTATAAATATGTTTTAAATAAATAAATAAATAAACAAATAAATAAATAAACAAATAAATAAATAAATAAATAAATAAATAAATAAATAAATAAATAAATAAATAAATAAATAAATAAATAAATAAATAAATAAATAAATAAATAAATAAATAAATACAATTCATAATGGCAGATTGTTTGTCTGAGAGAGCCAAATCGAAAGTAAACTACATCGAAGGACTACATTTCTCTCTCATGGTAGACTAATTGATTCGTTTCTTTTATTTACTATTCGTTTATAGTCTATAGTTTTAAAGTTTGGTGTGCCTGGAACTAACTTTGGCAAGGTCGATTCCATGGTGGGGAAGGACATCAAGAACTCTGAATTAATATATATTATTTAATAGGGTATATATAATAGAGCCTCTAGCCTAGCTAGCTACCTGATTATGTTTGTAGAATTTTCTGTGGTGACTGACGTGGTGACAATCGATACGACATATTGTAAACATGAAATCAAATTTCCAGCAATTAACATCACTTTTTAAGCTAGTTGGCTAATTGTTGTATCCAGCCAGGCTGGGATCGACATCATATTTATTGAGGAGAGAAACAGAGAATACTCACCTGCATAATATATAGCTACTCACATCAATCATTTATAGGAAAATGTTTTGGAATGTTTTTGATCATCAGCTGTTTTGTTTTCCCTCAACAACAATACACCAAATTTATTGGCTGAATTTCCAAATCACAATGACCCTCCAGATGCAAGAATGGATTTTTCAAAGTGTCTGCATGGCGCTGGCAGTTTTTTGTGGCTGGGAGTGTCCCATTCAAACATATTTGTTGTTCTTTAGAGTAAGGATAAAAGGGTAAACAAGTCAACTGCCAGACATTTAAGGCTAAGAAAACAAAAGAAACTACTGGTCATGCAGAGACAGCATAGTGTCGGTGCAGCGTATATAAAATTTCATGAAACATAATCTGTTTATTGCATTGATTCTACATACTCATTAAAATTAAATAATAGTGTGTATTGGAAATATATAAATAAAACTTATAACGTTATTGAAATGTATTTCATAAAGGTCATTTGCTTAACAACTTGAGAATTTAAGAGTAATCATTCTCCTGCATTTTGAGTTCGTAAGTTAAATCGTCCCGCATATTTCGCTTTGTATAAGTACTGAGAAATCAATGTTGATGTCAATGAGATGATGTTAATGTCCATCCAGTTTACATTTCTACCGGACATCTTGTCTGATGTGGAAAAAGAAATATTCAAGCCTGATCATTCCTGTATACATGTCATACACCCAGTAAGGTATATATATATAATGTTGTTTTTGGATGCTCAGAACAGAAAAACCAGAGAACGGAGAAATATTCTTCTGAAATTATTGACAGCAAACCGAATCATCTATTTATTTTCTTATATCCAAATAACCACAACAGTTATTTTTAAGGGCCCATGAATGACTCACCCAACACTATCTGTTTGTGTGATTAACTCTGGAATTTTTAAACAGAAGACTGGACCGAAGTTCCCCCAATTTATTTTTTTGATGTTACAGTATATATGTTCTTGTTTTCATGTTCTCATTCTTTCTTTCAAAAATTATCTATTTTATCTTGGACTTTTCTTGAATTTGGGCATGACTTGGTTCCCAATTAGTGATTACTTCTATGCAAGTTGGACTGTATTACCCCCTGGTATCCATTTGGAAATTCCAAATGCAAATTGAAAAGTCCGGATATAACAATTTTTCATATTATAAATCTAATATGAATATGAAGTTGCTTTCAGCCAATTATAATGCATTGTTTTCATTTAAATAATTATTATTAAATGTCAAAGAAATTTGATTTTAAGATTTTTGTAAATCAATTTATGGATTTCAAATGATTTATTGTTAGAATTGTTATCCCTAAAACCACCAGATATAATTTAAACCACAAAATATATAATTATGGTGGCAGGAAATTGACACATTGGATCGATCGTTTAATCTTGCATGTACAAACTTCTTTTGTATATTGTGTCTCACTTCTTTCGCAATTGTTTCTCAAATATTTAAGGCAAATGACCACTTTTAGTGAGTTTTTATATTTTGGGTACTTTTGCTCAAGGTGTATACCACTGAAATTGGTTGATAAATTGTCTTACAATCTTCTTTTCTAGGAACCTGTTCCAATTTCATATGTTTATTATACATATACTGAATTTATTGTTTGTTTGTATGTATGAAGATATTTGGTATTCAAATAATAAACTCTCCATCCATTTATTAACAGTTTGTTGAATAATGTTGTCAACCAACCTTCCATAAAACATCAGATAGCAGCCTGACATTCTTTTTTTAGAAAAAAAATTTGAAAGAAAAGTAGACAGCGGACATTATTATGTATAATATAACTGTATGAATCAGTTGCATTTACTGTTTTGACAGTTTCAATCTAAAACGGATACATATTTAAAGGAAGAGATATATTTTTCCTTGTTAGAACTCGATCATGAAGTGTTAGGGCTTAAGTAGGAAATGCTGATGTACCATCTTTAAATAACATATATACAGTTTTGCATATAAGTAACAAATATTATATTTGTTTAACTATATATTTGTTAAATGGTTCTTCTGGCTTAGGCTAGCCGTATCTAGTGCTTAGGCAAAATTTATGGAGGAGAGTTAAGTTATTAAGAAAAGTAGAACAGAAAAACGTGCAAGTAATCAATACTTAAGAAATTCCATGACACTATACTCCTCCACGTTTGTGCCTAGATCCATCGCTGCTTAGTTCCTACCGATTACAGTGTCCATTTGTTATAATACTTCATAATCAACAGCTTTCTAGTTTGTCTTCCTTTTTTCTTCTTTTTTTTGTATCACGTTTTTTATCATTTTGAAGCACTTTCAAATAGATTTTTCGAGTTAACTTCCCCTTTCCCCTAAAAATTAATTCATCTGGAAGTTACAGGTGAATTGAATCTGCCCCTTTTAAGATTGCACTGGGAAGAAAATCTTTCGTAAAATCTTTTGCCTTTATTCATGTTCTACGTAGCTATATATTACGAACCCTATAATAACTGTTTAAGAGGGGAATACCGGAAAATATTGACCAATGTCAAAGTAGTATGCGTGACGAGGTCAATATTTGAAGGTATTGGCCGAAATATTGTATTACCCGCGTTTGAGCTTGATTCTTCGAATTTACTTTGCTTCGTATACAAAAATCTTTGTACACAAATTTTTGATTCTCATTTTTCTGTGACATTCGATTTGTTATTAAAAATGCAAGGCAATGAGTTCCCTTAACTGTTTCACTTATAATTTGTCCCTACAATGTTTTACTATCTATCTATTTATGTTTTTTCCGAGATAATTTACAAGATTTAAACTTTTACGGCTGTAGCTATGGTAGCGGGCAATACCGGAGAATATTGCCCGTTATGACGTAAATGTTAACCAATCACGTTGCGTTATTTTCGAAAATACCGATTCAGCCCTACTACGCTGGTAATAATTTATATTTATATGTAATATTATTTACCGTAAATTTTAAATATTCGCCACCTCTCACTGTGAACCCCTTTAATGTCAGAAATAATTAACTTGATTTTGTCAGATTTCTCTTAAGTGAAACTGGAGTTTTATTTTTACATTTTTTAGATAAGCATCTTTTTATGTCTCCTTTATTGTCGCAGTTATTGTCACACGATTTCGACAATTAGATCTAAATTAGATCGCTTTTTAAAACAATAATTAATATCGGTTGAAAGTAGTTTGTCAGCATTTTTGTATTCTATATAAGCATTTGTACGATTACTACAAACATAATTTTAATTCTTCTAAAAGCAATAGTTTTTCAACCGTGTAATCACGTTGTATTCAGAAATGGTTTATATATTCTTTTATGTTTCCGGCTCAGTATATTTCCTATTCAATCTTGTATCTTGTATTAAACTTCCTCGTTTAATTTTTTAGTGATTCTCTGAAAGACAGAAACACAGAAATACTTTATTAATACAATATGCATTGGACGAACGTAATCATTACAATTGGTATTGTTTTTTTTGCTGCATTTGATGGAGCTATTGCGGATGAAGACCCATCACCATGTGACATCGGTGATAGTGGCAAGTCATGGGATTGCAGTAACAGAAAGTTGGACGCGATACCCAAGTCCATAAAGGGAAACATACTCAAATTAAATATGAGTTTTAATCGCATAGAGTCGCTACAGAGTTTGAATTTTAGCCTACTCCCGAATTTGCAGGAATTGTATCTGCAGCACAATATAATCGAGACTGTAAGTACGTCAGTTTTCCGTGGTTTAAGAAATTTGAAGATATTGAACTTGTCGAATAACAAGTTCACATCAATCGCTGAAGAGGCCATAACTCCCTTGAAAAACCTCGAAATCGTTACAATACAGTTTAACCCAACGTTGAAGAGCTTGCCATCTTTCTCAGAAAATACGAATTTAAAAGAAGTGCATCTGAAAGGTAATGTCATTGTAAATGTATCTGATGGTGTTTTTTCCAATTTGACATCATTAGAAGTTTTAGATCTCAGTCAAAATCGAATTTCGTTTTTGGATGACAATGCCTTTCTGTCTTTGCGAAATATACACGACTTGTTACTGAATGAGAATCTGCTCGATGTGCTGCCAATATTTAGAAGCTTGGCAGAGTTACGTCTGTTGAATTTAACTGCCAATCAAATTGATAGCCGTCACATATCCAATCAAACATTTCTTGGTTTAAATAAGTTAACAACTCTTTCATTCCGAAATAACCAGTTAGATAACCTTGAACCATTTCAAAATATACCGAACTTGCAAATCCTTTATCTGGATGGAAACGACCTGAGTCAATTCAAAGAACATTTTGTAGATGGTTTCTTAAATCTTCAGCATTTATCATTGCGAAGTTGCAAATTAAATGTATCATTGTCACCACGAAATACGTCAGAATTGATCCATCTCGACCTGTCAGATAATTACATATCAGACATCGATCAAGTCAAAATAAACGCCCGGTCACTTACCAGCTTGTATCTGGCGAGAAATGAATTATCACAGCTAAGCAGACAAACATTTGCTAATCTATCCTCGTTAAAAGTTCTAAATCTTAATGGAAATAAACTTACCTCCATTGGCACCGAGTTAAACGACCTGACCTCTATAACGAATATCAGTTTATCGAACAATATGATTTCTAATGTCTCTTCAGATGCGTTTGTTGGTATGATATTTCTCGATTTTTTATACTTGGGATCCAACCAGCTACAAACATTACCAGACAGCTTCCTTGCAAACAATTCTAATATAGATGTGCTGGTTTTATCCGATAACCACATAGTGCCAAATATGAAAATGTTTTCGAGCATGTCTAGCTTGGAAACATTGATATTCGACGGTAACAATGTAACTACAGTCGACCCGGCAGTGTTCAGTAATCTTTCGTCTTTGACCAATCTTTCCCTTGCCCGTAATAATATCACAGACATCAATGGTAACGCGTTGATTCTACAGAAGTTACAGAAAGTCAATCTTGCAAACAACAAGTTTGAAAACATACCAATGAAGTTCTTGAAAAATTTTCGAGCACTGTCGCTGGATATGAGAAACAATCGAATTGCAAAACTATCTGAAAACGAATTTCGGGATTTGGACATAGAACAATTGAACCTTATGAACAACAGAATCACCGAATTGAATGACGCCTTGAATTCTCTTACAAAGCTAAAGAAAGTTTACCTATCTGAAAATGCGATCAGTAATATTTCGAGCACGGCATTGGGAACGAACACTGATATCAGCTACATTGACCTTTCATCAAATTATATCTCCACGATTCCTTACACCTTCTTAAAAAACCATACATCGCCAGTCACGGTCAACTTGCTGAATAACAACAACTTGGAATGCAACTCATGTGATCTTGTTCTGTTTATCCAAAGTCAAGTGAGATCAAATAACAAAACTGTTATCATCGGTCGCTGCAAAAGTGAAAACAACTCATCTCTCATGTCGTTATACAAGGCAGATAAAGACATCATGAACTCGAGTTGCAACGCATGTCACCTGTCACCCTGTCAAAACAATGGCGAGTGTCAGTACAACAGCCAACATGGAGCAAGCTGTAATTGCAGTGCTGATTTCACTGGTACACTTTGCGAAACCAACAAAGCAGACTGCTACGAAACAAATTCATGTGGGATTTGTAATGCCACAACTTGTCAACACAACGGGACTTGTTTAGAAACGACCTCGTCAACATTCAAGTGTCATTGTTCATCGAATTATACTGGCGTTTATTGCGAGTCCATTTTGAATGCGTGCACTATGACAGAACGAAATCCCTGTCAAAACGGTGGAACATGTCACACAAAAGATGGACTTCATCGTTATTGCCTATGTCCGATAAATTACGAAGGAACGTATTGTACAAAGTTCAATCCAGTTTGCAAAAGCCAGTGTCAGAACAACGGCACTTGTCATACAATTTCCAAAAAATCCTACGTTTGCTCATGTCAAGCTTATTTCACTGGACGGAATTGTGAGACATACACGCATACGAATATCTCTCATGCATGTGATCCCTCCCCTTGTAAAAATGATGGAATTTGCGTACCATTGAATGGTACTGAGCATCCGTTTTCATGCAATTGCACCGAAAGTTTTAAGGGTAGTATATGTGAGAATCGAATCACCCCTAGGGACATCAACAAAATACGAAGTCACAACAAAAAAGTCGGCGTCATTATCGGCGTCATTATTGGAATTTGCGTTCTAGCTGCGATTCTAGTGTTAGTATACAAACGAAAGCATACCCTACCATGTTTGAAGAAGAAAAACAACATGGATTTTTACAAACTTGACGAAGACTTTTAAGAAGAAGCTTCTGGCGACGTTGGATTTATGAATTCTCCTTTTGTTATGTTATTTCTTGCAGTTTTAAACTTTTTGATGTCGAAAAGTCTACCTTATTTTAAGTCTATAATTTATTTACTCTGGCATGTTTTGTTTTGGACTCATTATTTTAGGAGGAAGTTTAAACTGTACAATCTTAGCCAGGATTAAAATTGAATTCTGTTACGTATTTAACGGACACCATCCCCTCTTCCCAACAACACAGTTGTTAAAGGGTGCTGGCTACTAGACTCAACTTTGTTTATTGGGGGAGGAATGTTATTTTCTTCATAAGTTCCCACTGTTTTGCCCAACATTGTAGATCGATTAATCTCTGACAAATCATGTGCGATACGCAAAAATGATAACACTTATTTTATAGCAGTGATATGTTGTTGTTTACTTTGCCTGTAAATTTTTATTATTGTTGTGTTAAATTTGTTCAAACAAACATATACACGATATATTTTTGTTATAAAATTGCATTGTAGAAGAATAAAACGCGAAAATGAGATTTTACTGGTAGTTCTCCATTAGTTTGTTCAGATTCTGAAAAAATCATCTTTTCTCTCCTTGATTCAATGAAAAGAATTAAGAATCCGCGAACAAATTATGAGAATTATGAAACATTTTTTCTTTTTTACTTTATATTCATTTTATCTTTCTGCTCGTGTTGTTGCAGATGAACAAAGACGTACCAGTAGAAATTGAGAATGCCTCTCTTAAACCAACGTTTTGTGAAAATTACCAATAATCTTGTTGGTAATGTTTTGATTTCTACTGTAAATTGCTAAGGTGAATTGCTATCGTATGGACGCGTATGACCTATAACTATATGAGACTTAGCTTTTCGTGTCTTGGTACATATAAAGGGGGATTGGTGCAAGTCATGTGCTATTAGGGGTAGAAGTACACAAGTTGGCAGGGTGGTTTCTTACACCAATAGAAACATTTTGAACTTCGGATCCACTTTGTAACTACCGGCATCCAGTCTCCATTGCCACTGGACCAGTCCCATTGTAACATAACATTCTTTTACCATTGGAAAGAGCACAAAACACTGATAATTTGTTGTAGAAAATGTAGCCGTATAGTACAATAGCCACTTGCTGAACCAGGACCATCATTCATTTCTGATATTCTCCTGTGCATGTAACGACGCTTTAATCCATACGTCGTAAGACTGTTTTGTGACTTTCTTTTGGCGTGGACTAATTGCACATGACAAAGGATATGGAAAGGTTTGTTAATTTGAGTGCAAATCCAGCTATTCTAACACGAAGTGTGAATGTCCACTTTCTAAGAAGGTGTACGCTTTACGGAGATTCCACTCTATTTTTTTATAAGAAATCTGTCGCAGGTAAGGTCTCCGAAGCATTAAGGGGGAACTGACATTCAATTTGGTCCAAATGTGATGACCCAGCCTGTGACTGGTTAATAAAGTCTCAATCCATCATTCATTGCATGGAGGCAAGTGCTTCGAAGTATCACTTCGACTGCTTCCATCAGTTCTTGAAACAGGAATTCAGAAATTCATACTTCTTCAGTAAATTAACTTTTTTTAAAACTTTCGATGATTCTTTCGAGTTTCGAAGCTCATCTAACTTCAAAATATCGATTTGATGCAACATAGCAGAGTGTGAGTGAACGCATTCAAACTACCTCGCGGCTACACTTTGTAATTGTTTGTAAAAATGAATGTTGGCGAAAGCTTATCTCTTCTCCGATTGGCTCCGTGGGCTAGTGTCCGTAGGGATTTCAGGGGTGGTATCGGTAATGTATTAACCGAACAATTTAAGGTAACAGTAATTTATAACTGGTTAGGCCATCCTGTGTAAATATCACTTAATAAGTAAATAAATAAATCTGCATTGGAGGGGAATCAGGTTTCCAAAGAAGACCATCATTCGATTAAAAATTGTAAAACTAATTCAGTTCACATACACTTTTTACAACATCGAGAATAAATTAAGAACAACAAATTGTCATTTCGTTATTTCGAGCAAAGAGTAAACAGCTCCTGTCACACCAAAGACAATAGCGACAATAATCAGGATAGAATGCAAAACTTTGCTTGCTATTGACAAATGACGTTTCTTTATCTGAAGGTAAAAATAAACCGGTAAAACCACAAGGGTAAGTGTTCCTCGAATGTTCCCAACAAAGCTTGTAATCACTTCAAACTTTGGAACACAGGTTGCGAATCCAGCTAACAAAATGCAGATCAAAAGCCTGGATCCGACAAGCCACATACCTCTTTTCCAGCGTACGGTTTTAGTGGCATTAGGTTGTATGGTGCTATCCACCATGTTTAACACAACAAATACTGAAGTTGGTAAAACCAGTAACAAACTGAACCCAATCAAAGCTTTCGCCGCAACCGCCATTCCATTTGACTCAAGATTACTCAGGATGGATCCTTTAGTTAACAAACCAAACGGAGCAGCTCCCAGCATAGCGAATACACACTTCACAATCATATTCACACCGATTGCAGAAGGTGTGATGATGTTATTTCTTTTAGGGTTTTTCATACTTGCTTCAAGTGCTGGACATGCCAAATGTATATTGAATGAATTGAGTATGAGCCCGTAACCGATAAAGAAGTTTTGAACTTTAAAAGAGCCATTGATATTTCGAAAAGACCACTTGTCATACTGTTTTATCAGTACTGCAATACATATACCAAAACCGCAGATATATAATGCTAGAGCAATGAAACTAAACCATGCAAGAATTGACATTCTTCGTACCATGAATAAAGGAAACGAACAAGCAGTCCATATGAGAATCCATAGTCGAATGTCGAGAGCTAGTATGTTGCGAAATAAATCAAGTGCCACTTGGGCACAAAACACCAGCATATATATATCCGTCATGATGTTGCTACCAAGAACAATTTGCATGATGACACCACCTTTCCATTTAATTGTTGCTTCTCCCATATCCACAAAACTAGTGTAGACTCGCTTGTGTTGCCCATTTTTTGATGTTTGGTATTGGCAGCGATTGATAAGTACAGCAGTATAGGCTGATAGACAACCAGTAACGAGGATGATACCAACTGTCGCCAGGCCGAGGTGAGCTATGAAATAAGGCATGGCAAATACGGCCAAACTTGTGATCATACTCAAGACGTTAAAGAAATAGATCAAACTTGGTGTTTTGCGATCAGTTGAATGTTGATGCATCAAAGAAAGTGTTTGGGATAGCTCCAATTCTTTTAACTTGGCCACAGCATATGACGCACTAACGAAGGAAAATGTATTACTTTGAATAAGCCGCACGGACGATTGAATAAAATTTTCAGTCGTTGAAAACTTGTCCTTCTTGAATGCAGTGATGCTTACAAAGCTTTCTTTTCGCCTGTCCTTTTCGTTATAAGATTTTTCATTAATTGCCAAGCTTGTGCTTTTCAGATGATGACTAAGAACCAATGAATTGTCCACATTAGAGAGTCCAGTGAAACTCTCCTCAAAAGATCTCTCTGTTTCAGATTCATAACTTTGGTTGATTTCTTCTCGAACTGGAAAGAAAACAAACGGAAAAGAACTTTTAAAAAAACTCCGTGTGCAAACCGTTTCAATAATGTTGTCACAAAAATGCACAACAGGAGAGGGCGGTAGGAAGTCTAACAATAGTGTAAATTGGCGTCACGCTATTTTTTTAATTTTCCAAAAGAAGGTAATCGAAACTAATAAAAAACGAATTTTACGAAGGGGAGACATTATCCCATTTGTTCCACCCTTTTTTGTCGTTCTTTAGAATGTGTTCCGCCTTAATTGACGCCCATATGGGTGAAATTGAGATGATTTCACAATGGGATTATGTCTCCCCTACGTTCAGATCATTAAAAACCGTGGCTGCAATATACGGGTAAATAATGTTTACGTTTTTACTGAAAAGCGGCCAGAAGTGACCGTCCTTTTCCCGTCAAAAGAACAGAATTTGTTACTTTTGACTGCCGAATCGGGTCACCTTTCAGTAAAAACGTAAACATTATTTACCCGTCCAGTTTAGAAGTTCTGATGTTACTGCGTACGCTTAAACGTTTCTACTTTCCGAAGATATATTGTTTGTGTGGAAACTAGGCCTTTACTGCTTTATTCCACTCCCAGGAGACACCAATACTGAAGGCTAACAGAAAAATAATGAAGGACATTAGGAAAAGTAATTTCTCATTTTCATCCACCAATTTCTAACAAATATTTGGAACGATTAGATGCATAGTACGGGGAGGTCATCCACCAACTTTAGATTCTGTTTCATGCTTACAAAACAACATATTTAATTTGTTTCTTGTTTTGCGTTCTTGAGAACATAACAATCAGTTGATTTGCAACACAAAAATGAAACATCCTACATTCCTTTTTTATAAGCTTAAAGGCAGTAAAGACAGATGGAAACTGTACCAACATGTTGGTCAATTTTTGGCAACATGTTAGGCACCCATGTTGGGCACCCATGTTGGTACAGTAAAATAAGGATGTACTATGCATATCCCAAGCTTGAACAAATATGTTAAGCATATACTTGGGACTAAAAATAAATACTGTTCAAGTGTTTTTTATTTAAAATGCAATTCAAAAGTTCTCTGTTGTGTGTGCATGAAGCCCTTTAGAATGAACGTATAACATTATGCCTATTTTTGTGGCTGAAATTCTGAAAAAGACAAGCATAATCGATGCTGAAGCCAATTTACACGATGCTTATAATATAAAAAGGTTTATTATCAAATGCACACAATCAATACTTACTGTCATCCTTCTCCATCTTCTCCGACGCCATTCTGTCTTATTATTTAACCGCGCAACGAAGTAAAATTGATTTTAACAACATTATCGTTTTATACTGGACTGGACTCTTCGAACTTTATCATCTGAATTGCTTTCTTTTAAAAGCCGATCTTAATAAACAGCAGACTTTGTCCGGCATATATTAAACCCATGAGATTTGCTCGTAAAGCTGGGCTTACACGTTTCAACTAGTTTCCTTCAACTAAGAAGTTTTGAAAAGAATTTGTTGAAACTCTTTTTCGAATCGATATTATAATTATGATACGTTTTTTTGCATAATAATAGCGTCCATCTAATTTTATGGTCCCAAAGGTATTACGTCTTTTTATGACGCAAGTGAGAGTCTATATGATTTAGTGACAATAACTTAATACAATAGAGACTTCCGTTCAACTAGTTGAGAAAGTTGAGAAGTGGTTGTGTTTACATCTTTCAATTTGTTGAAGCAGCCTTATTGAAAAGTGTAAACTCCCCTGAAACTTAATATATTTTTATAAAAGCAGCTAGTCAAAAAACAAGATAGACGTGTTTGAGATGTGAAACTCACAAACCACACGACATCCAGTTTAAAGGCCGTTTTCCATTAGGCGAAATTGAATAAAAGACGATCATACAGCGGATTCCCACTAGACGAAATTGTCTGCTTGGCTGCGTTTATAATATCTTCATATGATGACCGAGATGTGTTTATTAAAGTTAAATTAAAAAAGAGATTCGTGTGAACTTGAAGGTCAGCGCCTTAGGTGAATTAACTTTACAAGTTGGCAATTTCGCCAACTTGTAGGCTTGTCACGACATTCAATCAACGTGAAAATGAAAATTATCCGAAAAACAACAAGACATTATGGAAATGACCTCATGCAATCATTTGGAAAGGTTGCAGCCAAAGATACCTAACATTAGTGTTCTGACTATTCGCGTAGTTTACTTTTTATTTAAAAAAGCTTTAAATGGCCAAAAATCAAGAACAAAAGAAGAACCCTATACGAATCCTATATATAATTTAGAAAAGTTATGTTAGATGAAGCAATTATCCAAAATCAGAGTTGCTACCTATTAAAACTGAAAAGACAGAAATGGTGCAGATCTCGCATAATATTCCTTTTAGTACGAAAAAATTATGGTATAAAGGTTTTCATTTACCTAGCCACTAAAAAAAATATAAGTATATAAAAAAATAAATTTGAGTGTAAATAAACGACAAGATTCAACGACAAAACTTATTATGACAGTCTATATTATTATGACGTCTATATTATTTCGTAGGCCTACTGCACACCATGTTCACGATATGTTTACAAATCAAAAATATATCCAGACTACATTTATACTGTTAACAAATAATTTGCCATAATAAAAATTTCTTTTTAACTTGAGTGTTGGAGATTTAGCATAGCATATGCCACGGAGAATTTACGGTTGCATTTAAAGCCGCACTCGCGATGATAATATCCCTATAACTACTTTGTAGTACACTAGTTCATAAATCAACCACGGTTGAATAACAGCCTCTTTTCCAGCCTAATGCAGAATTAGCCTACAGGTAAGTTTTTTTTCACCCAAGTGGACAGATCAAATCTTAAAACTCAAACTTGTGGATTCGAAAATAGCATGGAAAAACGATAGCGAGGGCAGATTATTATCGCTGGCAGAGCTTCACGGGAGCGGGGATGACCGCCCTCGGGCGTAAGATAAAAATAAATAAAAAACACATAAGGTGGAAAAATAATCAAATATTCTGGATGATGCTGAGCAATCAATAAACCAAGTGTAAAAATAGAAGCCACCTTCCACAACATTAAAAAACTGTTATTTTCATAATGCTAGAAAATTCACGTTCAAGCGTTCAGTTGTTGTGGTAAAAGAAGATTGTCAAGCATTTGCGCTATTGCTGAGCAAGAAGGTCGATCTTCAAGAGGCATTTTCTGAGCAAGGATTATCAACAGCCGAAACCCTAATCTAGATGGTGTACAAATCAATGAAAACGAAGACGTGACAAGGATTACCTGCTGATCCTGATTCAATGAAGCAGCACATTTTAAAGTATGTTATCAACTTTATAACTGGGCTTGATTGAATGAGAGATTAATTGAAGAGATATCTCTGGAAGAAAATGGTTGGAAATTTGGTATTGATGAAACATGCAAACCCAAACGTGCATAACGATAAATGTATATATATATATATATATGTGTGTGAAGATTTAAGCGAAATTGAACAACTTTCTTCGTTAGTTGTTTTGTAATATGTCCATTTATTTATTTTTGTTTATTTATTAAAGACTAATATTTAGACATTATGTAAAATTTTTCAATTACGTAAGGCGCGAAGCACTGTGATTGTGATTAACATTGTGATTTTAGGAATAAAATCGAAGTACGATCTAATATTGGATAATCGAGCCCAATCTCGTAGCATAATGGAACCCAGACGGAAACCGCGAAAAAATAGAGTCTCTCATATATACATCGTCTAGGAGAATAAAAAACATGAAAATATAATCATTTTTATTTTTTTTTCATATATTGTGAAAACTAACCACAAATTGTTTCCCCTGAAATGAGTAGTTCGTAAAATATCGACGATTACCTATAAAAGTAAAACAAGTGAGTGACAAGTCTGAAGAGACAGGTGGGCTGATGGGAGGGACAATATTAGATCGTACTTCGATTTTATTCATAAAATCTCAATTACATTGCAGTTCTTCGCACCTTACGTAATTGGCATTATCATATATTGGATAATCGAGCCCAATCCCGTATATATTGGAACCCAGACTCCCACTCTACCTCTGTTCAAAGCGGTCATTTTTATTTGACAAAACAGCTGTTTGATAAGCATCAGAAGTGCTATAACTTATTTGCTTATTGTAATTGTTTTGCCATGTAGATTTTCCGGACCACTGTCCCCTTACAAAATATCCTCTAGTGACAAACCCTGCACTCAACCTTGGACGTTGAAGCCAAACGGCAAGAATGGGCCTTGAAAACACCAGTGTCAATACCAGCCTCCTTCATGACAATTTTAATCCAACCTGAGATAGTTGATGTAATAACCTTGTTATGGGGTTTCACAGAACTTAATAACAATAGAGGTTTAGTATCCATGCGCCAATCTTTAATTTCAGAACATCTCCCTGCTGAAGTAAGAAACAGCTACATAGCTAATTTCATCATTTTAGAAGGCAGATCTTCATTAGGTGGTAATTTATGTAAATGTTTTGAAACCTGATCTACATCCCACACAAATAAGTATCTAGGTTCAGGAGATGTAGCATTAAATACCCCTGTCATTAAAGCACATACATAGGGTATTGTCCAACAGGTAAATTATTCAAAGGATCATGATAAGCTGATATGGCTGATCGATGACAATTTATTGTACTGTACTCTAAAGGTGTGCTAAAACATCTAAAACTGAAGGGATCAATCTGTTGTTCGCTACCCCAGCTAACCCACTTACGCCAGAACGGTTCATTATTGGATATTGAGCCTGATGGTCGGGAATTTGCGATAAGGTTTGCAGCTCTTTGTGAAATTCCTTCATTTGCCATATTTTTCCTGAAATTTTCCAACCCACTTACCTCATCGTGTTGTTGAGAATTAAGGGATGTGTTTCTTCTTGAGAGTTGACTAAAAAATTTGGAATGTGTAGTAACAGGACAGGAACGTCTATTACCGTTTCCAAAAGTTCACTGTACTAGGGTTGTGTCTGCCAATTGGGTTTAACCAAAATTAGACACACTTCTTCCCTCTGTGCTTTCGCAAACACCCGCCCTATAAGGGAGAATGAAGGAAAAGCAGAAGGGAGTTGGTAATTCCAACTCTGTTGAAAAGCATCTGTTGCTTTGCTGCCAGGATCTGGTTTCCATGCCATGTAAGTTGGAAGTTGATGACAAACTCTGGAAGCAAAAAGATCTATATCGGGATGACTCATTTTCCGACTTATTAGAAGAAACATTTGATGACCTATCATCCACTCGCTGCTGTCCCAAAAATGACGGGATGCCCAATCTGCCTTCACATTGAGTATCCCTGGAAGATACTCTGCAGTAAAGGTGATCTTATTGGAAAACAAATAAGTCCAAATTTCTTTAAACAGATTGAGCATTTCCTTGTTGTGGGCCCTCCATTTTCACTAGATATGACAAGGCTGCCATGTTGTCCATCTGAACATGGACTACCTCTAACCTGAACATTTCGTTGAAGGTCAACAAAGCCAAGTATACTGCTTTCAGTTCTAGAATATTTATATGAAGTGATGCTTCTTGTAAAGACCATTGCCTCCGACATACTGGTCTCTGCAATGAGCTCCCCAACCCTTCTTGGAAGCATCTGTCTGGAGAGTAGTCTATGATTGGGGACACACCAAAGTCCTCCCATTGGTAAGTTGGAGATTGTTTACCCACCAATTCAATTCCTCTAGAGAATTTTGGTTCAGGGTTATATAAGTCTGATAAGAACAATTAAGCTCATTTAAGCCTGATGAGGGTGCACCCTCTGAATTTCCTGTTTTTTGTTATGTTCTTCTAACATATCCTTGAAAAAATCATTCAGTTTTGCTGCAGCAGATCAATTTGTAGGCGTTGGATTTGGTATCAAAACACTGTCCGTGATTATTTTATCACTAGTGAATTTGCTGCATATGTTTATTGGCATACCCTTTCGTATCGCTGGATAGTTGCCAGCTGTTTATCACCTCATCGGGCACAGCTTCGAAGCGAATACGTTTGTATGGTGGTGGCTCAATGGTCGAGTTATCGCTCATAGGAGAATTAATTCTTCGTTCATCCTGTAAAATACGCTCATCAGAGACAGGAGTGGAAGATTCGTGATGAATGTCACGTTTTTCTGTAGAGTTGATATCACTCATAATCTTAGTAATTAAAGAAAAATGATTTTTAAAATCTTTTAAAAATACTTCCTTCCTTCGCTGCGAGAAGAGTCGAAAAAGGTAGAGTGGGAGTTTGGGTTCCAATATATAAGGGATTGGGCTCGATTATCCAATATTAGATCGACGGAGATTTTATGAAATCAAATTAAGTAAGTTCGAGGTATAGACTGTCAAGTTTCGGCGAAAATACGTTGACGTTAGCATTTTCTTTAAATGACCATAACTTTTTAGCGACGTAAGTAACCTTCAAAGTGTTTGCCAACTTTATATTTCATTTTATATAACATTTCGATTAGTGTATTGAAAGCCCCAAAAAAATTCACTTTGATTTTTTCTGACAATCAAACCATGACGTCATCGGTCACGTGGCATAGGGCCAAAATCACGAGAGGGCCATCAGTGATACCTACATGCCAGAGGCACATTTCCATCGAAAAATCAAAGGTTAGGCAATTCGCCAGTTTTTTTCAAAAATTGTCTATCGCAGAACATGTACGCAAAAGGAAGTGAGCCAGGTTAATTATTAGGTAGATACTCAGTGAATGAGAAAGTTCAAACTGTCCGAAAAAAATTAACAAAAAACGACAAACAACGACAAAAAAGAACAACAACGACAATCGTAATAATGAACGTGCGGACTAATTAAAAGGCAGTTGATTACCATTAATTGTTTGGAACATTAAAATGACGGATACATTTGTAATGGCAAATTTCATTATGTTTCAAACTTTCATAGTAGTACTTTTGTACAAAAAATGGCATCGCTTTTGTTTTTGTTTTTGTTTTTGTTTGAGTCGTCTATTTTTTTCCGAGTTTAAAGTTTCAACCCTTGTTTTTTTAGACGAATCACAAATCACAACTTCAATTTCGTTTTGCAATGGTTAATGAGACATTTGAACAAAAGTATACATGATCCTGTGCATCTACTTCTTTGTCATGGAGACCTTCGTCATTTTTCTGATATTGTTTAGCGTTATTCCATTCCCAGCTAACGTATTGAATGTTGCATTTATTAAAAGAGAGCAAATGTTGAAAATGCCCATGTATTGCATCATGTTGAATATTGCGTTAGCTGACACTATTGTTACCATAAGCACACCAGCGTTTGTGGTCCTGCTCATGGCAAATGGTGATTTCGATCCAGTTAATAGTAACAAAGAGGAAACATTTCTTATTTTTGCCATGGCTATGGAAATGGCGTATTTGGTTTCAATATTTTCGACAGTTTTGCTTTCTGTGGACCGATACATCGCTATCAGATACCCCTTGAAGTATTTTCATATCGTGTCCATACATAGGTTGGTTTGCTCGTTCATTTGCATTTGGCTAATGGCATTCCTAATTTCCTTTTTTCCCATTGGAGAGAGTTTAACAATTCATGTGTCATCTTTGTCTCCAGATGTTAAGGACCATGTAATGGAATGGAGTTTTTTATTCCTCGCATTGGTAGCGCTGTTAGCCATTACCAAGTACATAAATGAAGTCCGTCTGAAACACATAAAAATGGTGAGAGGCCAGCAGATTGCTGTTATGAAAAGGGTACCTGAGTTAACGCACATGAAAAAATTCAAACAAACGTTTCAAGAGTTAGTACGTTTTTATTGCATCACTGCAATTTTGACAGTGGTTCATTTGATATTTTCCCTGTTGACAGTCTACAGCCACAGGTCATATAGTAATGTGAACATCATGTCGTCAATGGTTTACATGTGCATAAACCCTTACTTACTTTCCTTCGTAATGACAGATTTGAGAAAAGTGCACGCAAAGTTTTGGAAAAGGTTATTTTTAATGTGCACAAAGCACAACGCTGTCCAATCTACTGATGAAATTATTTCTTGAAGAAAAACAAATAGGTCGAATAGGTATGTCATTTCAAGTAGAAATCAAAAAGTATAAAAAACCTCTTGGATGTAAAAGAGGAGGGTGTAGAAATGTTTGAAAATGTAATTCCAATTGGAACCTAGCGTCATATATGTGCCTTTTTCAAATTTGTTTACAAAAATTTCATCTGTTTTATGGCAGTAGTTTAACCCTATAAACGCTTCATTATTAGAATTTTGTCAATGAACATACGAAGCGCCATCAAAGAAAGAAGAACTGATATGAGATCATTGCCTTGTAATTATTTTCATTAATACTACTTACTACTTTGAAGGTTGCCATAGCATACTTAAATACATCTAAACCTATCCAGTTATATATCCAGTAGAATCCCGTTTAGTCGTATCCTGGGTAACTCGGACAGTCGCTTAGTCGTACGGATTTCCTGTCCCCCTTGGATTTGACGACCCTAATCAATCCAAAATACTCCGCTTAAGTCGTATCCCGGATAACTCGGACATTCGCTAAGTCGTACCATTTTTCTCGTTCCCTTTAGCGAAAAAACCTAATGTAACTCGGACTTTCTGAAAACCGTATGTCAAATGATTCGAATTGGAAATCGAATTCTTGCAAGTTTCATTAAAATCACACGATTTCCTGAGAGCGTTCATTCCTCAATTTCAACATGGCGTCACGCAGCAGAGAGAAACGTAAAATACAATGTTGTTGAATCAGAGCTCACTCGCTTCTTAAAACAAGTGACAATAACAGACTTCTTCAAGAAACAGTAGCTATTTAAAAGTTGTATACATGTGTAGCTTTTTCTATTTGATGATTGTTAAATGATATACAGAGTGATTAATTAGTACCCCGTTCTTTCTTTTAGCACTCACCTACAGGAAACCTAAAGAGAGACGACTCTTTTTAGTTTTCACCAAAAATCTTTAATAAAATCCTGATAAGTCGTATGTTTCAAGAAAGTCCGAGTTATCGAGACTTCAGATATCTCGGACATTCGTTAAGTCGGACGAATTTCCTGTCCCCCCTGAGGGTCCGAGTTAACGGGATTCTACTGTAATCATATATATGATGCATACCATAAAATGGACAGTCATTATTCACTTGATTTCATATCAGTGTGGTTATCAATTTTGTAACGCTTTTTGTCATGCAACCCTTCCAGAATTTGATTAACTGGCATACTCAAGTTTCTGGCATGACCGAAATGAGAAATCGTCATCAGTTCTAAACGGCGGTCCGTGGTTACAGTTCCGGTGCTGATGAATTTTTGCAAAGCGTGCCTGACAGGTTTATTTAAGAAAATGTATATGAGAGCATCGGCTAGAATGTTTAATCTCCAAAGAATTCGGCAATATGGTAGTAAATTAGAATTCGAAGCATAGAGAAAATCTGGAAAAACAATGAGGATGACAAATGCCAATGTGATGAAGAAAGGTACCAGAACTGTGCCACGTTTTTTGATAACAACTCCACGAATACTGTAGCGACTCTGGGTAACTTTCACTCGTTTGTACATGAATCCATAAAGAATGAGAATATCAATGGTTATGAAATTAAAAACCAACAGAGTCTTTTCACCTGCGTCGTTAACTTGCTCAGCTTTGATATTTTGTGAAACAATAACCGGTATTAATACAATGACAAAAATTAAACTCAGCATCCAACTGGCTAGGCACAACGTGAGCTTTTTGCGTTCGAAAAGGCAATTCAAGTACTTTGTGTTTAAATAAAAAATTAAGAAGCGCTCCATGTTCAATAGCCACATGCCAATATAGAAGGATATGACCAGGCTAAATCGGATAACATCGTTGTACACAAGAATGTCGTGTTTGTGGATCTCTTCGTGAATGATCCAGGAAATGTTTTGCAAAGCGATGAAAATGTCACATACAGAAATGCTGATTAACAAAACGAACTTTTTGACTTTCCCCCTCTCTAATCTTACGAGAAGGTATATGCCGAAAGCATGCAAGATAATGCCGAAACTGCATATCACCAGCGTAAATACATCAGTAATCTTCATTGGAAACTGTTCTTTTTCATATATTTTTTTTACTCTCTCATAGACTAGACAACTTCAAGCATATCAAATTCCAAGCAGCTGTGTTTCCTTCAAATTCTTTTTCATAAATGAAGCTAATAACAAAATGGTACAGAATTTGATTAGCTTTCCATTGTATTGATGGAAATGGAAGAACTTTGATAAAAAATGTGCAATGAAATCAATGTAGCGTTAATTAATTCATTGTTTCTATAGTTATTTCGTGTTTGTTATTCCTTTATCATTGTTAACAGACTAAATCTTTGGAAATTCTAAAAGCTAAATTCTAAAATTGGGATATACGTTGGGATCGTTTCGACATGCGCTTTGATAGCGTATTACGATTATGTGTCTATGTTCATTCTAGTCTCATTATCAACAGTTTTCTATTCTTGGTTTCAACTTGTTGGTCAGCGCCGCGAGGAAGCTGATCTTTCATTTACCCGTGTCTGTCTGTCGGTCATTCTGTAATGCCGCGGTTCTCTGCGCCCGTGTGATAACGCCCTCAACACTTTCATGTTTCCAATTAAAAAAAAAAAAAAACTTTTAAGCAGGTTTCTCGATAATTAAAAATCAACTTCTCTGCTGCCTATTCAAGATTTAATATCTAATTTGTTAGTATATGATTAGTGTTAGTATTAGAACCATTTATTCTTTCCAACACGCCCCTTCACCCCAAATTTAAACGCAATGCATTTTGGGATCAACCTTCTAGTTTCTTCACGTGTAAACAGTTGTCGTTTGGTTTGGTGAAATTTATAATCTATCCAACATTCATTAATCGTTATTAAAGTATAAAAGCTGACAAGTTTACTTCTATACAAGTATACTTCTTCAAATATTTTTCAGTCTCTTTTATGGTATAATTTTTGGTTTACGTCACGAATTTTGGTAATAAAGGGACTGACGAGAACGTTTGCATCCAAGAAAGAATTGGCCAGGCAAGTACATTAGTTGTTTATATTGTAGTTATAAACTAATCAAATTTTTTAATTATTTTTACTGTCAAATACTTAACAGAACTGGAGAACATCAGAGCAGAAATTTTTGATTTTCAAAATCAGTCAGTGCCAGTGTGTCAGTGCAGTGTCAGCATTTATGATAAACTTCCATCGTATGATTTTTTTTTAAAAATTCATGTAAGATATAATCATACTTGCCCAAAATAAAATAGTACAAAAAATAACCTGTGATGTTTTTCTTTGACTAACAGTATTAACCGAATATGCTATATTGTTACCCATCGCGACATCAAAGAGAAGATGAAAAATATAAGTCTTATAGTAGGAGAAAAATATAATATCTTAAATTTTATTGTATAGCTATATAGAATTTTGAAAAATCCATCTATAAATCCATCATTCCAAAATTGACCATCTATCATCCTCCAATTAATAAGATGTAGAAACGACAGTTATCAACTAATAATCTTTATGGATTCATTTTAAAATGCTGATTTTGAAAACATGTAAATTATTTGGTGTTTATATACTCTAAGCAGGTAAAATGATAGGGCTTGCCAATTCTGTTTTAGGCAACACTCGAAGGCGTACAAAATTTCCCGTCCCTCTGTACGTCAACGAACAGGTAAAACTGTGAGACTACGTAATTGTCAGTAAAAAAAACATAGCTTCTATTTTCAATACAAATGAAATAAACAACAATGGCTCTCGTCTTCGAAGTTAAACAACTGTGCTACCATTTTTATTTTAGGAAAATAAAATTTCAGGGGAAGTGAGATTATATCAACAAAACAAAGATGTATTATATTATGTCAAATCCAATATACATTTTTTACTCTTTAAACTTTCAAAAACCTTCCACGGGTGAGTTATTAAAAACAGAAGAAAGAAACAAACTGCAAAGTATAAATAGGAGTGTAAACCTTTCAAAATTCTGAACGTAACTTTTAGAAGACATTTCTTTTGAATTCAAATTCAATCAAAACATAGATCGAATTTTAGGACCCTGGTTACACATTGTGAAATTAAATTTTAATCAAATTCGGCAACCGGCAATTAATCGGATTAGATATGGTCTACCAAGGTGGAAGACGTACAATATTGAACTTTAATAATGTACGTCAATCAATCACACGTACACAAAAAGAAGTCTGTGTAGGCCTTCATACAGAAAAGTGAAAGATGTATGTACGTTACTTAAAGTAGTTGTACTTACGAGTGCACGTACACCAATTTAGCAAGCCCTGACATAGCTGTTCTCTTTTTTTATTTTCATTTCATAATGAAAGAAAAAAATGTGTTTCACCAGGTGGTTTTTATAATCAAAAATATCATCCAGATGGTAAAAATTATTAAACCGTATAAATTCAAGAATTCTAATATAGGCGCTGTCCGTAATAATTTCTATTTTTTTAGTATATAACTTGACTCATGAATCCGTAACAATTTGCTCTGGTGTAAATGTTGTATGAACTTAACGTTTCACCCACAAAAAGTAAGACGACATTGTGTTGGAGTTTCTCTTGAATTTCATTAAATCGGAGAATTGCAAGTCAAGCTGAAAACAATATTAAATTAACCAATTCACTTCATTATTGCTCATAATTGTATTTTAGAGATCAGTGAGAAAAACAGATTTTTCAACTAAAACTTTTGTCCTATATATATATACATGTTTTTTTTTTTATAAGAACAAAGGTTATAATAATAAAGACTTCGAATGTCTAAAAGTTAAGAACATCCTAAGAGGCTAGAAACATTTGTTCTTAAGAAAATATTTTAACATTCTCCAAGAAAGCAACATTATAATGTAGTTAAACACAATGTCAACCAAGTCCATTGAATTTCGAATTTTGGGTATTGAATAGTGAATAAATTAAGAACACATTAAGGCTTCAAAAATTGATCAGAGTTATCAGAGTCGAGTGCTCTTATAAAAACAGTGTGTAGGTGACTCTCCATGTGACGAATTGGTGTTCTTTGCTCGATAATTACTGAAGGTTTCAACATTATGACAACAAAGCTGACTCACTTTATGACCAAGATGGATGTTAAACTGATAATAAATGATACCTTACCTTATCGGGGGAAAATAAAATAAAAATAGGTGGTGGGTACCGAATAGTTGAGGGGTCCATACTCGGGTTACAGTGACCAATATTTTCCCCAAATTATTTTTTTACCTCATGGATTTTCTCTTGTTGTAAACTTTCCGCTCTTTTGAAATATTTTTAAAATACTCTTTAAAAATAGAACAATTTCATTATTGAATTTACTTCAGGACAAATTTTTGTGGGTAGACAAATGTTGAAAAAACACTGAAATTTACTGAAATTGCAAAAATAAATGTCGCAATATTCGGAAAGTTTCAAATATTTTTACATGATGGTTGTAAAAGCTTTAAAAAACATTTCATTTCGACTTTTTGAAAAGTTTGAGATATATTATCAATATCAAAAAAAGACTTAAACTCGCTCGTGACCAATAATAACACAAAATAAACACAATCAAAGACACTGATCGCAAAAATAAATTTCGCAAAATCTTGGAAAACTACCTTAAAATTTGCATGTAATTTTGCTCTGATTGTACTTCACCAGCTTGCATTTTTTATTGTTTTTAGTGAGATTTATGATGACATCAATGTGTTGGAAAAACACTGTTTTTACCCGATTATTGCATTTATTTTTAGGAATTCAAATACCTGGCAAAGAACCGCCACCTCCTTTGAGGGAGGGCCACCTTATTTGGTGGAAACTAAAGTTCACTGAGGTGAACACCAAAGCTTAGCTCAAACTCGTAAGACATTGCTCAAAACTCGTAACATGTAGCTTAAAACTCTTAACTCAAAGCTCAAAGCTCGAAACTTAAATAAATAGTGTGATCAAAGATACAAAGTAAACGATAAACGGTCAGTTGTTTTTATTGTCTCCTCCCTCCTAGCAATGATCTCCATTGAAGCATATCGCGTAGCAATTGGTAGTTATTATGCTACTAAAATCTGCCAGGTTTGCTATTCAGTTATAAAGAATTTACGTTTTTGGTCGCAATGGGAAATGGACTGTACGAAACGTTGGGCTTTTCTAGGTACTTGTCTTTTGATGACCTTCCGGACCGAGTAAGATTTAATGGTGAAGGTTTGACACTAACTAGGTATGGGGAGATAACAGGAATACTAAATTCTAATAGCGAGAACTTCCTCCATTGTCTTCACTATGAAAACGGTAAAGGAACCATATTTATCGCAAGTGGCTTCGCTACATCTATATTTTCAGTTAACGGAGTTATTTACATTTTTGACTCACACGCTCGCGATTCAAATACAGGTTTACCAGATCATAATGGTGTGTCTGTGTTAATGAAATTCCATTCGTTTAAGCATGCGGAAGATTACGTTAAAAACCTATATTTGATGAACACGAATCAACTTGAAAGTGTGTATTATCAGATGCTAAGTTTTTATGTTTCAATAAGTAGCGCTGCTTTAATAAGGGTTCAAAGAGTTCTCAGAAACGAAAAATCTCATGTGAGAAAACGCGGATTGACTATCGAGAATGAAGCAAGTCAGGCTAAAAAACGTGTTTACATGCAAAATTACCGGGCTAATATTTCAACTGAGCAAAAATCAGAAGTGCGAGAAAGAGATCTTAAGAAAACGAAACAGAGACTGGTCACAGTTTCTAATCGGAAAAAATACAACCTACGGGAAAGGAACCGAGTGTGTAAGAAAAAACAACGATCAGCGTTATCGAATGAATTAAAATCGGGATTGCGAGAAAAAGACCGAACCTACAGGAAAATCCAACGAGCAGGGTTATCGAACAAGCTAAAATCGGAAACACGGCCAAAATACCGAATGAGTAAGAAAGGGAAACGACCTACCGTTTCGGAAAAGTTAAAGTTCCGACTACGGCAGAACAATCGTGTAAGTAACGATTGAATCATTTAAGAAAATCATTAGGGAAGGACCATTTTATATTTGTGTATGTTGCAATAGAACTTTGTATAAGCATTCTGTTCGAAACTTTGACGAAAATATTTATAATATAAATGGAGAGATTTCTACATTCCGTGTGCTTAGTTTCGACGGTAGAGAATACATATGTCAAACATGCCATCTAAAACTAATAAAAAGAAAACTTCCCTGTCAAGCTGTTGTTAATGATTTACAAGTTTTTCATTTACCAAATGAATTTATTGATGTTCGTAAACTTGAAAAAACAATTATTTCAAAAAGGCTGCTGTTCAAAAAGATCACAATCATGCCTAAAGGACAGTCGCCAAAAATGAAAGGAGCTATTTGTAATGTTCCAATAGAGGCAGATGAAATTTGTAATATCTTACCTCGAGGATTAGATAACAATGGCATAGTTCAAGTTGCTTTAAAGAAAAAAATGTCATTCAAATCTAATGTTCTTTTTGATTTACTTAAAACGAAATAATTCATTGTATTCTAACATCGAAATAAATTTAGATGTCCCTCTATGTTGGATTGGGAAAATAAACAATACATTTGATAAACAATACATTTGATGAAATTTGATTTTGTAAATGAAAGTCAAATTCACCATGTTAAACAAGCTGATCAGGAAGAAGAAACGAATCCTTTAGATCAATTTCGCCTGACTGCCTCAGAAACTGCTTAGGTACCCGAGATTGCATATACAATCAGTGATGATGCAAATGTAACCATTGCACCAGGAGAAAATAAGAAACCTTTGCCTATAATTTGTGATGATGATTGCGAATTACTTGCGCACCCGTGGTTGTTTTCGACCGGAAAATTTGGATATACCCACGAAAGGATAGAAAGTTTGAGTCCCTGTAAATATTTCAACCAAAGATTATTAAATTACAAACAAACATTTGCTTCAGACTCTTTGAAGTACTCGCCATGGTTAAACAGTTAGAATTGCCGACTTATTTTATGACTCTTTCTTGTGCAGATCTCAGGTGGAATGAGTTAGTTGAAATTATAGGAAAATTAAACGGTATGAATTTAACGACAGAAGACATTGAACATTTGAACTATTTTGAAAGAACAAAAATTCTCAACAGCAACCCCGTTCTTTTGGCCAGATATTTCCAATACAGAGTTGAACATTTTTTCAAGCACATAGTTTTAAAAGGACCTTTCGGAAAAGTTATTGATTATGCTATACGGGTGGAATTCCAAGTACGTGGCAGCCCCCATGTTCATTGTTTACTGTCGGTTGAAAATGCACCTTTTTGTGTGAACAAAATAAAAACGAATATGTTGCTTTTGTAGATAATGTCATCAAATGTGAACTACCTGAACAACATGAGAATGATCATTTGTTTGACTTGGTTAAAACATATCAAGCACATAGTCATTCCAGGTCTTGCCGAAAATATAAAAATTTTGAATGTAGATATTCGTTCGGTAAATTTTTCACAAATAGAACGCGATTAGCAGAGCCAATTCCTAACCGCATCACAGAGGAAGAAAAGTTAGGATGATGAAAACACGAAAAGAGCTATTACATAAAGTTCAAAAATATATTAATGAAAATTTGAATCCAAGGTACCGGAACATTCACAACCCTACAAAAGAAAATTACGACCCACCTAAATCTATTAATGCCATATTAGAGGTATTAGATATTGAAGAGGCAGATTATTATCGTTTACTAGAAATATCACCTGATAATAGTTATCAGATCAAACGATCTCCTGGTTCCTGTTTTACAAATAATTATTTTGAAGATGGTTTACTTGCATGGGAAGCAAACATTGATATCCAACCTGCTTTAGATTATTATAAAAATGTAGCTTACATGTGTGCATATCTATCCAAATCAGAGGACGAATCTTCCGAAGCAATGAAATTGGCAGATAAAGAAGCACATAACGGAGGTCAATCTGCTTATGAAAAAATGAAATCGGTATCAAAAGCTTACCGAACACACAGAGAAATGTCTATTCAGGAAGCAGTTTTGATTGTTTTGCCAAAAATTTGGTTGCGTAAAACCTGTCCAGCAGTTACCTTTGCCAACAGCAATCTGCCTGAAAATCGGTATCGGGTTTGTCGAAGCGCATATGAGCGCACATATGAGTGCACGTTCACCAATTTGGCAAGCCCTGCATGTGTGAGTACTGCGTGCTTAAAACAATTTTTTTTCTTCACTTTCAGCTGACACCGAAAGTATAACGGGTTATGTTATGGATGTGTCTCCAGTCAAAATAGCGAAAACTGGTAAACAATATTTTAGGCTTGGAATACAAACTGCAAATAAAAAAGTTAACAATGCCTTGTGCTTCTCCCCATCCAAACGCCAACTGTTTAACACATTGTGTCATGAAAGAAGAGGGTGTACCATTAATAATGTAAAATCAAAGAAAGATGTATAGTACTATACATAAATGATTATTCAACTGTTGAGGATAAAGAGTTGGGGTTTTCACGAAACCCTGGAGTCGAATACATGACAATTGCACAAGTTGTAAACCAAGTTCCGCTTGATCAACAAGTAAATGTCAGAGGTGTTGTGTTGTTAGGTGAAATCAGGAATGTACGTGATCAGGAAGTTTCCGTTCGAGATTGTTCTTTGGTTGATGAACAGAGTTGTATGAAACTAACTTTGTGGCGAGAATATTGTTATATGCTTGATAATGGATCAACATATGATCTTAAACAAGTTTTGAAAATGAAATATTCTGGTGAAATTTGTGTTCAAACTTTGAACAATACTACATATGCTCTCAGTATAACACAAATAAAAGATTATCAGGCCATTCCTGTGGTTGAAGATCAAGTTCTTTCAAAAGTGAAAATTGATTCGGTTGAATCTTGTGCACCAATTTGCCCAGAATGTAACGAGTCAGTTCAGCATGGTAATGATACTGCAGTTATCAAATGTGGCAATTGCTCCAAGGTTATGCTCAGTACTTCTTTAAAAAGAAAGAGGAGCCATTCCATAATTGTCAGCGATGGATCAGAAAAGCGCAAATTATCCTGTCATGATGAGCAGTTGCAACAGTGTTTTCCTGACAAAGATATACCAACAATGGATGACAACCAACTGTTTTTGTTGCTTCTCACTAACACCTTTAACATTCATTTTAAAGAAGCCCCCACTCACGTTACACAGTTAGAACTATCTAAGTGATAACAGACTGCATTATTTATAGCTGTTTTTTGTTCTCTTTTTTTGTTCTAAGATATTCATAACTTGAAAAAGAAGCCTTAAGCATATGTTAAACCAGTTTATATTTCAGACTGCATTATTTATAGCTGTTTTTGTTCTCTTTTTATGTTCCAAGATGTTATCTGTATCCACACCCATCCATTACCCAGCTAGAACTATCTATGTAATATTTTATAAACAGGCGGGTATTATTTACAGAAGTTTGTTCTCTTTTTTGTTCCAATATATATAACTTCGTTCACGTTGTTCCAAGATATCCACTGCGCTTAAACCAGTTTATTTTTCAAGTTTTATTAAGTTTATATTATTTAATGTTTTAAGTTAATTCTTGATGTAATTATATTCTTGAGTAACATGAAACATACTTAATCAATTTTCTTGTTTTTTTAACCAATTTTAAAACTCTACCAACTAATCCTTGTTCAAAATGGCGTCTATCTCTTATTGGTTCTGTAAATTAACTTTGAACATTTTAAAAATGATGCAATAAAGGCCAGTTCTTTAATTGGATGCTCAATATAAGGGTTAAATTGTGAGACTTTCTGTGGTTAAAAATCACCCCGATTTATTAGAAAGGCCTGCATTTTGTATGCCGTGACAAGAATGTGACTTTTTCTTAACAGCCAAACACAGTGCCCGGATATCCAGTTCAAAACCTACACATTCACTTCAACCATCTGTTTTTCAGCGGGTCGGTATGTCAAAAATTGTGGAGGAGCACATAAACCTAATTTCTGTTTTCAGTCTGTATCACCAATGGGATTACTTGAACGTTTTCCTTTGATGGTTTAATTTCTAACGTTCTCCTCCACAAATTTCTAAATCCGCCTCTGTCTTTGATACCTTAATGTACAGCCGAGGGCGTTACATCCTCAAAACACTTTAAGCAGCAAACAAATAGGAAGTACATTTTCAAACACGGGTTTCTAGTATTATTTTGTACAGCTAAACCGTAACAACAAATGGAAAAAGTAATCTTTTATTCCAACAATTACGTACATCAACAATTAATAGCACTATTTTATGAATCCGTTAATATGTATTACATAATTTGGGTGTGGAGCTGACTTTCAGCCGCCTTTTACAAAGAAATAATAATTTGAAAAGCATTTTATTTGGAGCACTTTCTTATTTTTTGAAGGTAAATGAAAGTATCCGTAATAACATTCAAGTTTCATATGACGCTACAAAACTGCACTGAGAAACCAGCCTCGAATCCAGGGTCTCTTGCTTTTCCGATATACGGCCACCGTCCGTAACGATGAGTTTATAGCAACCTAGAACCCAGTGTCCCAAAAGTTATACGAAAATTGTCTTGTTTAAACTTGACACGTCTAAACGCGCTGACCTTCAAGCCCCCGGCTTCTAGTTTTTACTTTCAATTCAATTCGTTTTTACTGTTTATAGATAATATATTTTCTTCTTCTTCTTCTTCTTCTTCTTCTTCTTCTTCTTCTTCTTCTTCTTCTTCTTCTTCTTCTTCTTCTTCTTCTTCTTCTTCTTCTTCTTCTTCTTCTTCTTTTTGTTTCACAAATCAATCATGCGGTCATTACTATAATTATTACTATTAACTCTCTTGTAACCTTTTTTGAACACTTACCATCTTTCAATGTATTGTACTTGTGTCGCCCCACTTGTTTTTCTATTCCAGAGACATTAGAGGATATTGTTATAAACTTTCGGCAACATTCAATTGTTGATTTAGTTTGATTGTGTAATAAAATGTTAAAGGACGGAGTTTATGGAACCACCTCATTATGAATGCAGTGGCGTATCCAGGGTATGTCAAAAATTGTGAAGGAGCACATTAACATAATTATCATCAATGTATCACCAATTCCTTTAATTTTTATTTTGTCCTATAATAGATAAACATTCTCCTCCATATCACCCTCTTATAGTTTTGCATCCATATGTTCATGTGAATACCATTTGCCTATATTGCCTTGCAATCATGAGACACTTTGGTTCTGTGTCATCACTGTATCAAATATAAATGATTTAAAAAGAATCAGCTGACTAGTGTATACCGTAACGTGAGCGACCGTAACGTGAAAGTCTTTTCATATACCAAATATGGAATAAAATAATTAGTTAAGTTTGACAAATTACCAGCATTCAGAAACGATCATGATTTCTAGAACGTTCTAGCTAGTAAAACAAAACTAAAAAGAAGATAACCTATCTATTTTCCATGTTTGAAATAATTATGAACTCGAGTTGAGAAGAAAGCCTTTTATTCTCCTGTATTGATAATTGGAAACAACTTTATAATTCATCTCTCATCATTGAACAAACATAGGAAGCAAGAAGCAAGAAGAATGATGAAGTTTTTTAACTGCTGTCCTTTGAGTGTTTTTTGCCTTGCAACAACAAAATAATCGCAAAATGTTCAGTAATCCCTACAATCCCAATCAATGTGTAAATAGTGAAACGGTAACAAATGTCATCGTTGATTTGAAAGTTGTTTTTTTTTTTGTTTTTTTTTTATGCCAGGCAATTTAGAATATTGAACAAAGCTGCTTAACAAAACGTTAACTTGGATAATTAGCAACTTGGGTATTTACAAAATTGTGTTTGCGAAAGTCATCAATAAAATGAAAAAATATAACTTTTTATTTCACCTTCTTTAATGGTTTTCTGTTTAGTTCTAATTTACGTTTATTGACTGAGCCTGTTCTTTGGAACACTGAACAGCATTATGAAAATTTTTTATCATCATTCAACATAAAATGAATTTGGAAATTCCATATCTTCATGGAGGTGTAAAACAGAAAGAGACAAAACTCTTAATTTTTCTATTATTCAGAAAATGACTTTACTATTCATTTCGGAATCTCTTTGATGTTATCCGTGATGTGCTTTTCACCACTTTTCGGTGAAACGAAAACTTTTTAAAATTTTACTCCCTAGCTGATTACACAAAAAGAAAAAAGACCATCTATTATTTTTCTATTTTATCCCAGCTCGAAATAACTACGAACTCCAGTTAAAAGGAAACCCTTTATTCTCCTGTATTGATAATTGTAAACGACTTGACCAAAAGCTTTAGCAAAAAATAAATGTAGATGTAGTTAAACTTTTGTCGTTTTCACGCAACATCATATTCATCAGCATTTATATCTTTCATCACTGATCAAAGATAGGATAGTGTTTTATATTTCTTGTGGTTGCCACAATTCTCAGTAAAAGAAATATTGTGATGTCTTTGTGCAAATAAAGGATTTCAAAGAATTCAATAGAGTTTTACAGTTTACAGTCATCACACAGTCATGATACTTTCAAAGTAAAAATTACTACCCGTAGTGTACCAAAAGCTATGACCATCAAACACCATCTGGATGCAAGGAAGGATAAATATGAATGAAGCATAACACATTGCTTTGAATTTTTAAACAAATATATCCCCTGACGTTTTGGCCTTGCTCACATGAACCTCTCGAGATAAAACACATCCTTCTCTTGGTATCTTATACGAAGAATGGAAAAAAGAACTTGAATAGAAAAATAGACAGGGTTTTCAAACTTGCCAAGTATTTCGTGATTATATAAACTGCAGGACAATTTATTCAGCAATTTTACACTGATTATGTCATACATTTGGACAATTTTGTTTCAAAAGAATCATTTTAGACCAAAGCGAGGAAAGGTCTTTATTTAGGCTAAGTAAGCGGGTGATTAAAAAAATCAGAAAAACAGATGCAAAATTTCTCTCAAAGCAATTAATAACTTTTGAATTTGTTATTGATGGGAATTTGTTTACTTTCCATCCTTTACCGACCTTAATTTGCATCTGTTTTCCAAAATTTGTGTATGTTCAAATTCAATATTTTTTAATTCTAACAGCGGTAACAGTTTCAGGATAAAATTAAAATGATCAATAACTTGGTTTCGAAAGATCAGCCTTATTGTCCTTTCACAAAAAATTAAAGCAACTGTAATTTATTCGATTTTTCATGCTAAAAACATAGCGGTATTCAAGGTCAGTCAAAAAAGTGAAGAAGTCCAACGTTATGATAATTCTTTTCAGTGTCGATTAGGTTACTTGCACGTTTTCTTTTTCTACTTTAAATGACTTACCTCCCCTCCACAAATTTTGACTGAGCTCTGGCTACGCCTCTGCAAAATACGTTCACGAGTTTGCAACCAACGCACGTAATCTTTGCAGAAAACTTCGTAACTTCTTTTTAATAGTCACGTGTAGTTTGGCGTAGATGAAACAATTAACGCACGAATTTGTTGATGCCAGAAGAAACAGGCCGTATTGGCATTTGAAAAAACTCTCATGGCCTACATGTTCAAAATAGTAATCGATATCGTACACCATTAGATTAACAATAACCAACAACATCATGAAGTATGGAGTTGTAACAAACGCAAACACAACCACAACGCATACAAACATCTTTAAAATCTTTTTGTTTCTTTTCAGGCGAAGCAACTCTTGCAGTTGACCCAGACCTACTCCTGAATTCTTAATTCTTTTAAAGCAGAGCCAATAGCAAACAACCATTACTATTTCTGGAATTAACACGCCGACAACATAGAGTAAAGAATAATGAATGCTATGGTAAAGAAAACTGCTCCATACTTGAACACACATGTCTTTGTATATTTTTGATATAAACATAGACGGAACTGAACATCCAAGTGATGCAATTATCACTGCAAGAATAGCTGCAACTTTTTTTTTCGTGGACAAATCTTTGTTGAATGGATCCTTTATCACTCTGGAAAGGAAAGATAACACATAGGTTCTTTATTGATAAATTTTAAATCAAACATGTGATGTAGCGTAAAAAATGGCAATTGTTTATTAATGTCCATCTATTTTCTTGCCAGAGCTTTCTTTCCAATCGTTGGCCATCGTCAGTACTAGAGAATCGTCAATTTATTTTACAATGTTATATGATATATTTCAAATATGGAATACATTTAAAGCTAAGATGCCAGCATTCAGAAATCATCATGATTTCTAGAACTCCATAGCTGATTACACAAAAAAAGGACCATCTATTATTTTTCTATTGTATCCAAGCTTGAAATAATTATGAACTTCAGTTAAACAGAAAGTTGGCCAAAAGCTTTAGCAAAAATTTAATGTAGATGTAGTTAAACTTTTGTGGATTTCGCGCTACATCATATTCATCGTCATTTATATTTCATTGCTTATCACTGATCAAACATAGGATAGATTTCTATATTTCCGGTGGTTGCCACAATTCTCAGTTAAAAGAAATACTGTGAAGTCCTAGTGCAAATAAAGAATTGTAAGAGAATTCAATAGAATTTTAAAGTTTACAGTTTACACTCATCATACACTCATCATACTTTCAAAGTAAAAATTACTACCCAGTCCTTACCGTAGTCTATCAAAAGCTATGACCATCAAACACCATGTGGATGCAAGGAAAGACGAAACGGTAAATATGGATGAAGCATAACACATTACTTTACCTAACTTCCATTTAGAAAATATCACAAATTGTATGTTAACGAATGGTAGCGTTATTGATGTAAGTAAATCGCAAGTGGCAAGAAGAGTGATGAACGTTTTACAACTGTCCTTTGAGTGTTTTTTGCCTCGTAACAACAAGATAATTGACAGATTTCCAGTAAATCCTACAATTCCAATCAATGAGTAAATAGTGACATAAACGATAACAATGTCACCCTTCATGAGAATGTTATTTTTGTGTTCTACCCACCAAGACCCATTGAGGATATCACCGTCCATTTTGTTTGGTGATTTAATGTAGGAAAATGTAAATTTATTTTGAACAAAACTTCTAAGGGAAAGCTTACTTGAATAATTAATGACTTAGCCATATGTCCAAGTAATAAAAGTTTGTTGACGACAAACATCAATAAAATGAAAAACCAAATATTTAAAATAAAGAAAGTTCTCTTTAATTTCTTTTAATTTCTTTTGAAAGAAAAAACCGACTGCAATATGTCTTTATTACGTCTTTATTGGACAAACTCACATCAATAGATTTCTGTTCAGAACTAGGATTGCATGTAAAATGTTTTTACACGTTCGTTTTCCCCATGAGTTACCCCATTCCACACCCAGCCCACATGGTCCTCCCTAAAAGCTGTTCATATGGATAAATATTACCTTGGTAAGTGGGAAAACGTTTCGACGTACTAAAACGTTTCGTTCCCTTCATATGAAAAACAATTTCTTCGGAAAGCGAGGAAATGACCTGCACGTGCATGACGAAACGGTATATAAACAAAAGAAAAAATACACAATTTTGCTAACTAAACGTAAAATTTCCGCACTTATCGAGGAATAGGCGAATGGGTCTCATTCTCAATAAGCGAGATCCCGCTTACTGGGGAAATGTTTTTGTTCCATATGAAGGTAATGTAATTTTTATAGCATTTCTCAAGAAGAGTATTATCTCGCCAAGCAGAGCGTAGAAAAGTTTTCCCGCTTACCGATGACGGGACCTTAGACGAATGAGAATACCTTTGGAAGTATCTTTGGAAATAGTATCCCGCTTATATTTACCTGAAGTCTGAAGTCTGAGAGAGCGGTTAGTGTTTAACCAATTTTAGTACGTGAAACTAGTAAAAAATTAGTTTTAAAATGAGGTTACTTTTGTTTAATTATTCAGTTATTTGTAAATGGAATCAAAAATAGGAATATAGACTAAACTTGAAATTTTCGCTGACTAAATTTGTGGTAATAATATCAGTGTTGCAAAAAAATGTTTTGATGCAACCATAAAGGCATACCGAACTACCCAGGGTATCACTTATTTTGAGTTCGAAGACTCAGGACAAGTCACCGCGTATTACATGCTTTTGAATTATGGAGACCAGAATTTTTTATTATTATAATCATTTTTAACTTATTATTATTTATTACTAGCGCCTCCATTAATTTACTGACTGTGTTAGCTGGTCTGTATATTATTCTGACAATTCTTCGCCGTTTTCAAAGATAAACAACATGGAGAGAAAAAGAAGAATCACGATCAACTTTTGTTGGCAATATTCAATGCGCAGACACAGTTTAGTGCAATGAAGATTATTAAAACGTATTCTTTAATATTTCTAATTATGTAATATGTAAATTTCTGATTTTTGAACATAGTATGCATCTTCCTATAACTTTCCACATGCAATAATTTCTTAATCTGGAAAAAGGCTCTATTAGTAAAAAAAGTAGATAAAGAAGTAAATAATAACAATTTTGCAGAGAGCTCATCTTTATTACTCACCATTTTGTTTTGTTTCTACACATTCCATGTTACACCTTTTCAAAGGCAAAAGTATTTCCAGAAGCGGGTAAATAATACACCTTTATAAAAATGTGTAAAAATCACGTTCTGTACAACGTTCATACATAATAATTAAAAACTCTCTTTTCTCAGAACAAATTTTTTGTCTCCACCAGTAAAGGGTTCCTGTCACAAAACTAACCATGGAAACGAAAAAAGAGACATACCGACGTGATCATCTAACATAGCTTAACAATCGCGTGTCAGATTTTTTAAAATAATTATTCCATTCAAAAATTATTATGCAAAAAAAGCACAATAGTTATGCGAGTAAAGAAAAAAGTAATATATCTTTTAAACGGGGGGATGTCTGTCTGTCTGCTTGAAATATCGCAGTTCTAAGCGCCCATTTATAACACCTTTTAACAATCAGTATTCCTTTCGCCCGTTTTTACACGCCTTATGTATCAATTCGGTCTTTGATTGGTCGGAGTTGCTACGGAATAGAAACCTTTTGAGACCCAAGTTTGCGAGGAATATTACCGCACAATCAAATGAAAAGGATGAGGAAAATATCATGACCAGAAAATACCATCGTTCATGTTAAACAATCCAAAAATCTTTTGGAAGTTCGTCAAAACTGAGGTCAAGTATAGCAGATTTGTTCGTACACGAACGAAAATGGGGGATGTAATCACATGCGAGAAAACTTTTCCAGTACATATACGACAGAACTGTCTACTGCAAACAACAAAAGAGAGAAAATATTGAGAATGGGTGTACGCTAGTAATTTGTATTACAAAAGAGGACGTACAAAATAAGTTTAAAGCACTGTGAATCACCAAAATCCGCATGACCAGATGGCTTACACCCCGAGGATATTCAAATAATTAGCGACAGTGCTAGTTGATTCACAATTCAAGATATTCAATGCACAGCTAAAACTTTATTCCAAAGAAAAAGGCAGTCGAAATTTCTATGAAGTAAGCAATGATGAAACTACATTACCGAATTGACCATTTCCTTGATTACGTCATTTTCGTTATCAACAAATATTGCCTTGTATTAAATCAGAATAAAAATGGTGTGCACTAGCATAATTAATACATGATACCTTGGGAGCCATTAACTTTTATGATCATTATTATCACGCAAAAGAATGTGACAGTATTAAGCCGGTTTTCCTCTAGCCGAAATATTTCGTTTGCAGTATTTTTTAACAGATTCCGCCAAATGCGTCCGCGAAAAAGTCGAATCAAGTTCTAGTATCCAACACTGGAAAGTACTAGGAGAAAATTTTGACAAACAAACCTTTTGGAATTCATTAATCGATCATAAAATCAAGAGCTGTTATGCCAAATGCTTTGTGTAATTTAAAACGTTTTCTGAATGAAAATTAAAGAAAGTAACTTGGCTGTAATATTCCTTTAAACAACTAGACAGAATTATCTAGTACAGCTGCATTTGTGACTGGAAAACTTTTTGTACAATTGATGGGTTAAATTCAACTGCTAGGAGGCGATTTAATAAGTTCTACACAAACCCACTTACAGTTAAGTTGTACACAAACCCACTTTCCCAAATTATCTACGATTGGAACTGAAAGAGAGAAATCCTGCTCTTCGAGACATACCGTTAGAAAGAAATGAAATTAGCATAAGTGTTGAATGCAAAACTTTCAATGGCAAAACAAATCATCTCTATATACCAAATATCAAATACAAATTATGAATCGTTCAAACGTGAAGTGAAAAGACAGATGCTTGATGCCTTGCTGGCAAAGCAGCTCTCTAAATATTTATTTGTTATAAACAAGTAAAATGTTTTGTTTGGTTGCTTTCTTTATCCAGTTATTGTTAGTGTTTTATATGTAGTGAAGAGTCATTATTGTATACATATGGTTTAGCCTTGAAATAAGCCATTATTATTATTATTACATATTTATGATTCTTTCCTCTTTTGTTTGCTTTTAAGTTTTAGCTGTGTTACAGTCTCAAAGCATTAAATACAGGTATTAGCTACATATCTCTCTATCCTAAAACCATTACAGCTACTCCAGCCATGGGTGTGCTTTAAGGGATTTGCTGGCTTTGTTGTTTCTATGACCAGCATTTTATCTATTCATTTACTTGTTGCCTTGTTGTTCTTTCTGATTTATTGTTGACGTGATTTGAAAACTGTCACTTCGAAATTCAGTTTTATTTCTGAGTGTCTCTGTTGAGGCTAGGGTAATCCTGCAGAAAGCACATTTCATATCTTTATATTTATTTCTTCCATAATAAGGGATTTCAAAATTCATATATGACTTTAAGATGGTAATCCCCTAGAAACTTTAAAATGGCCACAAATGCAATTTTTCTTATTTCATTGGTACGTCGTAACAAATTGTGACCACACTTAATGGAAAAATTGTTTTCGGCATCTCATGAATAATGTTTCCAAACTATGCCTTTCTTACCAAAAATTCTCGCGCTGGGAATCTTCTGGAAGAAAGTCGTTGTTTTAAAGGCGATTTGGTGCAACGTAGTGCAAAGAGCGCCGATCAACGCATATAAAACGTAAAAGCTCAGATCTCATTTTTTTAGGCATATTGGAGGGGGTTACCACCTTAACTTTATTTCACGTGATTATATACCTTATTTAAAATTCTTAAACTTAAAGTTAAGAAATCCTACAACATTGTAAGGTTTTTTTTCAGTTTTTAAGCATTTGTTGAAGTTTTGCAATGGTTTAGTGAAAGACAAACAAAAGACGGTGGAAAGAAATACCATCTGTCTTATAAATGCTTCACAAACAACATACGTACAATATGTTACAGATTGTACCATCTGTTCAACATCAAAACAACAACAAACGTTTGGAGAAATCAAGTAAATTTCACAATCTTTCCTTCTTTTCTTATAAAATTCAATGTTCAAATTTTTCTGAGGCTAGCGGGTTTTTTCTGGAATTTACAATACCTGCACTTTTGTATGAAAAGTCTTATATAAAGACCACTAAATATAAAGATGAAGAAGATTAAAAATAAATTAAAGCTCTTTCAATAACCCTGTTATTATTTCATTTTCATTCTTCTAATGTTTTTACTTTTTATTTTTATTTCTCAGGGGTTTTTTGTTTCAGCTACGTATAAAACAGTTGGTCGGATATTTATTTGGCCATTATATATTTTTTTCTCCTTCTGTTTTTGAAGATCTACGAACCACAAGACAGTTTATCGGTTGAGAATATGAATGAGCTACAAATTTCTTTAATAGCAATCTGTGTTTTATCAGTCCTCTTGAACGGCTTGATTATTGCTGCACTGGCAAAGAGATGGAAGAAACTTGGCAGTCAAGACGTGATGTTACTGGTAAATGCAATTTTTGATTTCCTTCAATCGGTTGTCGGTTATTCCATTGAGACTGGCATCAAAGCCGATAACAACACCAGTTGTATTGTCAGTGCATTTTGCATAACCGTCATGGCGCTAATATCAATTATGCTGCTGACTGCAATGTCAATCACGCGCATGTTATCCATCTGCTATCCTCTTAGAACGTGCAAGTGGTTGCAACAAAAATGGACAAGTCTATATTTCATTGTTCCAAGTGTCAGTTATGCCTTAATTTGGTCAATCTTCCCTCTATTTGGCTGGAGTAAGTACGGTCCAGAATTAGACAGCGAGTATCGCTGCTCTATAAACTTGAATGATAAAGAGATAGGAACAATTACTTATCTCTACTCACTTCTGACAGCCTGTTACATTTTCCCTTCCACGGTTATGTTGGTGTGTTTTGTGAAACTCAAGAAGGAACTTCACAGAATGGCTAATTCGATGAAATCGTCGAGCGATGCCGAATCGATGTCATCCCAAAGAACACTGAGAAGAGAAACGCGGCTGAGCATTCTGCTTGCTGTAATGGTCTCCGCATTTCTGATTTCATGGACACCTTACGCAGTACTGGTGTTCGTCATAACTTTTGGTCATGGAGACCTTGTTTGGTTGGACACATGTGCAATAATGGGAAAATGCTCAGTGATTTACAACCCGATCATCTACGCTCTTGTATACAAAGAGTTTAGACTTTCTATCGCTGCATTATGCAGGATCAGACCTTCACAAGTTGGAAAAACATCAAATGATAACATAATGATAACACAACGAAATCTAGCAACGCCAATCTAGAATCTGTTTAAGATTCATATGTTCCGAAATGACGATGTCAGAATTTCAAGTTCTCCAAAACATGGTAACTACTGGGCCGTTATTTTTGAGATTCCAGGTTAACTAGTTAAAAGCTATCTCCGAATCTATCTGAATTTATCTGCGAAGATTGATGTAGTCCTTAAGTAACCGTGATGTTTTAATGAAAAGAAACCACCTCAATAGAGTAAACTTTTTACATACGTTATTTTGTGGTTATATATAGTATAAAGGGGTAAAAACAAAAAGCCGATTCTAAGAAGTTATATAAATGCTTATATAAACTAACACAGACTAGATTGTATGTTTATTTTCAGGCAACCTAATAGCTTGACGTGAACGTCTCTCAGAATCCCTATTATTGAAAGAGTGTAAGTTCTGTAAAGGTACAAGTCGTCATATTATCGCGTGCGCGACACATTTAGGTTTCGCATATCGTGGTATTTTTCTCCCATTGTTGCCACTGCAAAAGAAATATATTGTTGAGACGAGGAAAGATTTCTCGAAAATGCTTTTATTTGGAAATAAACATTATTTTAGTTATGCCTATCCTTAATTCAGCTTTTTACTTAATGGGAAGGACTAGATCTAGATTTCTTATTGTGAGAAATAACTGTATGACCACATTAGCATGATTTCCTGTATTTGTATGTAACACATCGTAATGCTTTTTTACACGTTGCAAAACATTTTCACATCAATTTTTTACACGGATTGCAACTTTGAAAGACTAAGAAAATTTAATTCTTTATCTTTGCTTAGGGCTCCATTCAGTGGGAGATATTGTCCTTATGGGATGAGAGTGTGTGAGTGATTTCTATATAAAAGCTTCCTTTCACTACAAATAGGGTCAGACAGGTATATATTTTACTTACAAGACATTTTTCGACGAATTTCCATGAGTGGAGGTCACCATGAAACAAGAACGGACTGATGTTCCATCATGATAGGGTGAAAAGGTTTTTCTATTTGTAAACCCTTGATGAATAAGTGTAATATGTTTTCATTAAACATCACATTAGACTCACATTGGCGATAATTTTTGCATCAGTGCTGTTCGTCAGGTCTCAGTCACTATGTCACAATGTTTTCCTTTTGTTCCACATGGATAAAAGTTAAATTCTCGATAATCAAGCATTATCCATAAGGCAGATCAGGAAAATACGTAACGTGGATGACTACAGAGTCGTGAAATTTCTTTTCAATCTTAATTGTTGATTACGGTACTTACACGCTTTTCTTTGGTTTAAAAAAAACAAGAGCCTTATGGCACGAACACGATTGCAACGTTGTCATCGCAAGTTTATTAAATCTTGAAAGAAAAAATCGCAGCCAGTCTGGCGGGAAACGGCTTTTTATGTTTTCTTTAAAGGGAGGAAATAACAACAACACTCTCAGGCTTTAGGAACAGGCACTTCTTCCAGGCTCAAAGAAGGGGTTAGGAAGATTACATCATAAAAAAACTTCAATCAAAGGAAAAAGCATATATTTAACAATTGTAAAAATAACAATAACTAGCTACCTTGCATTTGTTTTGTGGTGGAGTGGATGGCGGAGTGGAGTGGAGCTTGACTTGACCGTCGTGGAGCTTGACCGAATGTTTTCAACACGGAAAAACGCAAGATCAGCTGATTTCTAAAAACCATGGAGAGTATCGTGGATGTTGGATGATGATGATGAACAAAATCGAAAACTGACTTTCGCCTATCTCGTGAAACTACTATGATAAAATCTGTTATTCTTCTATCCATTTCATCGCTAATATTTATCGCAAATTACCGCTTGTACTGATTTTCCCTGAAACCCACATTATATCCTTTTCTTCCAAATAAGCGGCCTGCTCTTCACCAAATGTGAAGTGTTTTTAAGTTTCTGCGAAGCTTTATTCTGACTAAACAACAAAAAAGCTTCAGCAGGGTAACAAACAATTCCTTCTTTAATCAAGTTTATATATAATATACGACAAGTCCGAAACAAACTCACAAATAAGAAAAGGTCATGTCATTGTCATTAAGACTCTCTCCCCCCCCCCCCCCCCCCCCCCCCCCCCTCATAGGATGTCCGGCAGTTTCTTTTGTTTTCTTAACCTTATAGGAGTCCGGCAGTTGATTTGTGTACTCTTGGATGGTACACTGCCGGACACGAAAAACTGCCGGGCATAAAGACACTTTGTTAATATAAAGCTTTAAATTAAATCAAACACTTTGCCTACATGACCAGCAGTTTCTTTTGTATTCTTAGCCTTAAATGGCCGGCAGTTAACTTGCTCACTATTTCATTCTAAGTCCCTAAAGAACGACAAAAACGGTACACTGCCGGCGGCCATGCAGACACTTTGTAAATCAGAAAAGCACGTTTAAGGAAAAATGATTATAATATTGGAGAGCTATAGAACATCCAGCAATTATTGAGGAAAGGATGGGCAAGGATTGTAAATATTATTATGTCACTTGAAAAGACATCTATATTGGGGTATATTTATTTTTTATAAACTACCATGCTTTTGTCGTTTTACAAAAAGCCCTTTAAAAAAGTTGGTCTTGCTATATATAGGTTTGACGAAGTTGGGGGAGGGTCTCCATAGGCGTATTCAGGGTCAGTCAAAAAAAGTGGAGAAGTCCAACGTTATGATTGGTTCCTCGGAAAAATCTCCGACCAACAGGAAAATTTTGAAATATTCTGTTTCATTCCACGACATTATAAACTTTAGCAGAAAAACTATATTTAATAGAAACCCCTAATAATCAGCACCTGTTTGTAATTTCTTTTCATTTTTACACTATCAAAAATATCGTTTCTCACAGCTACGCTATAATGAGAAGAGAAATTCTAACAGATGAATGATATCAGACCCACATATTCACATATTCAACGTTTACTATTGTAGACCAAATATGTTCACACTTGAGAACCTCTTTTATCTATCGCAGAAGATAAAATTCACAATCGTCTTCACACTTTCTCAGACCTCCTATTCCTTCAGTTCACCAATATTTTCATAAATTGTAACGACATATGGTCGTTCGTTTTTAACGGGATCTGTAATTCTCGAGATAGCAATCTCAAGTTAGCAACTTCAAGTTAGCAAAAGTTCGAGTTATAACGTCATAATGACTGTAACGTCAAAAATTTACATTTTGATATAAAACTTTTCAGCTCTTACTCGAGATTTTTTCACAAAATAAATTTTTCTATTGTTATTCTATTGTTACTAAAATTTTCGAGTTAACTAACTTATATATATTTGTGAAAAAGTATCCAGTTTGCTTTCTTGGAAAAATCCATTGAAGATAATGAACTGTTATAAATAGAACTGAGGGTTGCAGTGTGCTGATGTAAGCAGTGGGAATCTCTCTTTTGAGCAATAATAAATGGGTCTGGAGGGAGCAGCTGACTTAATTCAAAATGACAAACAAACGAGGTATACAAATGATTGACTCTCTCGCAGAGATTCACTTGTAGAAAACTGCTGACTCAGTTTTCTCACGACCTTCATAACAGTTCGTTATCTTTAAAGAGTCTCACTACAAAAGCAATCTGTTTAAAAAAATACTCCTCCACAGAGTCATTTTGAAAATTTTGCCCACTGGGAAGGTCAAGTTTACTTAACCTATATATTAATATCCGATTCTCTGTCTGCCTGTCTGTCTGCAACGTAAGATCACACATAAATTTTTTTTTTGTGTGCGACGTCAGTGTGAAACCAATGCATTGCGAGCCAAATCGAACGCAAGATTTAGGGAAAATTATCTCGAGAACCAATAGGGATAACAGACGTATTTTGGAGTCCGCGACATTTGCGATGTGGTCACAAAAGGATTTGGGCAAAATGTTTGGGACGGCGCATTATTACATCATTAAAATCTTTGATCAACGACATCTCTGTAACGATTCGTCGTAGACATATGATCCTATACATTTTCTTGATCAAAATTGAGAGCCCTACAAGATGGTAATACTTTGCATAATCACAAGTCTTGTTCCTTGGGTATAACTTATGAGCATGTCAATTACAAGAGTGTCTATTTAACAATTTTCAGACCATCAAACTTCTGGGTGGAAATTCTTATAAAAGTGTTTGAAAGAACACAGCAAAAGTTGCTTATAAGCTCGAATACCCAATCAAACAAGTTTACAGCATTTTACAGCATTACAGTTTATAGCATTTTATGGTCTGAAATTGTGGGATGAATTGCATGGTGATGATTATTGAGAAAATGACGTCATTATGACGTCTGTATCACACAATGTTATACCTTGAGAGTAAGATGTCTATATAACGTTGTAATATGGATCATATAGGCGTCACATCTGTGACGTTATGATTTGGTTCTGTGGACGTACGTCATGACCAAAATATGACCAAAATATGACGTCATTGTAACGTCACGTGCCTGCTGGACCTATTATTGACATCTTAGGAAGGTTTTAATACATTTACACCACTAATGTTTTGTAAAATGTAAATTAAATAAGATATGGCATTTCAAGATCCCCAAAAGCTCCCTTATAAAAATGTGCCCTAGATATAACGTCTACCTACAACTATTGCCACTTCCTCAGCCTTTTAATTCCTAAAAATATAGGCCTATAGCAACCCAAAAACATCAATGAAATTCTTTTCACCTCTGGCGTGACACCAATAAGAAAAGAAAAAACTGTTTCAGAAGACGTCTGGGAGCATCCGGAGGTTGTTTTTTCTTTGGTTTTGCTTGATTCCTTTCGATATACCTTTTCATTCATTACGTCATTACTGGTGATTTAGCAGACACTGTCTCGTTTCAAATCAGAATGATAATGACGTTGTTTTGCATCATAAAAAGAGGTTTAATAAATAAATAAATAAATAAATAAATAAATAAATAAATAAATAAATAAATAAATAAATAAATAAATAAATAAATAAATAAATAAATAAATAAATAAATAAATAAATAAATAAGCGATTTATTACTAGTTTCCAAATATACAATCGGCTCTTCTGCTAGAACTGCGTAGAAGTATGTGTATGCATAACATAACATCAGTTTAATTTTTTATATGTTTTAGTAAAATATAAAATACAAGCCATCCAATTTTATGGTCACTGCAGAAATTTACCTGATATGTCATACCATCTTGTACTGCAACAAATGGAAATCGCAGTGTGAATCGAGCCTTAAAAGATTAAATCACATCTTAGAAGGGCGTTTGATTGAAACACGTGCAAATGAATGTATATGCATTAAGAAAAAATATACATTAAGAAAAAATATACAATCTATAATATAATGAATATAATAATAATATATAATTTTGACACAACCCCAAATTTTAATTTTCTGCAATAAAAATGATCCATGCAGCATTTTTCTAATCATTTTTGAATTTAACAATGTTGCAATGGATTAGCACAATAATGTTGCACTGTGGTGCCAAGGTTTAAGACCTTTAGCTTACATATAGGTTCTCAATATTTATGTTCCTGGCCACCATCAATTTCATTTACACCGCCACCCACAACCAAACTCCCTCCGCTTTTATTATTGCCAATCTTCTTTTACTTTGTTCTCGATTGTTCAGGTTTTTGTTACGTCTTGATTGTTCTGTTGAATTCTTAAGAATGTATATCTTTGTGTAGACTGGTGGACATTGCTCCCGTGCAGCTATGTCGCAAATTAAACTTGTCGCAAATCCAATTGCTAAACATTGCCGGAGTTTTGCTGCAGACGGGATTTCCGTGACGCGAATACATCAACTGAAGTTGTTCATTTGGAATTTTATGAACTTCTGTGGATTAAAAATGCAAATATGCAGTATAAAACCGTCGTTGTATTTTCTTTCAACCAAAGCATAAACACAGGATGTTGATGGCTTGTCCATCAGTCAAATATGCTATCATTTGACGCTTGCACAACATCTTCATATGACATAAAGCTGCATTGAATAACACTTTTTTTGGCTGCTTTTCATTTGTACGGGTCATTGTAATCATCAGGAATGCGATTCAAACGATACCGTCTGAAAACAAATGGAGAAATCTGCTGTACTATAGATTTGAAAATTTTGAGTTTACTTATATGATTTACTTAAAACTAGAGTATAACAATTTTGAGAGTTGGGTGAGGTGGAGGGGGAGTACACACAATCATGAGAAGGTTCTCAATCCTTAAAATTTTTACATTCTCACATTTTAAAGTATAATGTATTCAAACGTGTTCAGCGATTGTACCTTCCAGTGCGATCGCTGAGGACCGTGTTCATGTCTCAATCATATGTCGCATTTCCATACTTCACTCCGATGCGCTTTAAAAGCAGCGTATCAGCCCATTTGGAGCCATCGACTGACTGCACACTGGTCTTCGGGCACGTTTAGAGCAATGCTATACGTATCTCTGGGGGTAAGTCAACTTCCTAGTTGCAAGTCGGCGGGCAGAATAACCAACCACTGCGGATGGAAACTCAAGGACCTAAAACTCCCTGTCGTGTACACTTAACACCTCTATGAAAATTCTCGTCAATGTCAGTTTTAGAGAGAAGGCCAGTAAACACTAAAATTACGAACCCCTCTCTTCCCCATACACCAGGCTTTTCCTGAAGTTGGTGTGCAGTTTCAATTAGGTTGTCATTAACGACTCAATGTCCTATTAATACATTCTGTCTATGCTATAGTAACGGCTGGAAAACATAACCGTTCTTGTTTTTTGTTTTGCGTTTCTTTTGCTGTGATAAATCAATATGAAACTATGAATGAAATCGGTGATCAAAACTCCTTATCCGGATATTAAATCAAATGACAATAACATTTCGCATTACATTAGAATGTATATTTTTAAATTTTGTTAAATAAATGTGTTATGAATAACTTTTTCATAAAAACCTTCCAATCGCTATGGGTTACAAGAATGTGTGGCACGTGACACCATTGTTGTTTTGTTTGCGAATTTATGAGACTTTATGTGATTGCGTTATATATCCATATCCGGATAATTAGGTATGTACGTTTGTGATTAGTTTTCAAATCTGCAATGTAAACAAAGACGCGATGAAACGATGACATAAAAACATCAACGAGACTTTTGTTCTTTTATGCAAATATTTGACCAGCAACGTGACTTTAAATGATCTCCCTTTACCCATCTTCCGGTTGCCATGAATACAAAGACAAACGGGTTCAAAGTTTAGAATTAGAAGACGTGAAATATTTCATATTCATTATTAAATTTATTCCCCAATCCAACCTTTTTATCTTGGAGATTCTTTTCATTCTCAAGGACTGAATAAGTCTATATTTTGTATAGGTAGGAATATAAATCTTTCTCCATAATTTCAGTAAAAATACTGATAAACAAAATTAACTACAACAAATATTCCTTCAAAACAAGGAATTAAAAATAGAAACCTCATAAGTCTTACTGTTTACCGAAAGTTATTACAAACAATCAGCTCCCAGTATACGTTTGTTAAATTAGCGTAGTAGGTGCAAACAACTGTGTACATAAGCTTAAGCGTATTCAAGGTCAGTCAAACAAATGTGGAGGAGTCCAACGTTATGATATTTCTTTTCAGTCTTAAGTGCCGATTAGGTCACTTGCACGTTTTTCTTTTCTACTTTAAATGACTAAACTCTCCTCCACAAATTTTGACTGAGCTTTAAATTGGATGATGCTATCCTTTCCTCCTACGTCAAATGTAATATATTTTAAGTCCACGTTGGACCCATTATGGGAAAGTAACATTCTGGATTCACTAGGTTGTTTTAAAACCTTTGTGTTCTCAGTTTGACAGTTCTTGCATTGGAGACGCTCTGTTCTTTTTTTATGCTATTTCTAGATCAGCTTGAACATTAGAAAAAAAAACCTGTTATACCTAAGGTGACTTATACGATCCTCGTCGTTTAGCATTAAAGAAAAATTAAACCGAATAAGAACACATCTCCAAACCCAACACAAAAGAAACATACGAACGTTGCGTAGTGTCAATTGTTTGTGGACCATATAGACCATATAGATCTCACCAGCGTTTTACTGATTGAAAAACTACTTGGACCCGCTTTGAATAATGACATATTCCTCCGTGAACTTGGATATACAATAATATAACGTTATAACGTGACAGGATAACAACATGCCGGCACACGCCGAAGCTTTATTTTCTGGTTGTTTTTTTTTTATTTTTTAATAGTGGAAACATACATCTTGTTTTATCTTGGATTTGTGAGATTTTGAACAGGAATATTTCGCCTTCATTAGTGGTGTATAACCAGTGAAAATAAAAAAAAAATGAAATAAAATAAACAATAAACAAATAAACAAATAAACAAATAAACAAATAAACAAAAGATTAGCAAATACGCTTCTCCCTTTTCTTTGAAACTTTCAGACTAATCTTGACGTGAACTGTTTTGTGGCTCACCAACACTCTTGTGAACTTCTAGACGCCTCTATGAAGTCTTATTTTGTTATTTTATTTCGAGTCCAAAATATACAATTATACAAAACAGTCTTGGGTTTCATAAAGAATTTTAAGTCAGCACTTAACTTTATTAAAAGGCTTGCATTCAAGTACACCTTTTACGTAAACATTTTAAAAAGAAACATAAAACAAACAAACAAATACTAAAATGCTTAGGAAAAAAAAGTGAGTGATATTAGGTTGAGAATGAAAATGTTTCCATGTCCGTATCTAATGCAACCAACACTCTGCTTAAAAAGAGCACAACCTTTCGGAAGAGAACCATTTTAAGTCGATAAGTGTATAAGTCTATTTATTTTTCGCGTACAAATTGCATCCTGATTGGTGCAAATTTCCTGACGAAATTTCTTAACCAATTAAAATACGACTTTTAGTGCTTTTTAGTGCCTTAAAGGCGGATTTCTACTAAGCGAATATTTCGTTTCTCATAAAAACCGTCGATTTTAATAACCAATCAGAACACGAGTTTTATGCAAAAGAGTGGAAAAAATACGATTTTTTGAGCTACAGAGCATGGGCAAGTCAAGTCTGCGCGGACGATTCCGCTTCGTGGAGAATAGGCTTAATAACTACATGAAAGACCATTTTGACGGCGCATTTAGAATTTTTTCGTATTTAGAAAACGTGTTGATAGTGTGCCTCGAGTAGTCTTCAGATTGTTAGAACATTAATTTGAATGAAATTCCTAAAGCGCTATATCATTCAGAGGTAGACATTTAAGATTAAATACTTTTAGCTTAATTATCTTATTGCGGTATTTGTACAATATAGTAGGTGTCAGCTCCTGATGAAGGACTTGCAGTTCTGCCCTTGTTTTGGCCAACTCATATGCGCGTCCTTTTCGATCTCCTCACTCCATTATTAACAGCTAATATTTTTATAAGGTATTACTAGCAAGTGAGTCACCATCGGCTTCATTTCTCTGAAAAAAAACATTCGATCTAAAAATCGGGAAAAGGGAAAAGGAAAAAGGGCACTCCTATGTAGTAATTGCGACAGGCAGAGTTTAAACACTTTAAAATGTGTGACGATCATGCCAAGTTTTACCACAGGTAAGGCAGCACACATGTTGTTGTTGTTTATGTTAAAGAAATACAAATCTCAGTAGCAACAAACATAAACCACTTCAAACACGCCTACTATTCTAAATCTTTTGTTTATTTGTAAATAATTTTTATTTACGCTAAATATTTTTGAATCAGATTTCTCTTTTATTTACTCAGTGTTGACGCAGAAAAAAAAATGCTTGCTGTTATTTTTAATGCGTTTTTAATTGTGTTCAAACTAACTATAGAATATGTATTTAAGACCATTTATTCCCTCCTTAAGTTCATTGTTTCGCCATCAGTGTTAAGACGGCTGTTTAGATAAACATGTTAATGCTCCTTACACAAGAAAATGTTGATATCTGTCAGTAATGAATCTGGTTTTACAAACAGATTTTCTTACTCGCGCATGTTTTGTCTATACCATCACCAAAAAATTATTTATTAAAAAAATATTTAAGTTCTTGACTATTGATTTTATATATATTCGACCCCAGAAATTGCGAATGTTTTTATTTTAAGTGCGAATTCATGTTTGATCTCGCTCGTTTGTGGAGACACAAGGTAATGCGAGACTGAGATATAACTGCATTAAATCAACATCGACCTTAGACATTGCTACTAAACTATTTTTGTGATCACAAAACTTTTTGGTTGAAAGTCCCTTACTTTCGTTTTGAAGAACGAGGCAATACGCAAGACTGGGTTCTCGCTAACCCAGACAGAAATAACAAAGTTTTGACTGAAAACAAATGGAAATGGTGATCTGGCAGCTTAATCAAGTATATTTGTGTTTGACAGTCAGAATAATATAAGGAATAATTATAAGTGATATAAGGCATATAGTAACACCTCTCACCGAAACATCTGTGTAATTGAATTATTCCGAATGGGATACATATACCACTGCTCGACCAAAAATCCTTACAATTTCGAAATCAGGAATAAAAACAAACATCTAATACGTGTTGAAATGCTTAGAAATGCCATGAAAACATTCTTTGTTACGTAACTCGACCTTTTGAATACTAACTGTAACGTAAAAGGTGGTCGAACAACACAGAGACTGAGTTCCCTCTCATATGTTTCATATGGTCTTGCTTAAAACATTATCTTGTTCGAAAGGTAATTCTTCGTCTACAACATAGAATGCGACTTTTCTGTATTACACAAATGATAAATGATTGGTTTACTGAAACAAATTTGACCCGTTGTTTGACCAATAAAATGCATATCGTGAAAATATACTGTCCAAGAGAAGTGTCAAAGTATAGCTTTCCAGAGTAAAGATGTCTGACACGTTAATTTCAGTAAATTCCAAAAGAAAGATTATGCAGTTATCACGCAGATAGATCTAATCCCGCTATAGGTTACTTCGTGTGCCTTCAATGCATCTCCTATATGCTCCTTCGTGAGAATTGTCATGAAATAGTTGGACAACATATATTTGCATCTTTTCTGGCTTCTACCCCATAACGCGACAGCCATTTTTTCGAAAAAAGAACAAGGGGAATTTCATATAGATGAAAAAACAAAACAATACTCAACAAATGTGTCCATAAAAATTTCTTTCTTTTAAGCAGTCTATCTATACTATAAAATATCTCAAAAATACTAATAACAAAGCAATCTCTAAACATAATATTGAAAAATGCATTTTGTAAAATATACAACAGCCTGCTTTTATATACAATGTTAATCTTTTTGCATCCTAAAATATATACAATTTCTCAAAACTCTCAAGTGGTATAAAGTGCTTTTCTTTTCGCTTTAAGTGTGTTGAAAAAAAAAACGGACTTGTTATTGGCCTCTACTAAAGGCGTTCATTAAAATATTGACTTTTATGTTTCATATATAACTTATATTAGAGTTTGAATAAATAAGTTTTCTTTTACAAATGAAGAAGGTGAAGGGAAAAAGCTAGTGAGTTGGATTTGATGGAATGGCGCCTCTATTGCGTATGGCCATGTTTAAGGAACAACATTTTAATTATGCTATCTGGTGTTGTTGTTGTTTGTTTGTTTGTTTGTTTTATGTCCTACTTTTGTGTAAGTGGTTTTAATCCATTACACCATGATTGATTGCGCTCGTACACATACGCGCTGATATGAAAGTGAGGTTGCTTGCGTCTTTCTCGTAACCCTATCCCTACCAATGAACTCAAATCTGTTTCATTTATAAAAAGGCCAGGAGCTTTGGTAGTTTGATGCACCGGTATAATTGGTCGTGTTATAGTGTTGCGTGTTATAGCTGTCGGGATAGAAAGGTGGATAGGATATGTCAACTGGTGACGTAGACGGCATATAACCAGATCGATTGCCACAATACGAGAGACAGCCGGGAGTCTGTCCGTTATGAACCAGCACTGGAACTTGCCTGGGTTGAAAATGTAGCCAGTCGTACGGAGGTGGTCGTGATCGATTTTCTAGAGTTTGTTTTTTACATTTGTACCGTTTGTTTTGAAACCATATCTTTACCTGAAAAAAAGTAAAATGAGATCTCGTCAGTCAGTGCTTCTTGATCATGCTTCACACCGGATTGTTGATAAAATATAGAACGGCCTGCTTTTGTTCAAGAAAACTTTTCACATACACAGAAGAGCAAGATCTCGATTTCAGTAGAGCATTTTTTTTTTCTTCGTAAGCTAACAGAGAATGAATATGGTCCGGTTTTAAAAATATTCAAAATGCTAATGAAGTTCTAAGTGGGGTGATTCATTTCCTTTACGGTCACATATTTTGCTTTCGTGACAACAAGTTTGTAACCGATTTTGACATCACAAAAATTTTGTTTTGTTTTTTGAAAACGTATGTAAATATCTTTTAATCCAGGTAGTGTTTACTTTATCGTAAGGAGATGACCCGTTTATACCGCCCACTTCCATGTTTATCGTAAGGAGATGACCCGTTTATACCGCCCACTTCCATGTTTTCAGGAAAACAAGCCATGCATACTTTTTAATTTCTGAACGTAATAGGAGAGAAAATACTTCAAGAATAATGTCATGGCTGCAGATGTAATTAACCTTTCAAAGTCACTGATAAATTCCTTAAGGACCCATGAAAGTTCACATGTTTTTGTTCTGATATATCTAACATTGTAAAATGAAACGTATCTTTCTTGAATAAGAAAGATGTGTCATCATTCTAAACTGGTCTCAATGAAATAGAATTATCAACTAACCTGTGTAGGTGTTAAGTTTAACTTGCTGGCCATTTGATCCCTTTCGGATGCAGATAAGTATTTCTGCTCCTTGAATTTTTTCTCCAATTCCATCACTTGTGATTGTGAAAACAATATTCTGGGCTTCTTTCGAACAGATTTACCAGCTGTCGATACCTGTTGAGTTAACGTTTCCGCAGTAGCATGCATATCTTCTGAAGATGTGTTAAATTCTGATTTCGCTGATTGTGCTGTCAACACGTTATTGAGTGGATCACCTAATGAGATATCAAAACATACAAGCATACACTTTATATTATTATCCTAAACCACAAGCGATTCGTGATTCACTTCAAATATGGATCAGGTTACATGGAACAATTCACCATAATATGCCAAGAATAACTTTCTTGTAAACAGATTTTACTGCAATCTGATGGGAATTTGACTTTAAGCCATGGTTTTCGTCAATAGTAAAAAATAAAAATAAAGCATTATTTTTTCCTGTATTCTTTTCCAGGACCCTTACGAACGAGGCGTTTTCTTGATGTAATATTTTTAATGTCAAAAGGACAAATTTTAGTTTTTTTAAATCACGCATGAAAATATTTTTGGGTTGTTTTACGAACGAAACCTGCATAAAAAATCAAAGTAAAACAGAATAGGAAGTGCTAAAAACGGCATTTGGAGTAATACAACACAAGAACATCTATTTAAACAAAAACAATGAAATACACGTTCTTCACCAAACATACCATTGTAAGGTATAATCTACCCTACAAGGAGGCCTTATTAATATTGTAGGTAATTTCAGAAAAGGAGAATTCTCTTTTGCCGATACCAAACAAGAAAAATTTATCATTTCGAAGGCTATATGAACTCTATGTGGCACCCTATGTGCCACTTCAAATTGCAACGAGTGTCCTTAAATTCATTTGATTTCAAACGTTTAGCACCAAACGTTTATTTTTTCAAGGTGATATTATTATAAAGTGCCCATCGCAATAAGAGCAAAAAATAGTGCGCTATATTAAATGACGTCAATGAAAACTAAAAAAGCGGAGATTAAACACGATGGAACAATTAGTTTCTTGAGTATCACCGAATGTTACGGGAACGAGAAAATAGAGTGAATCACATTCAATGAAAGTTCCAAATTCCTCTGGTATCCACTCTATTGAAATCAGTGAAAAATAAATACATACAAAATGGAAAGATAATATTAGGTAATTGAAGGTTGTTTGTCTAACAAGATGCGATCATAAAAACATTTTAGCTGAAGGTCTCTTATGTTTAAAAGAATGCGACCATACGCAACAATGTTCTCGTTAACCCAAACAGAAATAACAAAGTTTTGACCGCAAACTAGTGATGATCGCACTTTCTTAGAGAAACCTATAGGTTGGTGTCATAATGATGGTTGCAAATAATCGAGACCTGGTATAACCTGGATACGAAATCCTTATTATCCATACAATTCAAAAATGTCTATGATTATGTTGATGTGGTAGAAGAATGGTGTATTAGCACAAATTTTCTTTTCAGCAACACAATAGACTGATGAAAAACGAAAAACCTTTCAGAGGTTCAAGTAGAAAGCATTTTTTAATTAAAGTCATCTTTTTTCTCAGTTAATTCAAACATACAGCCCTTTTGGTTCATAAAAGTTATTCAATTTAGAGCCGAATGGCGCTTATTCCAGACGGGGCGTTAAATCAAGAAAGGGCGCTAAATTGAGCAGTTATGATAATTGCAATTTATTTTCCCACATCGGAAGCCAAATTCCAATAGACACCCTTCACGACATTCTTTCCATAGCATGAATAACAGTAAAATTAATTAATAAATAAACAATAGTAATAGCTAATAAAAAAAAAAGTTAGGTCTGGAAGGGGGAACACTACATGTCCGTGAAAGACCATGGTTTAATTAAAGTTGTACGATATGTTACCATTTGAGAAGTTAATTTGATTTCATCTTTTTGTTTGAATCTTACTTCTCAGTTTTATCCAAAGTTTTTCATGTAACATGTTTATTTGTTCATCGTTTGCTCGATGGTCAAATTCGTTTCACGGGTAGTTGATATGACGCTAATTTGACAACGGTTATTCTTCAAGTCATGCGCAAAGTTTATTTTAAGACCGTTATTTTGCAACGTCCTTGAGAAAATTTTAAGGAGTAGAATATATACTCACAAAACGAAAATTGATAAATACGTAACAACGACAGAACGAACATTACAAATCGACCGTTATTTTGCAACCTTCTTGAGAACATGTGGAGAATCAATACACTCCTTCAAAAACGTGAGCGCAAAAAACAATAAATAAATACGAAATAACTAAAATTACCATATGTCATGGATGATAAAGTTTAAATCTGTAAATGCCTAAAATGGGAGTCAATTTAATATTTAATTAGTGGTTGATGTCAGTACCAAATTTTAATCAATACCCAATGCTTGGGATGACGTGATTTTTTTTATTTTATTTTTTTATTTATTAAAAAGTTAAAAAAGATTTCCATTTGAAAATTGATTTTTTAAGATGAGGATGTCTGCACAAGCATACAGTTTGATAATAAAAAAGATATAACCAGAAGCTGTTAAACAAAGCGTTTTTTAGGAATTTTATAGTCGTTTATTGGTTGTTTTCATGCAAAATCAGTTCCTTGTTTACGATTGAGAGAACGATTTGTACAATGGTGGCTTTCTTCGATTCAGCATTGTTGAGTTCTATGTGAAAACGACACAAACAAAATATGAAGTTAACCATAAGTAAACAGAGTGTCGCATTCTCTAAAATTTTAATCCTGGCGGCAAGATTGCAATGAAAATAACCAAAACCTATAAGAAAAACATTGTCTTGTGTGTTTTTGCAATAATTCGACCTCATCTGCGTGAGAAACTTTCACAAAAATTAAAAAATTGCCGCCAAATATAACGTCGAAGAATATTATTCGGGAACAAAAATGCAATATAAACACTTTAAAAATACTTCAGGGCTAAGCAGGATTTATACGACTGAGTTGTCTATTAAAAGAACCGAAACAATGTCAAGCATCATCTATCAAGAAGAATAAATTCATTTTTCAATTCATGGACTTTTTAGAGGTTAAAGCTAACTTTGACAATATTATCAGCATATTTCAAAACAATGCAAAATGCAGGAATGTATTCATGTTCTTCATTTGAAAAAATGTCTGATAAGTGTTTATGTTTGTTTTTTAGAGATAATCCTTGCTAATTCACACTTGTATGAGTGCCAAATCTCTCTGTAATCCCTGTTCTATGGCAAATCACATTAAGTGAATAATATTAAATCATTTATTCGATACTATAAATAAATCCATCCTACAAATCTAACTGTGTAATTAAAATTACGAGGATTTTTTTTCTCCGTTGTATAATTATATCATTTACGTCTGTTATACCCACCCACACCACCACCCATCACCACCACCCATCACCACCACCAAAACAAAGTTCCTTTCGAAAGGGTTTGTTGTCTACCAGGAGTCAATAGACAGCTGTCAGTTCCTTTTGACAAAAGAAGACGCTGATAGTGTATTCTTAGAAGTAAAGATTTCACAACAAAACGCTAAGATATTTGACAAACCAATTCGAATTATTGTCTGGCACTTTTTCCAGAAATTTTCTAAATGTCACATCACTTCTTAAACAAAACAAAAACAAAAAAACAAATCAACAACATCATCATTTAAACAGTCTGGCATGTACCTTTTCCTGACCTTTTTTATGTTATTATTATTAAAATTATTATTATTATTATTTTCAGACTATAAGAGGCTGGAAATATTATGCCGATGAAAAAAATTAAGAAAAATAAGTAGAATCATTGACATAGAGTTTGTTACACCATAGTCATTAGAGCATTTCTACGGTTACAACTATTGCATAACACTTAATATCAAATAAAATTGTTTTGTCTCAGTGTCGTTATAAAAATCACATTCCCTTGACAAATTTAAATCTATTAAGTGTTTTTGCCAAAAGAAGAAGACCTAAACTATTTTTCTTGATTTCTAAGCATATTTGAAAATAATTTTTCTTCTAAATGCTTCACAGAGTACTACCGACTTAAAGTTTACGTCACAGACTCAAAATGTGTTTTCACTTAGCGTTGCTTTTCAATCTCAACAGTTCCGCAGCTGTAATTACGTTTTCACGTTTAGAACAAACGTCTTGTTTACTCAGAAAAGTAAATGAAGCAAAACAGCCAACACGCGTCAGGCAAACAAGTAAATTTACTTTAAGATATAAATAGTATAATGATAAAATAAATAAGAAGGAAAGAGTATTTCTGTCAAAACAGCAAACTTTTCACGAAATAAAAAAAATCATGATTCATGCACCTTGTATGGCCATTTTTCTTCTCTCTATTTAAACACTTCATGTTTTCGAGTTGATTATAAAAAAACAACTGAATTTCCGATAGGTTTCAAATTTTTTGCCGTTAATAAGGTTGTGTGTAATTTATGCAGTTTCTTATGCAAACCTTTACTGCTGACAACAGTAAGGAAAATCACTTTTCCTATGGATCCATTAAAGGACATATATAAACTGAAGACGAGTTTGAAAAACACTATAGCAAAATGTGTTACTTGCGTAAATGAAAGCATATTAATCTTTTCAGAGCCAAATATTTGCCACGCCACACGGAAACACTACTTAGTTACCCGGATATGAGGATGTGTGTACTCGAGATGAAAATAAAAGAATGCCTCGCTAACCCTTAACTAAAAGACATAAATCTCTTACTAGGTTCGTTTGAACGACTGAAACCTTGATGTACATGTGTTTGGGCCTTTCGTTCGGCCTCAGCAACCATACAACTCAGCTCTTCAAACTCGCGGCGTGATTGACTTGACGAGCTTTCCTTAATATCAAAACTAAATGCCGGATCCCTTTGGTCGTAAGTATGAATTTGTCGGGATCTGGAGAGGGTTTCCTCGCTCATTCGGTTGTGATAGCTTTTCGTTTCTCGTCGGTCTCCGAAACTATACAATGGAGCTGTCGAACAAAAATTCAATCCTTGTGAATTAAAACTAACAGTTGCTGCCACTCTATTTTCAAACACATCGCTAGTTTCCTGGCGTCGATTCAATATGTCATCAACTAAAAACGATGATGTCACCACAGCGGCCATATTTGTATCTAACGCACCTCTTGTTAAATCCATATCTCTTCTGTGTGGACTTCTTCGTTGTTCGAGTTTAGAAAATATATGGTCATCGAGTTTTTTTTTTGTGAAAAGTTTCGTTTCGACTATCAAAAACCAAAGTTAACAATGACAAAAAGAATTATTGATAATGATATGCAACACATACACTTTACCTGAGTTAAAAAGAGATCACGAAATCAAGAGAAAACTTATTTAAATTACTTCAAACTTACCCAACAAAAAAAATCATTAAATTTTCTTTAAATAGGATTAACACTTTTAAGTCATTTTTTCTCTTCCAGGTTTTCCTATGTTTCCTATTAGGAGATAAGAAGGCAAATCGTCCAGAATTCAAGAAACAAGAAAGTTTTTATCAGACAGATGCACGGATCTTTTGATTTTATTCTTTTGTTTGGAAAGATTTTAAGGCAGCAAAAAGTTCACTTCGAATTAGCTAGATGTCACTAATATTCGATAAACATTTTGTAACTTGTTAAACGATTTCAGTAACTAATGGAATTATAGATTTTACTATGTATGTTTAAAAAAAAAAATATCTTCCAATTTTGTTCTCGTAAACGGTTTGATTTTGCTCACAAAATGTCTGACAATACATTCACTGTAAAGATGTGAATTTTTGATTGGGTTGAAGATAGAAATTTTGGTGAAACATGTTCAACCTAATTGGGTAAAGGAACTTTAGGGAATTTTACTAAAACTTGAGGAAGCACCTGATACTGCTCAAAAGTATGACCATTAATTAGGCTCCACAGGGTCTTTGTTGACAGCAATATATCTTATAAGTTGAAGAGGTCACCCTGCCTAAATATGTTGCAAATAAATAAATAAATAAATAAATAAATCAATAAATCAATAAGTAAACATATTAATCAACACTCGTAGATCATAGATGTTTGAATCGGTTTCTGCATAATTTTGTGTCAGACAATATTTGCCTGAAAATCTCCTTAGATACATAGAGTCAACTAAAACAGCCATTGGAAACATTATCAGCTACCTCACATTGCAGTGGTATGCAAGAAGAACAAAAGTAAACTACATCTCCTGTTCACATATAAACATCTTCATATTCAAGAGAATCTCAAACACAATTCCAACATTATTATTATTTTTATTTTTTTTTGTATTTAATAACACTTCGCTTCATATTCTTCTGATTCAAATAAATAACTCTCAAGCTAAAGGTCAATTATTTCGCGCAAATATTGTAAATTTGTCTTGATGAACCAAAATTACTGTCGTCACGACACGCAGGTATGCTGAGCTGAACAAATTCTATTTGGCCACTCAAACAACATCATGTCTAGTGTTAGACTTGAGTTTGTTTAACAGCTCCATAAGACAATCATTTATTATACTAAAATATTTGAAAAAGCGTAAATTGAAATTTTATGTAATGCGCTTCGCTTTATAAATAATATCTGCTCTATTCAAACCACAGACTCTTGGCGTCCCTGTTATCGTTCACACAGAAATGCAGCTGGGAAATATTTGAGGTATGTGTATTTGTTGTTGTTCTAGGTGAAAAGTGAATTCCTTTTCTACTGTGGGAGAAATTTCTTGGCAATGCGCACATGATTAATGGCACTATGTACCCTACAATAAATAAAAAGATCTGGGTCAAGTACCGTCATGACCTATAAGTTCAGGAGCAACTATGTTGTACCCAGTTTCTGCCTATTTACAGTAGAATCCAGGTAATTGGAACCCTCGATAATTCGAACTTTCAGTAACTCGAGCTTCTTTAGTAATCCTTGATGTAAGACTCCCCCATAAAGACTCTCGATAACTCGAACATTCGGTATCTTGAACAATGTTCATCGGTCCCATGGAGGTTCGAGTTATCAGGAGTTTACTGTATATCCAAAAGAATCCCTGCAGGTAATTAAGAAAGGTAAAGAAAGGTCTTCTATGCTTCTATTCTGCAGATTACAAATTCTGTCAAAAACGAAATTTATGAGGATAACACTTACTGCTAAAATTGAAACCAAGAAGACCGAAATTCCATTTCGTGTCCATAATATTCTTTTTTATTGCCTTCCTTCAGCCAATCAAGACAAGAACTAATTTGGTGGCTTTATATTAAAGAATCAAGAATCCTTTTTATTAGACAGTTGTTTTTATTTTTGTTACAAGATCCGTTTAAAGTAAATAAGTAAATTCAATATTAAGCAATTATTTACGAATTAATAAATAGTAATTAAACATGGGGAGTTAAGAAAAACAAACAAAACTAAACAATTGAATAGGTTTGTGACTTAACATAACGGTAAAACAAAATAACTTTGACATAAAATGAGGAAGTCGATTGATTGAATAGCAACAAAGGGCAAAGTTAATTAATTGCGTCACGTTTTTGCATTTGCCAGTGTTAAACATAACATATGTTTGCCTTTTTAATAGTGTTTGTCTTTCAAAATGTTATTTAAGATTTATGACGAAATATGGTATGTACGAAAAATGGCATACAACCCGAAAGTGCATATGTTGGGAACTTCCCTTTTCTTGGTGAAAAAAAACACCCTTCAAGTCTCTCTGTTTATCTGTTCATTTGCAATTCCAGTAATTAGCAGTAATTACACAGTGCAGCTTTAAATTGTGTCCTGGGTGGGAATTGAGAATTGAGAATTCAAACGAGGAGAAAAAAATAGGACTGCTATATATGATAGGTTCAAAACAAACTTCTGGCAACTTTCTCCAAATGGATAAATCTCATTAATTAATCAGTCTGGTGGATTGGCCATATCATAACATGATATGGAAACCGTCAATGATAGTTTTTCACTCATTTTTGACGCCTTAACATAATCTCAAAAGTCAATAGAGAAACGAGAAACAATATCTTCTATTTACACAGGGGTGGTATAGACTAACATAACACTAAATTCAGCTATGTAAATTTCAAATCAACATAAAAAAATGGTTTTTTTTTTTTGTTATCATTTCGTGTTTAAAGTGATGTCGCAATATCCATTTGTTACAATGTGTAATTTTTTTGTTGTGTATATTTTCATTGTTCAAAAGTTGCTTTTCGGGTTGTCTAATGTATTTGCTCGTTATAACTTTCAACATCAATACATCGCTTCATCAAAAATTTGAGACTTTTATGATGAGTAATGGATCCACTGATCTGTCAACTCGGACGCCAAAACTGATGTGACTTATAAAAAAAAGAATGGCAATCTGGAGTTGCATTTGAGCAGAATATTACGTTTTCACAGATTTTCTTCAATCCTTCAATTACTGAAAGGTTTTGAATTTCTTTTAAGATGATGCTATAAAATATTGCGAAACAGGCGCTGGGTGATGATGCATGGGAAATACAAGCTACACACTCTTATGTACCCTTTGCATCTCAGGATTGTATTTTGTCAGAACTATAAATATAAAATTCCCCAACGATAATGTTACACTATCGTTTACTCTCTAATACTTTGAGATCTCTTAAATAGCTGTAAGGTTCTTGGTGGGAGGAAGTGTCAAAAGTTAGATGGTTAACAAAACAACATGGGTGTAACATCAAAAAACACGATTTTAGAAACTTTACTAAGCAAACATTCTGACGTCATCCTGGACACGAAATGTAGTGGGCAAAATACTTGAAGGAATAGAAGCCTGAGAAGATGAAAAAATCAGAAATTGGATGTTGGTAGAGTTTCATGTTTAGTACACCCAAGAAAATTAACATACCAGCAAGGTTTTTAAACAAGCCGATTGACTTGCAATCAGGTATATTGAAAACCGACACGGTAAACAAATTTATATTGTTAAAAGACTGGAATGACACAAATGAACTATATATGTTTTTTACGCCCTTTGATATCTCATAGACATAGTTTTTACTCATTCTAAAACAGAAGGGGAAAATACTTTTGGAACTAATCGAAAAATTTGAATGAACATTTTCTATAAAACAAACAACAACAAAGAACATCAATTGCTGAAAATAAATAAAAAAGACAAGAAAACATAAACAAATGAAAAACAAACAAACGAGCAAGCAAACAATTATATATATAATTGTTAATTATTTTGAAAAAATAAACAAACTCTCGTTGAATGAATAACAATAATTATTATTCCTTTTTTTTTCGTAGTTTGCTTTTTTCCATAGCAAAAGCATATTTTTCAAAAAGTGAATTTGATCCATGCGCCACTTAAATGCTAAATATTTTTCAAGTATACGCCTTTTATGAACCGAAAAAAAAGAAGAAGCAGAAAAAGAAGAAATCACTAACTAGATACCTTTTAAAATATCCGATTTCATGAATGGTTCATTTTTGCTCATCTCCTCCCACATTTGCGCCCACATATTCTGAGAATTCATTACTTTTAATCTATGCCAATAAATTATTTTCATTAATCGTAGAGGTTCTCAATTAAAATGTTACTGTTTTCTTTTTGTTTTCTCTATATTTATGTAGTGATGAAAACAATGGCGCATTTCACGAGCACGTAAAACTACCAATGTATACAAGGAGCAATTTTTTTTATTATTGAAAAAAAAAAAAAAAAAAAATAATAAGGCAAACATAATTCGCATCACTGTTATATGACGAAAGCTTTTATGACCACAATGTTATGATTGAAACTTTCACACACACTAAGCTGCATTGTAAATAGCATTTTAAGAGAAAGCATTTGGAAAAAGAGACGAAAACTTTAACGAAAAAGGATGTAGAAATTTTGTGATTTTTCTCTGTCAACGTGAAATGCAATGAAATTCATGTCAATAATCAATACGTTTAATAAAAAAGGGGGTGGAGATTTTAAATCCCCAAATAAATAGCATAAACGATTGTTTAATGTACACAAATGTTTTTATTTTAACAACTAGCTTCTTTTTATTTTTTGAAAAGTTTTTACGCCTACCAAGATACAGTTTGCTTTCTTATAAAAGATCGTTTTTCTACTATTAAGCATTTGTGTACATGGAAGAGGCGGGGATTAAAATCGAAAATAAAATCAGCTTAGTCTATCTTTACATATCTTTTTTCGTCACACCTGGTTTTCAATTTATTTTGATTTTCACTGTTTGAACACGGTGAGTTGTTGGTTGAGGAGAAAAATTGCAAAAATCAATAAACAACTAAAAGTGTTCGGTGTACAAATGGAGGATTGGGGAAAAGAGGCGATTATGAATTTTTCAAATTTTCTGATAACCCGCAAAGATTCTCTCATTACATACAAACAAGCCGTGAAACATGTTTATGAACGAAACAGACTTCTTTTATTTTGAAAAACACAAAGTACTGTAGGATGTGAAACCGGGCATTAGATCGAAACTGGTTAAAGCCTTTGCCCCTACAATGTTTAAGACGGTAGAAAAATAATGTTAGGTTCGATACGTGATGATTTGACGTAAAAGTTTGAGACCAAAAGGAAAATCAGAATCACGTGAAACAGACTTGCGTCTCCCTTTCAATGGAACGTTCCACAAGTGATATTGTCTTGTACAGTGCCCTTCATTATGTTTTATAAATTACATTCCCTTGAAACCCTAAACTGCCTTCATCCAAATTGTTAACTCACCAACCAAGGTACGGTTACTTTTGTTCGTCTCAAAAGGGAAACAGGTTTCTTGAAATATTGAAAATAACAATTGTTTTTTAGTTTCTTTTCTTGATCGATTCCATTCGATTTTTTAACGTATGATCTGAGCATACTTGTCGCACTTTATTGATAGGACTGAAAGAAGTACTCACTGTGCTTGAATATAAGGGACGTACTTCTAAAAGCTGTACAAGTGTAACAAGGTGAAATGTTAAGTGTTCAAAGTGTGAAATGATAAAACTGAATGTAGCTAACAGTTCTGAAAATGGTGAGAGGATGGATGGAATGCTGGAAATAGACAAGGACAAGAAAAAAATAGGGCATAGGATCTCAGAGCTGAAAGAAAACTTAAGATTTAGTTTGAGTCAATATTTTGAAGAGAATGGAATCGATTAGTTTATAATAAGGAAGAAACATCCACCATTATTAACTCTCGATACTTCTTGGATTCGTATCTGAAAGTTTCAGGTGATTCGGTAAATCTTGTCCCTTATTTTCTATTGTATTTTTGACATTTGTTTTTTCATATTTTTTGAATTTTGAAGTTTTTTTTGGAAAGCTAAAACAAACAACAGAAAGGTCTTTCAAAAAAAATGGCGATTAGAATTCTCGATCTGCAAAATAATAACGGTCGGAAGGTAAGGGGAACTGGTCTACGAATAAGCCCACATCCCAAGATAAAAGGATATATTATTTAAGATAAACCCGTTCAAGCAGACACATGGCACTGCTCTAACATCCAAAAACTGTTCAGACGTTGTAGTAAAGACGTCCGTACGGCTACCTAAGGTTCAATCAGCATTGCGTGTCTGCTGGGTACGTGGGTATGGTTTCTAACCGATTGAACTGTCTTGTTGCATTCGTGAACCTTAATTTCTCCATTTTGTCTTCATAATATATTGTGATCACGTGTTCATAACATTTCTTTTCTATTGAAAATCAATAATCAAATATGGTGCGCGTTTAAAATTCGAAAATATAAAAGCTCTGTGTAAAGCTTATGAACAAGTGTAGACTCACGCAAATTTATAAAAGAAAGATATGAACAAACGAAGAAATGATAAAAGTGAAATAATTAAATGATTAAAATATTATTTTTACAAAAAAGGGCTTGACATTGAAGGAAAGTGAAAAGCTAAGAAAAACGCTTTTTACACCGAGACAAAAAATATCTGAAAATATCAAAAAAATATAAACAGTGGTTTGTTTTAATTTATTCTTGGGTGCAAAGAATAACGGCTTTTCTATATATTTTAATATGAGTCATTTAAGATTTTTCCATCAAGTAAGAAAAGTCATTTCTTCTTCGCCAATATTTACGCTCGCCTTGATTGCCCACATTAACAGAACAACAACATCGGGTCGGCAAAGAAGTCTGATGAAAGGAGAAACAGAAATTAAACAATAAATTTCATCCTTAGGGAGACTCTTAAAATTGAACCCATAATTTTGGGAAGAACATGACGATATATAGTTTTCTTAATATTCAAAGCCATGAATACGTCCTCGTTTATTTTTTTCATTTCTTTATCCAGTCAAAATGAAAGTATCATTCATAGTTTATAATTGTAAGTCTGGAGTGTCAGTCATTATTGCTTATAAATTGTTCAGTCGTCGTATTTGTCTCGAATGCAATTAAAAGAGTCAACACGAAATGCTTGCTTGACTTTTTATTAAAGTAAGTCCTGTGTAAAATTGGGGCCAGATTTGTTAAAATTATCATTTAAATACATGTCTTGAGAAAAACGATAATTGAACTTAAAGTGAATTGATCGCGTTAGACCTCGAATTTTTCAATTCAGACATCCCATTTAACTTTTAAATCTACTTGTTAATCTAACATTAAAATCTTATAATATTTATTCTAAAATGATTTACAAGGGTTTAAGAAAAATAAGAAATGGAAAATAAAACAAAAATAGATTCATTAAATAAAAGTTTATTTTCAAGCAATGAATTTTTGCTGAAGAATCCTGCTACTCCACCACCAGACCCTCCCCCCAGATTCTGGTGGTGCGAACCTTGTGAATTTATTGGGTCAATCGCACTTAGGGGGAGTTTTTCATTATGTGAATCTGTAAAAAATAATATTATACTATTAATATATTATATTATTAATATTAGCAATATTGTAATCATGAAGAAAGAGAAAAGAAAGAAAAATAGACAATACAAGATATAAATATATATTGCTGTAAATATGTTTCCTGAAATATCATCGCCAGACATATTTTGAAATATCATAACGAAAGAGAGAAATGCAAATATTGAACATAGGTGCCACAAAAACAACAATAACAACAACAATAACAATAACAAGATCGAAATTTGTTTTTAGACCGATCAATTTTCTTTCGTTAAAAACATGGGACATTCCTTTTTAAGAAATCCTTTTTTTTTTTGTCTTTGATCTTAGAAAATTTAATGATTACGAAGAAGTAAACACAAGCCCAAATTCACACGACCTCTCATGACTAGGCTATTACAAAATCACGTGACGTATTCGTGATCAGCAAAACCACAATTGAGAAACACGACTCGCCGCAAAGAACCGCCTTAAAATTTGAATTGTTTTTCTGCGAATATTTACCTACCTCACATGCTTTTTTTTTTTTGTTTCGAAAGCAGAAAGACATTTTTGTAATCGTTCATCGCTTTACGATTTATCTTTATTGCTTTCCGAATTCTGTTTCTTTCTTCTTTTTTTATTTTAGCTACATCTTTAGAACGATTCTAGAATCTCCATCATTTATGTAAATATGTAATACATTAATAACTCAATAAGTAAAATCAACAATAGCTCTATAGATTAATTTCCAATGTTTTGATCAGGTTTATACCGGTGTAAACTAGAACTCGCTAGGTTTGGGGCCAAATATCTCGATAATCAATAACAAAACCGGTCACGGGAGCATGTGGGGAAACGCTTGGGGACGGGGACTTGTGACGTCACACCATGACATCAGTAAAGCTTTTGCTCATCAAATATATCCGTCACAGTGTTGGTCGTAAGCATGATACCATTACGATTAGGTTTATTCAAAGAAATCCTCTTTTATTCTTGTTTATGACCCTAAGCAACTAAACAGAAAATGTTTTGAAGTTTATAAAGAACATTTATTTGTCCGGGATTGTTGGTAAAAAAATTGGCTCGATCATTAATATTTCATGTTTAAGCAACCAAAAATTATCAAGGAAAAACATTTGGAAAGACATTTGGAAAGGACACGGGCATTTGAAAGTCACCTAAGGATTCCTGAAATTGCGGATATTTTTTTTTATTTTTTTTTTTTCAATTATGGAAGTGTCAAATACTGCACTTATTAACCCAGTGGGAAAAATCTTTAAAAGTCTATGAGGAGGAGTGTTTTCTATAGAAATGACAAGCAATATCGCCTGCTGTTTCAATAAAAACACACTCCTCCCCAAAGACTTTTCGAAGATTTTGCCCACTTATTAACTGGTTATATAAGCCAAATATACCAAGTTTTTGAAGCACCAGCCGAAAACGGAACTATATTTTATTGAATGAACAGGTGGTGCTTACACTCACGAAAATTAGAATTTAAGAATAACGATCACATGCCTACGACGAACCGTTACCGAGATATCGATGATTAATGATTTTGCTGACGCCATCATGGGACGTCACAGTCCCAAAAGTCCCCCAAATTTACGACAGTTATCGCCATTGGTTATCGAGATATCTGTTCCTAAATCTCGCGTTTGTTTTGGGTCTGCTATGCAATGTTTTCGTTTTGTTGCGACTCTGATGTCAGGATTTCTCATGACGTCACAACGCTCCATTAAACTCACATAAACGATAGAGATATTACATCAAAAGGAACATTAGAAATTGGGTAATCAAACTTAATAATCGGTCCACATTCTGCGAAACAAAACGATATATCTCCAAAATTTCTATGAAATCATTTTCTTTATATATATTTGACCTAGCCAAATGCTCTCCTGCTGCAAAGCACACTTATGAAGAGAAATAGCAGAATTCTGTTCTGATACAAATTCAAGGTTCAACGAGGTAAAACTTCAAAGTAGCATTTTTACCCCAGAGAATTGGTAGCTTTCCAAAACTTCCAGTCGCACAAAACATTTCGTGTATTTTCTGTTCTATATAAATATTTGCCTAACGCTCTAGTTCATTTAGCTCTGTATAAAGGGGTTTTCCATTATAAGTGGTATTTCAATGTGAAACTGAACTCGTTCGTTCTGTGGTTCTTATCATCATATTTATAAATTTTAGGCAGGCAAGCGTGACTGTTTTCTCAAAGGAATTTCAACTTGCATAATGACCTGTGGTTAAGCATGTTACCAAAAGGCTGTTAGTGTGATAGGTGAGAAACAGGTGTCAAGAAACTTTGATTGACACACGATGATGTTATAAGTAATCTCAATTAATCTTATATCTGATTTTGTAAATGTTATATGACATTTAGTGGCAAATCAATCAGAGTTGTAGTGGTCAAATAATTGAGTTTTAAATCCGCCCACTTGCTTTAAACATTTTTTCTCTGGAGATGTGAAAGCTATTTTGGGGAATCTGGTGTTAGCGATGAATTATAAAAACAGGTTTTGAAAAAACCTTTCATTATTTATAATCCATCAAACCACCAACAAACGATGATGGCGCACTATCTAAAGAAATGCAAAAATTAACTGTTCGGACTATAAAAGGTAGACATGCTTGTAACATCATCAGCAACTCTAAAGGCCAGTACAACTTATTTAATTCTTCCACACTGTTTTGCCTGCCGATTCGGCAACCATAAATTCCATTAATGATTGGAAGATTTTAGAGTTTGCAACATCTTTCATATCATATAAGTTTATCATGGCTTGGAAGTAAACAGTTCACGATCTGCAAGTTTTTCAGAATCTGCACGAACTATGAAACCAACAGAAGTATTCGACGTTTGCCTAACCTGAAATAGATCAAAACACAGAGCAGCAATTTCCAGATTGAAAAGAAATACTTAAATACGTGGTCATTTTTCATAAGAATGAAGGTTACGTTGTTTTACCATCAGTTTTTCCACCAACCTAACCTAAAGACCCAATTGTCCCATTTTTCTGATTAGGCTATCATTGAATACTTTTTTCGGTTTTATAGTGGTACAGATTCTGAAATATTTCAACTACAAAAGTTGTCATTGAGATTTAGGCATTTTTTTTGTTTCATCATAACATCACCTCACGTATTGCATTATAATAAAGCCTATTGTAATTCGAATTTTGAACAAAATTTTGATGTGTTATAAACACGTTTTAAATATTTTTTCTTTTCAGACGTTCTGTGACGATTTTATACGAAGTTGACAAAGACATTCCTATGGACACAACGACATGCTAGCTCTCATTGTTGAAATCAGTATTGCGTCAAGTATTGCTAAAAAAACAAGAAAAGAAACACAACTTTTTCATGTTCAATTTTTTCCTCAGCTGAATCTGTAGGAGCAGAAATTAAATTGAATAGGAATTAAAATTTACACCCATTTCAAAGTCTTTTTCGGAACATTTGCCGAGGAAAAGTTTTTAAGAATATATAACAAATTGGCGATGATGAGTTTACTCCCTTTAAAAGTTTACCTACTTGGCGACAAAAAAATAACAGAATTACCGAAAGAATTTAAGATCTCCCAAGAATGTTTGTTATTTATCGATAATAAAACGGCGTTTGTTAAAATTTATGAATCCCTTTACATGTTTGCAAATCAATTCTCAAACAAAAGTCTCACAGACAACGAAATTGACATGTGTCACTGTCTTTACCACCAATAGACTGACAGCAAATTTTTACATATTAATACGATGATTAAACATTAAACCAAATATATAATTGCACATAAGAAAATTTGTTTTCAGTGTAAACAGAAAGTTTCCGCCCATAGCTAAGTGTTGCATTTTTTCCATTTTTTCCCGCAACTTGCATGAACTACAATGTATATTTTAATCATTACTACATGTTGTCATTTTGATGAATCATTTGCGGGGAATCTGATGTGTTTTTGCAACATTATCTTCTTCAGTTTACGTAAACATCCACATTGTGTGTATTAACGATGCCGTAATAATTTTGTGAAACATTTAACACTTAAACTGTAGATTATACCTTACGTTCTTAACACACAAAACTATCTCTAACCTTCGACTTTGATTTAGTGACCATAAAAATGCACACATTCTCGAAATTTGAACTCTCATTTTCTATATGTTCTGTTAAATACAATATGAATAAAACCCCTTGTTCTTGTTGATTTCAACCAACTATATCACTGTAGGGATCTTCAACAGGATTCTCTGATTGTAAATTTACTTTTAAATCTTGAAACCTGTCGATGTAAGGGCTGTCATAAAAGGACGTTACAATCCAACCATCATTGGTCTTGGATTTTGCAACGCCTACACCAAACTCCTTATCCCCTTTCCACATTAACTGAACAAAGTCACTATTCTTTTTCGTAACTAAAGGACTCCTGAAGTCATAATTTTTTCCTTCTCTCGCCCACGCATCAACAGCGTCTTTTCCCACATTAAGTGAACTAAGTTTGACTAAAGCAATATTCTCTCCTTGCTCTTTAAAAGATTCGGCGTGATCAATGGAAAAGTCTGCCCTTTTTGCTAATTTTTCGGCACTTTGCTGTGCCTTATCTGACAGTCTGTCGGCCCAGTTTAATTTATTGGCATGGTAACGTTTTCGTAATAGATTGCTTTCAAATATGGAGCCATCCTTGACATCTTCGTAGTCTGGATACTCAATATCTTCTAAAAAGGAAAAAAAGGAAAAATTAAATTTTGAAAGTATTCATTGACATATTTTCGATCTATTGCTCATTTGGAAAAGGAAAGCACTATTATAGTGCAGTCTCAACCGAAAACTATATGCAATCCTTCAACAGAAAATTCTGCATTCTTTTTAGACTGAGTATATTCTAACAATGTGGACCAAATTTTTCTAGTCCACTTTTATGTGTAGCTTCAAAATACGTGTACGTATAGAGGCCATATCTTTAAGGAAGCAACATTTTTTGGCACATGATTGGAGGCATTGGACCATAAAAATGAAAAGTTACTGTTCATTTACTTTAACACGAGAAATGATGTCATACCATTTATCACCAGTATCCATAATATGGTCTTCGGCCTGTGAGATACCTTACAGGACAAATCAATTTTACGGTTTCTGCTAATTGCTTTTAGCTTTGCTATTATGTCATTGAAAAGAACGGGATGGCTGACAATAGAAAACTAAAAGCAATTACCGGAAACGACAAGTGGTTCCGTACAAAATAAAATAATCTTGAATAAAATGTATCTTGCTTATCATTCGATGATTTTCATAATAAAAAAACATTACAAGTGTGTATCCGGATTGCTAAGAAAATGTTTTTTATAACTTTCATTGATGATCATAATCCGAAATATTTTCGGAATTTCTGTGATTTTTCTTTACAACTTAATTTTCTCAAAAGTCTGATTTTTGAAACCCTGGCCAAGTATCTCAGGAATTATTGATAGAGTTCAGTTTCTACTTTGCAGAAATGTTATTAGCAGTTGCCTCCATGATATGAGTGGAGAGATTTTGTGAGAATTTATCATCTTTCCGCAAAGTGGGTCATCATTTTTAAGCGTCAGAATTCTCTTAAAATGAAGTTTTGTACAAATTTTCATCACTCATATCACGCTCCGGCCTCTTATGCTGCATTTACTTGTAAAAAGTGACCTTCAAACAAAACTTCTTTTCTAGAAATTTGACAGTGATCTGTTTCCAAAATATTGGTGAGATGGCGTAGAGGCGTCTTTGGGAGCAATGCGTTGCACCAAATCGGGTTTTTCGTTTCAGAAGTCGTGAAATGAGTGGAACGATTTTGTTAGGCACGGTCCACATGGTGGGTAGTTAAATCTGTCCAAAATTTACCAATTTCAACAAATTCTAAATTTAATACCTTATTACAGGAAATTAACGACACGGTTAATTAAAAAACATGCATTTAACACGAAGGAAATTAGCACGAATATTTAAAAAAATTACAGAAGTAAGCATAAAATTAACGCGAATCACTTAAAGTCCCAATTAACTAGGCATGAAATTAACGCAAATCCGGGGTCGGGGAAGATAAAAAACCACAATATTTTGACGGATTATTACGTTGTCTTTTCTTATAAAATTTTAGACCAGAAAATGAACGCGTTCATCAAATTATTATATCACTTAATTAACGCGAATATGAAAACAACGCGACATAAAATTAAGGCTCAATTAAGGCTCAATCGCGTTTCAAGTGTCTTTAATTTCCTGTAATAAGGAAGTCCTAATTTTCCTTTTTCGTCACTCATTTTACACTCCGGCGGCCTCTAATGCTTCATTTAAGTTCGACACAACGCCCTCCCAACAACGCCTCCCTTCCAGAAAATGGCCAGCGCGAGACCATAGTTTGAAGCACATTGATTATTTATTGATTATTCATGAGATGCCGAAGGAAATTTTTTTAACTGGTGTGGTCACAATTTGTTACGTCGTACCAATGAAATTTTTAAAAAATGCATTTGTGACTATTTTAAAGTTTTTAAAAACGAATGTCTCATAGATAAGAAAGTTGAAATATAAAAACTCATTCGAGAATTCCAAATGAATTTAGGTGATCAAAAACGTTCGTTTTTGTCTATTATCGAACTAAATAAAAGGTTTTCTCACCTAAATGACCAGTTTTTGGTCTGTAGCTCCTTTCTCGAGCTACACCCGAGTCATGGTCGTCTGCAGTGCCTAAACTCTCAGTTATCTTGTCAATACTTTCAACACCGCTACTTTCATCTTCCTCTTCTACATCATTTTCCCTTTCTTTGGAAATTTTTTTAGAATGTGATTTCACGTTACGACTTCTATAACGAGAGTGTTTGTCATTTAATTTATGGTGATGTTTTGTTGGTTCTTCATCTTCGTCGTTTTCCTTTTTGGCATATGTATGCTTTTTATGGGACTTTTTACGGGGTTTTTCAATAGTCACATCATCATCTCTATCATCGTTTCCAGCGGTGCGATCTTCTTTTGTTGGTTCAAAATCAATTGCATTGGTGTCCATAACGAATGGCTTGTTTTCTTCTTTGAACTTCTCAATTGTTTCTGGTAGGATTTTTTCATTTTCATCATCTGCCTTAAGATACTTTTGGTGCGTTTTACGTTGGGAGTGAAGAGCAGTGTCCTCTGCTGAATTCTCTTCGTCCAAACGAATTCTATCAACAAATTCTGATATCCTATCGTCAGAACTCTTAAGATAGTCCTTGTTCTTTCTCTCTTTATATGTTGCTTCACCGATTCGTTGATCTGGAATATCGAGGATAGGAACAGACGTTTCCACAGGTTTGTCAGGATTCTGTAATTCTTCTCCTTGCTTTTCGTTTAATTCAGATTCGTTACCATCTATCTCATTATCTTGCCTCCCTGCTTTGTCGTGGTCGTTGTATGAAAAATCGCTTACACGCTCTATTAATTTTTTGGATTCAACTGGAGATTCTGAAGTTTTTGGAGCAGCAAAATCTTTTTCAGCAAATTCTCGCTCGTGATCAAAATTATTATGTTGATTGTATAATTTTTTGGATTCAAACGGGGGTTCTGATTTTGTTTCACCTTCATATTCCTTTTTATTCGTTTCCTGGTCATGTTCAGATGTTTCACTTTTGCCGTTGTAAAAACTTTCAATTTTATGACCTCCTGAAACAACGGCTTCCATGCCATGTAGCTTCTTGGTGAGTTCCCCTAACAACGACAGTATACGCACTTTGGCTTTTTCTTTCTCTTCTGTAATTGGTTCCTCAGATGATTGATGTTCTCTAGCATTGTCGCTTTGTGCTGTATGGTATTGGTTTTCACTAGCTAAGTTCTTGTGAAGGTCTTCAAGTTTTTCGAACAATGCTGCAGTATCTGAGTTCCCTCTACCGACATCATTGTGTGTTTGATCGTCTTGGTTGGTGTTCTTCATGAAATGTTCTAGGTTACTTCGATCTGAATCTGCTGTAGGAACACGATGGTCTTCATCAGGTAAATATCTTGAAATATCTTTATGGCTATTATATCTTCCCTCTATTTTTGAAAAACTATTGTCATGTTCGTCTGAGTTATGACCGAAGTCAAGGCGACGATCTGGTTCTTTGTGGTATTCGTCTTCCTTGCTTTGTCTTGTTTGATCAATATTGTGTTCATCTTGACCTCTGTGGTGAAACGTTTTGATTTCATCTTCGGAGACACGATGATTTTGATCAATCAGTTCTGATAGATGAAGTTTACTACTAGCATCGTCGTTGTTCTGTTTAAGTTTATAGTCTGTTTTTATCTTCTCTTGAAAGTTTGGATTTTCCGAGGTATGGCCTAATTTATAATATCCGTTTAGTTTGTCCAATCGACTTGTTCCCAACACCGCTTTCCACGGGAGTTTAAGTTCATGGTGCATATTGACAACGGGTGAGGAATGAATTGAATGAAAACCTTGTACACCAACGTCTTTAGCTTTCTGGAATCTGTTTGAGTATTCGTGAAGAACTGGCGAATCGTGAACGTTATACTCCGGTAGTTCTTTACTCGTAAATCCAGATATCGATTCCAAAACGCTCTGAAAAGAAGGTTTCTGCTGTAGTCGATGCCCTTCGCGGTTACCCTCTTTGGGCTGTCTAGTTAATCCCATTGCAGCCGGAGTTTCACGAATATATTCCGGAAACATAGATTTCGATTGTGGTGTATATTTCGGTTTCAAATGAACTGGAATCTCGTGGCCATTGACTTCATATGTTACTAATGCGTTCTTATCGTAAAAATCATCGATTCCATTCACGTCAAACATTTCTAAAATGGAAAATTGTAATGATTCTCATTTTCATTTTTTTCATTACCATTCCGTCAGATGGCATCAATCTTTGGATTCTAATTTACGATGGGTTTTTATAAGCAATTTTATTAAACCTGGTATTGCTAATTAAAAATATATCAAACGCTTTTATTTTCATCTCAGGGGTTTCGTCGTAGGGCATTCCTTCGTGTAACATTTTGAAGGACTGTTCTGTCAGAACTCTATTAAATAAATTAATCAAATATTAAGTAAATTTGAAAGATGGAGAAACTTCTAACAAGATGCTTCGAATCGTTAGTTCTAGCTAATTAGGTAGCAATTATACAGAATGCTTGTTTAGTGGTAGGGCTATGGCATTTCAATAAAATGTACCTCCTGCTTCAGCCATATCTTTATTGAAATTCAATCCTTCATTGCTCGAAATGATCTTTTTTACATACGAATCTTCTCCAGGGTCAACATTTCGATCTAATGCACTGTCGGAATGCCAAGGACCTGTTAAAGAAAACGAATCAATCCCGTGGAGGCTTTGTAGATACATAGTGGGCTACTTTTTAAAAAAGAATATAATTTAATATATAGATTTAAGCCATTTACGTCATGACGAATTTATTAATCAAAAAAAACCCTAAATAATGCTTTCGAGAAGTAACTTGCTAAAAATGATGGCAACAAATGATAGCTATATTAGTAGCTCAATGAATTATTCATTGGATTATAAAAGTGGAAAAATTAAGGATATTTACCAGCAATCCTTATTGTCCCTTTCTTATCATTACTGCCTTTTGTGACTTCACTGGTATTGTTTTTCAGGATGTAAGTGAATGAGCCTAAAAAAGGAAAAAAGGTGAAATGCAGTTTCTTATATCATGATCATTAGAAAATTATAGGGTCTGGAAACCTATTATAACAACTTATTGTTCATTTTTTCTTGATCTTTTCAATAGGCAAATTTAATCATACACTTACTTTGATCACATGGCATATTACAACCAATTCACAGTAATTATTTTCTATCATGTGATTAAAGTGAATGGAAAACAAACTGCAGTTAGATAGTTTCAGTTACAAATACAGACCATAGAACTTAAAAATAGACCAGACCAGGGAATATTCTAATGACTATGCTCATATCGAGAGTTCGCTAAATTGAGAGAGTTCGTAATATAGAGATTTCACGGCAAAGTTAATCAAACATCCAAAGTTGACGCAGATGAAGAGCAAAGGAAACAGCTTTACCAATGATTTTTACCTTTGATATTCAAACATACGACTAACATGAATACGTAGCACCATTTCATTTTTCAGGTTATTCCTTTCGGTACAGAATCAAAACGATCTTTCGTAACCGTCATGAACAATATATCATCCTGTCTTCACAAATCGTAGCAACATCTGCATAGTTATGTGAGGGGAGCATAACATCAATAAGTTTTAAAACATACAACTAAATATGGATTTTCTTTTCCTCCTCAGCTTGCACGCACCAATGCATTTGTAATATTCAGCATGATTACTCAGTCAAGCAGAGTTAGTTGAAACATCAACCAAATGAATGAATACAATGAATAACTGTTTGGTTGTTAGGTTGACGGGTACGTGTAAACAATTTACTCACACCGAAATTTTTATCTATACAACTATTTTAACATTTTATATTACATCTCCAGGAAGTTGAAAAAGTTAAATGTATGCACTGTTTTCTTATAATGGTTCATTGGACAACGAACGACAACAACCACTTTGCACCATCGGTTTCAGAAGTTTGAAATAAAAACTGTATTTTCCACGAGAAGTGAGCTTCAAATTGAATATATTTTTCCAAAAGACTTCACTTTCAAATTTATTTGCACCATAACCGACCATCCCGAATTTCTGTTTAAACACCGTATTATTGCCTAATCAACATGTCCCGCCTCGTTTTGATGCAAGTTATTTTTTTTACTGATTTCTCATAACTTTATTAGACATTATTACCTGGAGGGTATTACGAAAAGAGTTTTTACGGGAAATAGGAGAATTTGATTGACTCAGTAACCAGATATATTACAAATCGATAATGCCCATTAAAAATGGTAGCTTCAAATGTGAAAGACATTAGTAAAACTTTCCGAGCAATATGATGTTCAAACTTCAAATTAAGAAAACTTAATAATCCTGTCATCATTTTTTAAAAATTCGATAATTTAATGAATCGAATGTCGAATTCTTAATGCCTTGTTTCCACTATTTGAAATGAAATTTATGTATAAACATGTCGTCAATAAATATTTTTGAAACTCTAATAAGGTGTTTTGACCAGGTAATAAACGGAGATACTGCCTGTTTTGTATATCTGTACTGAGAAAATAATCGGCCAATGTAAGGGTCTGTATTATGGATCGACAAAATATTGGCGTTTAAACCAAAATTCGGGAAAGGTGAATTAGACGACATTTTCCCGATGTTTCAACAGTGACATTGACCATTCTTAACATTTCATGAAGTTGTTCTAAGCCTTTCAAACATTGAAATTCACGGTTTCCGCGCCGTGATGTTATTTGCACAGTGGGAACAATTGATGCCAGATGACAACAGCTGGCAAAAAAAGGTTAATGTAGCGTTTTATACATTTTTTTTTTTTTTTTTTTTTTGCTTCCGAATGTTTAAACCTGCTATGTTATAACAGATTGTATTCTTACAATTTATTTCATTGTAAAACAATATAAACGTATCATAATAACGTTCCTCCCATTTTATCTTTACCGCATCTTCCTTCATTGTGTATCCAGGATTCGCTGACGTGGTTTAAATACCGTCATTTCCAGAATTATTTCGTCACAATAACGGTGTCCTGTATGGAATTTACGAGCGTCGTTTGAGATTTCGTAAGCAAAGCCCCACCTTTTTTGGATAGCGCATTACCATTCCTTAGAAAAGGAATCCTTCAATGAATTGATTTAGTAACTAGTGAAGTTAATAAAATTGAGAGCAAGGCTAAAAGTTATAATGTCAGTTTTCAGTGATTATCACAAAGGTTTGATTTATAATCTAATCTTCTAATTGGTCATTAGAGTGGTGTTTGAAAAACTTGAACAACCGCGTCAAAATGCGATCAACGAATCATTCTATCCAGATTCTGGAGAGATCATTAAGGATTCCATCTAAATTTTGTTTTCTTCCAATAAAAATAATAATATGAAACATGTATACGAAAACTAGGTAATCTTATATTTCATCAATATTTAAAATAGGAAAATGTTCAAATAGATAAGCATTTATTGGATTCACTTAATTTGCTGTTGATCACGAAATTCTCAAATGATTTTATTTCTTCCACATGAGTTATTTCTCGCGTGACGTCCAATGTGCGTAGGCGATATTAGACGATAGTTTAGCCGATAATTTCCCATAGAATTTCAGATAAATTGACAAAATCTTTTCCTTAAATTTTTTTATTGGACATCTTTTAATCACCTCCTTTTACTGAACACAAAATGTCGTATTCAATAAGATCGCGAAGCGAAGGAACATAAACAGCGAAACAAATTGCAGTTTGTTTTGAATTTAATATACAAACAATCAAGGGAAAAGTAAATGGATTGGATTATTGGATTCCTGAGTCATAGAGGAGGGTATATCTTTCGCTTTGATGCATTCCACAGGTAAGGGGGTGTTCTGACGAAGAAACTGAGGAAAGAGGAAGGACAACTGATACATTGGATAAAGCACCGGATGATGAATTGACAGTTACCTATGTATAAAATGCGTATTTGGGAGCAGTATTTATCAATCAACTCGTGCAAGTTTACCAAGAACTCCGAATAAACTGAATAGCAGTCAAAAATGGTAAGTTTCTGTGTTAGATTCTCTCATCAAATCTTCCTAAAGAACCTCAAGTTACATAAGCGTTTTTTGCTCCTAGAAGATATACTGAAGTATTTTTTATTTGTAAGATCTATCTTTTAACTTTCATCTATATATTCAAGTAACTTATCAGAAGGCAGAAGTGTATTTTATTCATGGAACATTGGTCTGATTTTGTGATTCCTTTTTAATTACGTTTGTAAAAAAGTTATTTAGATTCTAAAAAGTCTGCACAAAAGAGCAGAAACATGTTTTAATTTAGTTAAAAACAAGTTTATTACTGATGACAAAAACGTAAGAAAATCACATTAATAACGGAAGTAAGGATGCACACGTCAACAATTGAATTGAAATGTTCGTGTCTATGTCATTAAATTAGTTCCGATTATTAGGATGAGCGTTTTATCAATGATTACTAACTGCACTTCATTAATACATATTTTCTCTTTGCAATAGGATGTGCGTCTCTCCTTAACAGCCTTCATGTTTATCCTGTCTTGCACGAATGGTATGGTGATACCAACAAATAATATGCAGAGATCGCTTGATCAACCAATTACAGAGGAAATAGGAAAATTCAAAACGCGTTTCAAGGATTTTGGCCAGCGGCATGTTGTTAAGGCACCATGCGCGAATAAGCTTGTCAAGGTGTCAAATATGTTCCTAAACATAAGCTTCATGGAAATTGTATGTGCCCAGAATAAAAAGGTAAAACTGAACGACAGCGGCAAAAAGCTAAGCTGTGAACAAGTATATGAGAAAAAATGGCTTCCTGGATTTGAACAAAAACTAGTTTTTGAAAACGGTAAAACCAAAGTATTTAACCGTTTTCACTTAATCCAAGTGAGAACAGGGTGCGAGTTAAGGCTGGTAATGGATGGAAAGTAAACAAACTAAATAGTCATTAGAGAGCAGAGTCACCGATCTGAATATCGCACTGGATCGCGCATGTACTGTTTTGAAATTGAAGCTAATAATGGCCAAACTATTTTGGGTCCTAGTAAGATGGCCGCCGTTATTTTTTTGTCATTTTTTAATGGAAATTTGTGCAAGATGAATCGTCCAAAGAAGTAATAAGAATTATATGGCAAGAATTTAAAAAGCGTCAGTGGGGGAGGAGGGGGGGGTAGCTACATTTCTGTACAGTAACTATAGTACCATAATACCTAGCTCTGTCAACGCTGTGGCTTCACTTCACTGTGGCTTCCAAAGTTATGCATCTATAATGCATTTAATTTCATAGTAGTTTGTGGAAAGATCATCCTACTGTCTAAATCTGAATCTTCGTCTACTAGCACAATAACTTAGTAGATCCAGTCTCATTTCTAGATCAGTGAGGTGATCCACAACAATTCATGTATAAATGAAAACAAAGGTCAAACAACGAGACCTGATAGGAGAACCAGGCTAAAAGTGTCTTTGTTTCCCTTTGTTTGTTACAAACATTCCTTGAATTCTCTATATTAATATAAATATGTATATATATATATATTAAATATATGTTAAAGAGTATGATTATATCAACTTGTATGTAAATGTGAAGATTTAATTTATTGTCCTAGTATTTTGTAAATTCATGAAATATCTTGCTATCTCATATCTTCCCAAACAATAACAATTGACTTTACGAAACCTCGTCAGCTTCTTGCCTTTTCGATATACCTTATCGGCCCCTTTTACGCCGCCCCTTAATGGCGTTATTTTCAGGACTTGCTGTAAATTGGGCCGAGGTTAAATGTGGCCCAGCCTTTCAAATCTATCGGTGGATTTTAATATATGCAGAAACAACGTCATTCATCTGTTCTTCCCGATTTTTATGTAAAAACTATAGATCGAAAAGCAAGACACGGGTAAAGTCTCCTTTAAGCGCCAAGTTAGTCTTTACACTATTTTTTTCATTTTTTATTATTATTAATGTTTACCCAGAATAGCCTCTTCAGTTCTGATAGAACTGTTATCAATGAGGGTCCTGCGAAGCATTTAAAGCCCCCATTTGGGCTACGGAAGCCCCAAATATGCTTCAACCGCTCAACCAAGCAAACCCCCTTAGATATTAATCCCGCTCTCCAGCTGAGTGCTTTGTAATTGCACAACACTCTTACAGCATCAATGTTTTGCTAAAGGCCCTTTTGGAGATTCTCCTATTTTGAACTTTATATTACTACATGGTGAAAAACTTGGTTTACATGGATAGACAAGCGTGCAAGGCAAATTAACCGTTATACGATAGAATGCGTTAATATGTCTACTACATTAGAGATTTGAAAACTAAACAAGAAATGCTTTGCATATATACAAATCGTGCGACACGTGTAGGGGTTGAATAAAGTTTATGCTGAAACTGAATTGCTGGTTACTGAAATCTCTAAGGGATTAGGGGAAATAGTTCAGCAGGAGCAAAGCTCCCTGGAAGTCGACTTTTGGCAAAAACGAGAAATTTTATTCAAGGCAATTTCTTCTTCAGATTACAATGAATGGTTCATATTTATACAGTATTATTCACACTATAAGGGAAAAACGATTCGAGAAAACGATTGTTCGATTTATTGGAGGTTCGAGTTAACAGGTGATTTCTAAAAAGAAATATGATGAAGGTTCACAAGGTTCAGAAGAAATTGTTCAACAGATTATATATAATTAAAGTTCGAGTAATCCAGTGTTTGAGTTTCCAGAAGTTAACTGTATGTCAAAATAAGTAACAAAATAGTGAGGTTGGAAAGAATTTGCAACATATAAATTCTATAAAATATAGGTAAAAAAAAACATGTTAAGATTTGTCTTTATTGAGTCTTTTTATTGATGTCCGAAACCGTTTCTAACGATATATGTGACAAATATTCAATTTATCCTTATAGTGTCTGTGGGATTGTCTTCTTCAATATTATTTTATGGTTCTGTTGCAACAACCCTGCGAATAACCAGATTGGAATCGCAATTGACACTAATGAAGAGGTGGTGACTAACAAACTTGGAAGTTCTGTAACATTGATCTTCTAAGTGTTTTCCTTACTTCCCAAAGAACGTATAATATAATAGGCAAAAAAATTGTTTATGATGTCTCTTATTAGCACACAGGGATTCATAGAACACTATTATGTTCATCCATGCCGGCAGTTGATCTAGGTATAGGTAAAGCTGGTATAACAATTTCACATTGATTTTATAAATAATATTTAGCTAAATAATAAATAATATTTTTCATCATTGGTTGTCCCACTAAAAGCCTATTGACCTTTAATTAACTTCTTCATTTGACAAATAATGATATTTTCCTCTCAAGTTAATGAAAATTTCATCATTTTGTTGGCCAACAAATCAATGTCACAAAACTTTCTCTTTCTGTCCTTCGACAATTTCATTCTTACATAGGTTATATAATACTTGAACATATATCCACAATGATAGCGTTGTATCATGTCAATAACTTTTTGTAAGGAGCTAGCTATTGTTAGTACAGCTAGATTTAATTGTGTGTTCAGATACATGATAGTCTTGCATTAATGGAGACGAGCTTTAAAAAAGAAAAGAACATTCCATTTCTATCCATGTGGCTGGCTTCACTTTGCAATCTCTTTTCTTCGGTGAATACCTAGCCTTGACTCCCAAACTCCATATAAATCTCCTTGTACCATGAACACATAAAGTCAAGGCTAAACGATTTAGACTGTAATTTGCAGATCTATTAGCTTGCAGGCTATTTATTTGGTGACACGACGAAGACGAGGGCTTTGCATTTCAAACACCTCGCATGTACGCAGTTTGAATGAATGATGTTATTTAATAGCTTGTTTTAAAAACCTTCAAAGATTTTCTTCTTTGCCACCACCAGGTATCTCACATCCAAATATAAGTCTGAATTGAACAGCTTGCGTATTCTTCGCCGCCTTTCAGTATATCAAAACGGCAAGAAGCCCTGGAGACGAAGTTGGATTTCAGGTTGAGTGATTTAAAAATATTCCATATGTTATCCGGGATTGCTCTCCACCGATTTTCTTAAAAAGTATATTTGCAGATAGAACAATTTTTTTCAATAAACATTTAAATATTCAGAAGATAAGGCCGTTTTAATAACCATTATAAACAGAAATACTAAAACGCATAGTATAAATATTAATAATGATTTTCTTTCACTTAAAATCTAATGAAAAAACAAATAAATATTTCCATTAAGATCAGAATAATTTTTTCATCAAAGCTTTATTGATGATGCTCGTGACCTGTTTTTACTTCTTGGATTTGTGCCTTCAAGTCATTAATTAAAAGAGTAACCTTTCACTTGTTTTGTTTAATTGGATTCGAAGCCAATTTGTACCAAAACACCAAAACAAATGGCTGAATCGACTTAAATGGGCCTTGGTGGAAACGAAACAAAGAAAACATCAAAATGGAAGGTGACGTTGTTATCGTTTATGTTATAGTTTATTGTTTGATTGCAATTATTGGATTTATTGGAAATCTGTCGATTATTTTGTTGCTACGGGGGAAAAAACATTCAAAGGACAGTTGTAAAGCATTCATCATCCTTCTTGCTTCATGTGATTTAATTACATCAATAACGCTACCATTCATTAACATACAATTTGTGTTATTTTCTAAATGGATGTTGGGTAGTGCTATGTGTTATGCGTCATCTATATTTACGACGTCGTCTTTCGTTGCTCGTTGCATTCACATGGTGTTTGATGGTTGTGGCCTTCGATAGATTACGGTAAGAAATGAAGAGTTACCTGTTACCTTAAAACTATAATGAATTGTCTGTAAACTCGATTGAATTCTCTTTGTTCAATGAATTATGTTCTATGCATATTTCCTTTGCAGATTTTTTTTAACTATGGGAAAAATCTATATCAAAATCAGATCCAATGTTTGAACAATGTAGTGTTTGATTTAACCTCCGTTAATAAAGGATCTATGTGTTACCTTTCCTTTCAAGAGTCATAAAGGATCCATTCAATAAAGACTTGTCCACGAAAAAAAAGGTTGCAGTCATTCTTGCAGTGATAATTGGATCACTTGGATGCTCTGTTCAGTCTATTTACGTTTCTAAAATCTATAATGGAATGTGTGTTCAAGCATGGAGCAGTTTTCTTTACCATAGCATTCATTATTCTTTACTCTATGTTGTCGGCGTGTTAATTCCAGAAATAGTAATGGTTGTTTGCTATTGGCTCTGCTTTAAAAGAATCAAACATTCAGGAGTAGGTCTGGATCAACTGCAAGAGTTGATACGCCTGAAAAAAACAAAAAGATTTTAAAGATGTTTGTATGCATTATGGCTGTGTTTGCGTTTGTTACAACCCCATACTTCACGATGCTCTTGTTCATCCTCAATCTTATGGTGTATGACAATGATTTGTATTACAAATATGCAGAGGTTTTTTTCAAATGTTTCCTGTTTCTTTTGGCATCAGCAAATTCGTGCATTAATTGTTTTATCCACGCCAAACTACATGTGACCATTAAAAAGAAGTTACGAAGTCTTCTTCAAAGATTACGTGTGTTGGCTGCAAACTCTTGAACGTGTTTTGGGCATAAAGAATTGAACAAAATACACTTGCTTTATATCAATATGAAGGGACATTAAGGTTCGTCTTTCGGACCAAATTATGAATCATCCGAATTTTATCCCGAAACTGTAGTATATATAATATATCGACCGATAATTGTGTTTTATATGTAGTTTGTAAACTTGTGCATATTAAGAGGGTCAAAAATTCATTAAAGAAAATTATTAGTAATCATGCAAACTAATTCCAAACAGTTTGAAAAATAAATGCATGAAAAATTATCAACTTTCATTTCAGGAATCTCTAAGCGTGATAAATAGGTAAGTGCGTTAGTAAATAAGTTATCCGGAGTTTTGAGTCCTTGAGCCAACCTCGAATCCAGGGTATCTTCCTCCGCCCGTATATCGAAAAGGCAAGAGACCTTGGATTCGCGATTGTCCTTGAGCTTGAGATATGGAATCGGTTGGTTCTTCCGCCCGCCGACTTGCAACTGAAAAGTTGACTTACCGCCAGAGATACGTATAGCATTGCTCTAACTTGCACGAAGGCCAGTGTGCAATCAGTCGATGGCTCCAAATGGGATGATACGCTGCTTTTAAAGCGCATCGGAGTGAAGTATCGAGATACGACTTCACTGGGATGCAAACACGGGCCTCAGGGGTCGCACTCGAAGGTACCATCCGCTACACCATCGCTCCAATATATTTAGTTTTTAGTGCAGATTTAGGCAAACGATTAGTGCTATCTTAATGAATCTGTACGAGACATTTGATTTTATCAGTTATACGATCTATTGATTACCAGCTACATGCTTATGACTTTTCTATTGATACTTTCAAATTTATACCTAGTTATTTTGCTGGTTGGCAAAAAGAGATAGGAGCATCGAAGGCCTTTTGACAAATAGAAGGTAGTAAGACGCATTGTAACATATTTATGTTCCTTTATAAAGGGAAATTATTACTGAATTCTTTTGTTATGTGTGAACTGAATTATTGTCCGCTCATATAGTCAAAATAGCAGTAAGAGTGTCTCCTTGTTCGCGTTGGATGTCATTTCTTTCGGCCCTATGCCACATCATCTGCGATAATTTGCAAGATGCTACTGACATTATGTTGTATTTGAACAAACACTAGTTTTTAAAAAAAGATCCGAATAAAGCTTGGTAAAGAATGAAAACTAAACAAATTCTGGCCAATAACAAACTGCGGATAAAGGAAATCAAAAAAGGTAGATTTAGTAAGTGCCTTTTGTCATAAGTAGCGGGAAGGACCTATTTTGTTTCTTATTTTGATTGTTTATTGAAGTAATCTAAGAGTTCGAGCAAAATTACCCGGATATATTGTCGTGTTGAAATGTTTTTTCAACCATCATTACAGGTATGTTATAGATTTGCATTTGTTGATGTACGTCTTTCTATCACTGCCATGTGATTGTATTTTGATTTCATTGAAGGCAAGATAACTATTTCCTGCTTCCACGGAAATACAATAATAATTTTATCCGAAGGTCGTAAAGGAAAACTAAACCTTAAATTCAAAAATGTTTCAGGCTCTTTTTTAAATTAAGTTTAGCTTAGTGCTTTCTAAGTAATTTATAATTTTTCAGGAATTAAACCGCCAAAATCTCGTGAAATTTAATCCCTTTACGAAAATTAAGCCCTCAAGTCACTTTGACACTTTACGATATCCTGTTAATTTATCCACATAAAGTTGTGAAGTTATTATTCAATTTCCTGTGGATGACTACCAATCACAAGGCCAGTTCAGTTTTTCATGTAACCATATAAAATGCACAACTACTCGATTTTGATTGGTTAACAGGGTGTGCAATTACAATGTAATTGAACCCTGCACTCGCGTTTACTTACTGGAGAAAAAAATTATTTTACTGACCAGATCGGTCACTAGTATAAAGCTAGTCAGTATAATTATTTGGTTTTAGCTAAATCCCATCCTGATGGCTTGCAGTAGGGAAGAATCTTGCCTGCCATTGTAACTAACTGGAAAGTTTAAAAAGCAAATGAAAAGGTAAACAAAATGACGAACGCGTGATAACTTTTTTTATTTTATTTTATTAATCATCATTACCTTATTAATGATTTACGATCTCATTGAGTGTACATATTTTTTTTGATTTTTCGAACTAGACTTCAAAAACGTGAACACTGACTTTCCCCTATGTTTTTAAACATGATTAACCAGTAATCACACGACAATAGTTCGCTCAATTTCAGTTTACTTTCTACTCGTGAATTTAACTGTAATTGTACTCACATCCATGCCATTACTAATACTAACAAGAACCATATGGTGCAAAACGGTAGCAGCATTTCAAAACTAAGTGGCAATACGACCAAAATAGATACAAACTCATTCATCCGAGTTTTACTTTTAAACTTTGTTAACCCTTCGGTGTGGTGGGGTTTCTTACACTCGTCCTGTAAACATTCATTTAAAAAAACCGTATGATTGGATTTTTTGCTTGAAACTTTAAGTACCTTCATAACAATTAAAACTTTATGAAAATCATTCAAAATTACTGTATGTTTATTTGCACTGAAAAAAGAAATGCCCAGTTGGTTTATTTATTATGGGTATCTCACACCCCACCAGACTAGTTTTCTTAAAACTACTCACCACGTTAACGAAGGGTTAAGTGTAAACAAGGTTAAATAAAGAAACAGCATTGCTTAAAACAAAAGAAATATACATTTGTGAGCTGTAACCATGGTACTTATCTTGTTTTAAAATAAACAAAAATGCATAAGAGCCAAACGGAAAAAAACAAAAACCGAAACAAACATAAAAACGTCTTCATCGAAAAAAATATTATAATAAATAAAAACGAAAAATCCATCAATACTGGGTTTTAAACTTTGTCAAACAAAGTAAACAAAAACATTCAAATAACAAACAAGAATACAGTTATAAGAAGGTCGTTTAATAGAGTTGAAGTAAGAACTGCTTCTGATGAAGCTTCTCATCATGAACTGTAGGTGAGCCGAATGCCTCGGTAACAAAATAATACTTAATTTCAAGTGATATACTTCGCATTCAAAAGTAACTGAATTTCTCCTTTTTGTATTTCATGGGAATAAGATCCATTTTTTCGTGAATGACTGGTAAAAAAAAATACCAAAAAAAATACTTATTGAATGTTTTGATAAGCTTTTGAAAATTCCTAGCCTGGGCGTTCAGCTTATATAAATTTTAAAATAATCAGCTGATTGCTGATCAACTGTTTTGTGTATAATATACATTCATTAAGAAAATATTCGAAGGGGAAGTTGATAAAAGTTCTTACAATAAAACTATTTATATTTTCAAATTAGTGAGAATGTGTGTTTAACCAATAAAGGCCAAAATGAAGACAAACTAGTATTTAACAGCCGGTTTTCTTTCAATTGAAACCTGAAGAAATATTATGAGATAGTAAAGGTTAGCTTTAGCTAATGTGTTTGACATAACTTCAAGGGTTAAATTTCTTATTGTGCTTTTACTTAGTAATTTTGATGCTTGATATGCACCCTCGTCTATGCGCCAAACAAAATGGGTAAAAATTACCTCAATGAGAATTGGTGGGAAGAAAACAAGAAAAGTACTCAAAAAAAAGACGAAATAACTATTATTTATGTCATCATTTACTCATTGATTGGAATTGTAGGAACTATTGGAAATCTGTCGATTATTTTGTTGTTACGGTGCAAAAAACACTCAAAGGATAATAGCAGTAAAACCTTTACCATCCTGCTTGCTGCATTGGATTTGATCACATCAATATCACTACCATTTTTTCACATACAATTTGTTGGTTTTTCTAAATGGATGGTAGGTGGTGCTATGTGTTACGCCTCGTCCATATTTACCACGTGGTCTTTCGTCGCATCCACATGGTGCTTAATGGCAATAGCCTTCGATAGACTACGGTAAGAAATGAATTGTTTAAAATGTTTGTGAACTCTTAACACTATGGTTCCTTTTGAAATTCATAATTCACTAATTGCTCGTGACAAAACGTATGAAGTAGTCTAATATATCAATCAACTTCTTTATCTATTGCACTACGCAGGTGGAAAAATCTTCAAAAAGTCTATGAGGAGGAGTGTTTTCTATAGGAATGACAAGCAATATCGCCTGCTGTTTCAATAAAAAAACACTGCTTCACAGAGTCTTTTTGAAGATTTTGCACACTGACTATGACTTCTTTCATTTGGTCAAATTTCTGTTGCCAGGAAAAATATCTAAAACCAGCAATATGCAATTCAATCTAATAATAAATGCAAATAGTCCATATGAAATCAATCGCTAATGAATCTATATGTTTCTTTTCCTTTCAAGAGTCATAAAGGATCCATTCAACAAAGACTTGTCTACGAAAAAAAAGGTTGCAGCCGTTCTTGCAGTGATAATTGGATCACTTGGATGTTCAGTTCCCTCTATGTTTACTTCAAAAATATACAAGGTTATGTGTGTTAAATTATGGAGCGGCTTCCAAAACAGTCGCCTTCATTTTACTTTAATCTATATTCTCGGTGTTTTGATTCCTGAAACAGTCATGGCTGTTTGTTACTGGCTCTGCTTTCGAAGAATCAAGCATTCTGGTGTAGGTTTGAGTCAACTCCAAGAGTCGCGTCGACAGAAAAGTAACAGGAAAATATTAAAGATGTTCGTATGCATCGTAGCTGTATTTGCGTTTATCACAACCCCATACTTCATCATGCTGTTGGTGTGCGTCAATCTAATGGTGTATGACATTGATTACTATTATAAACATAGGAAGTTCTTTTCCAATTGCCTATACGGTCTGTTCCTGTTAGCATCAACAAATTCGTGCGTTAATTGTTTTATCTACGCCAAATTACACGTGACTATCAAAAAGAAATTACGAAATTTTCTGCAAAGATTAAGATTGTTGGTATCAAAAACGTGATCTTGTTTTAAGCCAAAAAATTGCTACTGGCATACTATTCAGCTTTGCATATCGCAGCAACTTTTCGTTCAAGAAGCAAGTAGATGGCCTCTGTCGAAGTCCTCCTGCCAAATAGAATACATTAAATGCACTTCGGAACATTATTATTGAGTCTTATGTTTGATCTCCGTCTACCCCCAATTCTTGTGCGCATCACTTGTTTTGTTACTGAGGGATGTACTAATATTAAGTTGACAATATCTAAATTGTTCGCAGTGCATATTAATGTTACCCCAAATATTCGTTTAGTATTTGTAGGAGGGAACAAGTTGAAATAGCTGGATGGCATTGATCCATATAAACATGTGCGAACATTCATGTGTGATGCACAAACAATGTACACTTTGCCAATTGCTGAAAGGCCAATTTTTAAGTTCTTTTTAAAGTCCAGAAATTTAAAAGAAATCTATTATATCTCCAAACACCCACTCGTCTCCAATCCTGACTTTGTTCATTGGTGTGTTGTAACATTTCCGCTGTTGATTTAAATTGGCATTTCTGAAAGGAGTTTGAAGCTGAGGCCTTAAAGGATATGCCAAGTCTCCATATATACATTGGGTATTCTTGCGAAATTTTGTAATTATTGGTACACATTAGAATAAGCGAGCATTGCATTATCATAGAAATACCGACTCAGCGCAACGTATTGCACCCAAGGACAGCTCTACGCCATCTTGTGGTCAACGCGTGTAGAAATCCTTAGTTATAGTTATGCTTATTTGCTTTTAGAACGCTTGTGGTAGATAGAAGACTAGCAAGACAGAAAAATCATTTGTAAAATCGTGTGTAAAATCTCAAAACTGTCTTTTAAACATAAAATCTCACATATCATTTTTTTTTTTTTTTTTTTTGACATTTTATCCTTAATAATTGAAATGTTATACAAAATAATTGCTCAGTAATAAAAAAATGCCAAAAATATTATTCTTTGAAAATAAACTTGTGATTCATTCGCATTGGTTTTACAAATTTCCCCCGCCGGCACAATAACAAACTTCACAAGTGTGCAGTTGGTGTTTTGATTTGTTAGGACACATTTTAAAAGTAAAGATTTTTTTGAGCACTTTGTGACGATGGTTGGTGGATGATAAGCGGTTTTTTGAGCAAGCTCTACATGATAGCTAGAACAACAAGGTTGTTCAAACTAACCAGAGGGTATAGCTAGCTAAAGCTATATATATATATGTCATATTTTTTATTTGAAGTTTGTTGAATTTGCCTCATATTATTTATATTTTTTTTAATTATTTTGCTGTAGGTGGTATTTATTTGTTTACTCTGCTCTGGAAAACTTAACATATGATTGCTTTGAAATGTTTGGAATAAATCCCTGGTGCCATATCTAGCTAACACGTGATTTATTTCATTTTAAATTCTTAAAATTTAAAGTAAAGGAATCCTACAGTACCACATCGACAGGTTTTTTCAGATTAGCTACACAACTTAATATTAAAAAGTTATATAGCTATACTTGAATTGGAGAAACGTTTGCAATGTAGAAAATTTGCTAATTTTTAAGGATTTAGCTTTTGCGAATTGGAAAATTGAAGATATGGCAAGCTAAACTTCTGTGATTTAAGAAACTTTTGCGAATCGTCAACATAATATTATTCCAAATTTTGTTCAAATAGCTGAGATTGGTAAATCAAGATAAAAGTATGTTGCTATATTGGTGGAAAAATGCATTTAAAAATATCTACTTGACTGGATTGACCTTCGCGAATCGGCAAATTGAAAAAGTAAATAAATGAAATGACAAAATTTCGCGAATGGAAATTTTCGAACAATTTCCAAAGTCAAACTTAAAACCAAAAAATACGCGTATTTGTGAATGTTTCTCTCGCAAAAAATACGCGTATTTGTGAATGTTTCTCTCGCAAAAGTTTCTCCAATTAAAGTAATGAAATTTTGTGCATCCTGGTGTAAATTCTTTGTCTAAAACTTATTATTTATAATTTTAATTTAGATATTATCACATACTTTGACACTTCACCTTTCTTTGATTTTTATACAGGCTGTTTATATGAGAGCCATAATGACCGGTTTTGAATTCAATATGGCTCTCATGTGAATAGCTTCTTACCCTGCCGGAAAGTTCACGTTGTTTCAACGTTGCACATAAGTCGAGGCGATGTTGAAACGACGTCTAAGTTTGAAAAATGAAACAATCTACGACGTGGTAAATACGGCTGAATATCGACATCGATAAAGCAACCTCAAAACAAAGTTTTTCCGACGTTCCATCTACGTCATCTCAACGTTGAAAGACAACGTCAGTGACATTGAATTAATGTTAAAATTTAGTTGAAAGTTCAACAATCGATGACGATATTAAACCAGACTGAATTACAACGTCGATAAAACAACTTCAAGACAACGTTTTTCCGTCGTTGTAATGATGAAACGTCCAAAAACATACGTGTTCTGAACAGATACAATTACTTCTTAAATTGCAACAGGTCACAACACTGTCCGTTGGAAAATCTCTTGGTTAAAATCAATTGTTAAAAACTACAGTTTATGTCAAGAAAATATTCAATGCATCTATAGTTCGGGGTTAATAAAATTCACCAAAACAATTGTCAAATTGTTCCATTTGTATATAATATATCCACCATAATTTCTTACATCACGTTGCAAATTCATCGTTTCTATAAGCTTTTAAAATTGTCGGAGGTTCTAATTAACTATCCTTAGGCACAAATTATGTAAGGTCCAAGAAAAAAATTGTTCTGGTTTGATAAAACTAATTTCATGCTATCCTCTTGTTTGAGGCGGATAATCTTCGATTTACCATTCGTGTTAAACAACTTAGCAGTTATGACGTCACACATAGGTGTATTCAGGGTCAGTCAAACAAAGTGGAGGAGTCCAACGTTATGATATTTTTTTTCAGTCTTAACTGTCGATTAGGTCACTTGCACGTTTTTCTTTTCTACTTTAAATGACTAAACTCTCCTCTACAAATTTTGACTGAGCTCTGGTTACACCTCTGTCACAATTTCCAGTTATGTTGTCTCAATTGCCATTTTACTATTTTGCTAAATTGAGGTAGGAAAAACTTAAATTCATTTTCGAGTTACTAACTCGAAATGAGAAAAACATCACCATTTTTTTAACTCTTATGAGAACTCTACAAAAACGTTTTTATAAGAACAAAGGATATAAGAACATAAGGCTTCGAGTGTTTAAAAGTTAAGAACATGCTAAGAACATTCGAGGCTTAGGAACGTCTGTTCTTAAGAAAACATATTTACCAGAAAACGTCATTATAATAGTCATACACAAGAATATTATCATCACGTTCGTTTAATTTCTTTTGTTTAACTTGCTCTGGCTTCTGCAAAAAGCAAATAATTGGTGAATGTAATTATATACCGTCATCTCTTTAAATGTTAGCAGTGTTATTAAGTACACGCCTTTTTTATAGACAACACAAAATTACATTTAGGACAGATATAAGTTCCTTCTTTCATTTTGTTTAGTTGCTTACGTAACTATTCGAAGCTCCTTTTAAACTCTTCGAACGATTGATACAGACATATTGTTTAACAACATTAAAAGCTGTTAACAAATATATACTTATTTTAAGAAATGATGTTCATGATTGGTGACCGTTATTTCACACTCTCGAGAATGTGCACTTTAGCCAACAAATTCCAGTAACTCTAGTTTTTGGTGTAAAGGAACTGGTGTAACAGAAATTTTCCAACGACTGACACGATACATCAGTAAGTTTCTTTGCAGAGGAAAGTGTATTTCAAACATATCCTTTTCGGCTTCGAATGCTCTTCTTTAAATATGGTTGAATACGATGTCAACAGCGGCACTTCCGACTGTGAAGGATAAAGAAATGTCAAGAAGCCAGGGTCTTACCCATCCATAGATAGCTCTGGATTTCAGACTCAACGTGAAACATGTATGTACTCTAACACCTGTTGCTTTAATAAGAAAAGTTAACTAACCTTTTGCTTTTTTGAATTCCTTGTTACGGAAAAGGAAAAGGTATTCTTAATGTTCAAAAATGAAGGACAGACGTAACAGAAGTGAAGTTTCACTTCACAACATTTATCTGTTTTGAATGAAAGTAGTTATATCTTTGGGTGATTAAACGACATATTCGAGTTCAATCCCCTTACTGTTCTCTTCTTCAGACAAGAGAAATCCCTGTGGGTGGAAATTGATTAAGCTTGATGGTGGTATTTGGTTATCGGTTGTGCTTCTGGTGGTATTTTGTCTAGAAAAGACTCTAACACAGATAGCCGGCACCGGTAAAGGGTAAATGTAAAAATGGTAGAAAGTGTTTTTGCATCCATAAAGTGGCGTCATCTGTTATAATGGCTTTGCAAATTTGAAATAAGGAAGAAGAAAGGAACATTTAAAAGATATCATTTGATAACCAGCTTGCGCAAACTGACTTTAAGGGTGATGGTAGCCTACACCATTAGGAACACTGAGTAAGTTTGAAAAATGTATCTTGCTTGCTATTCCTTGCATGAATATGTGACGGTGTGAAATTGTCCGTAAGAGAGAAGGTTAGGATTTAATATTATTTACTAATATTTTTTGTACGTATGTTTTATTAGGGAAGCTGCCTATTTTAAAAAGCATCTCTCTCTCAAACCGGAAATACTGCAAGGAATATCATGTTCTTTAGTCTGTTTTGAATATCATTAGGGTTGTTTACGCAAATACGATGACAACGAGAACGTTGACGTGAGAGAAACATAATGTTAGTTTTTCTTGAGAATTTTGTTAAGAAAAGGAGTCTATTTCATATTATACAACTACGATGGTTTTCTCAGTCAATTACGCCATTAGCAGATAATCACGTACAACACACAACGTGAAAAGTTATACATGTTTTTGTTTTTTTATAAGCAACAAGTTTATAAGCAACACTAGTAAATTTTCCCAAAAAGTTAAGCAACAGTATTACCAGGATCTTAGATAAATTAGCAACATGGAATTTTAAAATGATGCAGCACTACAACACATTTTTTTAAACAACACATTTTTTTAAGCATTAGGTGTCAGCCGGTCTAATTATACATTAGGTTGTTACACTAGGTTGCAGCACTAGGTTGTGCGCTCTGTGTAATGATTTGAATGTCCTAGACTTTATGCTTAGGTACTTTAATTAAGCAACTAAAATGTGAACAAAGGTTTTCAAGACGGGACAAATTAAGCAACACTACTACTAAAAAATGGTCATTTTTTAAGCAACATTACTACTAACGTCTGACCATGCTTGTTTATTAAACAAAACGTGTATTTTGAAGTTGCAGCAGTTATATTTAAGAGTAGCAGTAGGATATATGTTCCTCCCGTTTTGGTTTTATCCAGTTGCGATAGTTTCTGTTGTTTTTTTAGTGCGCCGATCAAAAGTTTTGCTATTACAGAAATGTTCTTTAAACTTCCTTTTTGATTCATTGATTTCTGAATATTCGTGGATCACTCCCACGTCGTCGTTCTCATTGCTACCGCGGTTACTTGAACTTCCTGAACGTTTTTTTTTATATAAGAACAAAGGATGTAGGAAAATAAGGCCTCGAAGGTCGAAAAGTTAAGAACATCTTAGCATGTGCGAGGCTTAGGAACGTTTTTTCTTAAGAAAATATCTTTGCATTTTACAAGAAAACCTCATTATAATAGTCAAACACAAGAATGTTATGATCATGTGTTGCTTACATCAACATCAACTGAACTGGGAATTTTAAAATGGGATTTCGAATTTTAGATATCCAATAAATTAAGAACATATATTAAGAACATTTTTAGGGCATACTTTAAAAACCGGACCCAGACCTTTGAAAAAACCGGACCCTGGACCATTGGAAAAACCGGACCCTATTTATTTTTAAAAGGAAATTTATTTTTAGAACTTTGACCTATAAAGGCATCGAAAATACCTCTTTTGGTATAAAATTTGATAAGTAAGGCTTGTTGTCAAATGTAACGTTCATTTTAATTATTTCGACCCCAAAAATAACCTTTTTGTGCACAAAAAATGTAAAATACTCCGTTTGCGATGAAATATTTTGGGGGAAGAAATGATTAAATCGAACGTTAAATTTGACATCAGGGTACTTGAATTACTTTACTCGCCAAATTTAAGGACTTTATCAAAGTTGAGCGTTCTTATAAAAAAAAACAAGATCAACATTGTTGATTAAAAAGATTTCCCTAGACAGTGTGTCCCAGAATACTCGTTTTATCAATGTTTATGATAATATTAACTCAAAGGAAATACAGTGTGTCCACAAAAAAGCGGGTCTCTAACTTTTAGGAAGCATATCTTTTGTTCTTTTCGCTTATTTTTTGCGGTTTTTACACCAAATGAAAGATAATTTTTTGCTCTTTCTAATCCTATGTCCCTTCTTTACTTAAAAATATTTTATAGGTATCTGTAACAGATTTTAGCATGAGAACATGCAATTAAATAGATAATGATCAATTAACGCTTGCTTGAATTGGAATTAATGACTCGAGTAATATGAAAAGTCATAAAATTGTTGTAAAGTTGTATTTACACTGAAAGCACATACTTTTTTACAAACGTGAAAGACTTCGTTGCTAGAGACCTTTGACAATGATAAGAAGAATAAAGGATAAGCTCTGAATAAAAACTAAATATTCAATTACATTCAACGTGTCCGCCGTTTCTTTGAATACAAAGGTTTACCCTGTTTCTCATTTCAGTAAACGAACGTCTTATCATTGGTTGGTTCTGTCTCAATAAATTCACTTCGACCACAATTCTTCTTCTCAATTCGACTAAATTGGCCGGTGGGGTTGCAAAAACGTTTTGCTTTAGGTAGCCCCAAAGGAAAAAGTCCAACGTGGTTAAATCCGACGATCCAGGTGGCCATTCAATTGCGTGGTGAAGTGCGACTACACGATTTTGAAATCTTCTTCGGAGCAATCGACGTACTTCAAGGGTCCCATGAGCCGGAGCTCCATCCTGAAACCACCAAATATCGTGGAAAACATTGGCAGCATATTGCCTAAACACATACGCAACACCCGGGAAAGCCACATATTCCAGCATCTCTTTGTATGTTCGCCCATTCACATTTCGATTAAAAAAATAACGGCCAATAATTTCCCCATTGCCACAAAGGCAAACCCAAACGTGAAGCTTTTCGCGCGAATTACTCTTCTTAAATTTAAACTTTGGAGGAGGCTGACCTTTTGGCGCGTAGCAGCGGACGTTTTGTGTGCTGACCGTACCACACATATTGAAAACAGCTTCATAACCGATCACAATATTTGGAACAAAACGATTATTATGTGCTTGCTGCTGAAACCACTGACAAAATCGTAATCTTCTTCTAAGATCACCATTTTTAAGCTCCTGTACGATGTGGATTTTGTACGGGTGCCATTTTAAATCTTTATTGACAATATTGTTGAAAGAACTCTTGGACAGTCCAGTCGGGTTGTTCCTGCACGAAACGCCTTTGGTTGTTGTATCGTCAGCTGCCTGACTTGCTGGATATGTTGTTGTGTTCTAACAGTTTTCCTTCTGCCACTTCTTTCTTTGTTTAGGTTATGACTTGTTCCCTTATTGTCATACTTCTTGAGATTTCTCTGAATTGTACTTCTTGAAGGTGGATTTCTGCCAGGAAAACGCTGTCTAAAAGCTCCAATAACAGCTATATAACTTTTTGCTTCATGAAATTTTCTCACGATGAACGCTCTTTGTTGCACTGTTAGCTGCATGATTAAATAAACTTACAAGTTTTCCTGCTTATAAAGAATTTTGACAAGGCGTTGGGAATATGAAATTATTAAAACATAAAAAAGATTTTAAGCCCACTTTACACAATGAATACAAAATTGGTGATCTTTACAGAATTTCGTGCTAAACGTAGCACAGTAGCATCCTGAGCAGTAATTGCAACGAAACAAAAGGTTAATGGCTCATTAAAAGTCCGGTTTATTGATCATTAAGGAGTTAATGAAAGTTCTTCGTATTTTCTTAAGCAAAAAATACCACAAATGAAAAATTATATTTTCAGAATCCTTGAAAAATTTTCTTTCTAACGGTATAAAAATCGCATTGATTTGATAAAGATTTAAAAAGTTATATGCTTTTAAAACTGGGGGCCCGTTTTTTTGTGGACACACTGTAGAAGCTTTATATAGCCTGGGTGTCTCAATAATGTCTTTTTTAAATACGGTCCTAAATGGTCAAATCACAATTTTTGCCTTGGCCTAATAAGCGCCGGCCAAAAGGGCCAATATAAGGCATTGTGAAAATATGTCATTGTATCAATCAATAGTGGTTCAAATCCAATGGCGGATTATTTCAAATATATTTATCGTTTAACACTAAATCTGTCTCTAATCATGTTTACTGTAACCTAGGAGGATAGCTGTAACCTACATTTACTTATTGTAACTTATTCTAAAAAAAAAAAAACGAAAAACGTCTGTCATCGAATTTGAACCACTATGTTCTCGAAAAGAAATGCAAAGCTTTAGGCCACTCGGCCATCTAAGCTTACATTGCAGTGTATTTTAAAAATATATAAGAGATAAACAATTTAAAAGCTGTTGGAAGATGACCAATTGCTTCAAATCAAATGTACACAGCGGTGGATCCATGGTTAGGCAGAAGAGGTGGCGGAGTGCATTGCCAAGAATTTTCTTTGAAAACTTAACTACTGGTTACGTTACTTGCAAGCTTTTCTTTTCTACACTCAATAACCTTACTCTCCTCCATAAATTTTGCCTAGGTTCTAGATCCGCCTCTGGTACACACTTAAATAATACAAGAAAATACTTCTTTAGATTTTCTGAAAGCTTTTTTAAAATTTTACATAATTTTACACATCATCATCGAAACCATGGATATAAAAAATCATTACCTCGACACGGACTTCTGCCATTTAAAAACCGATATCCGATTCGGAATGGGCAGAGAAACGGTTGCAGCGCAACTTTTAGTCGATAGACGTCGATGGAATATTTCGTAATAATTTTGCTGCAAACAAAAACTTACATCAACAAGAAAGAATTTGCTTTTTTGGTACTTATAAGTTAGTTATGATTTATAGTTAAATGACATGCGCCATTACTCAGGTATTTTTAACCATTGTTTCTGTCTTTTCGTAGAGTTTTTCATTCAAAAGTAAAATGAACTTTCAGTTATTCTGGCGACTCAACAATTTTAACTTTATTGCATTGGTTATTACATTTTTGGTTAAATCCCATTCATGTTGAATGGTCAGAAGACAATGCAGTTTCCAATCTAGAAAGATTACCGAATAAATAGAAGTAATAATGTGATATCAGTGTTTCAAAATAAATGGAACCAAGAATTATAACCGCATTTATTTCAATGAATTTTTGTCAACTGGCAATAAATTTTATATCAGTATAGAGCCCATTTTTTAAGCTTTCTCAAGATGTATGTTTTTTAGAAAAAATGAAAAGTACACGAAGAGAAAACCGAAAAAATAAGTTTGGAAAAACTCAGTATCTTCTTAACGATCAATTTTTTTCCTCGTTATCACCATTCAACGCTATACAATAATTTAGTAGTAAGGATAGCTTTAGATAGGAAGGTAAAATAAAGATAGGATTAACAAAAATATAATTTCATTATTGCACAGTGTAACAAGAGCTTTCATTTTAATAACGCTTTAACACTTAAAATCCAATTAGTAATCAGCACAAATTGGATTTCAACAAAGATAAAGACGGCAAGAATTTACTGAACCGTTTTTACGTTCATTTCACAAACATAGCGCATGTGAACGCTACACACGTGGTGTAATGTCGTCTCCAAGAGTTCGTAAACAACAGCGGGAATCTAGATCGTCCGAAGATCCTAGAAAGTCTTTTAATCCTATCCATTTGAAGTTTGAACATTTAGTTGTGACTTCGGGTGAGGCGCAACTCTTAAATGATGTTTCAGGAGAAGTAAAGCCAGGAGAATTTTTGGCCATAATGGGACCTTCTGGTAAGTCTGTCTATGCTTGTTTCTCGTTTTGTTGTTGTTGTTGTTGTTGTTGTTGTTGTTGTCACCACACATGAATAAACAGGAATTACAAGCAAATGTAGAATCTTCTGCGATCTACTTGGCTTGGTTATAATGTAAAAAGTAAAAATGAATATTAAAGATCAGTCCTTGTCAGGCTTTCATACTGTAAATAGAATAAACGTGGAGTCCTCACCTGTCGCTACAAACATGAAAATCACAAGTGTTTTTTGTACAACTTGGGATGACTTAAATTTGTCACTCTAAGTTTGCATATCATCTCCAGTTTCTTAGGATCAATTTGAAACCCAGGGTTAAAACACTGATTTTGATATGAACAAACCAAATTCGAGATCAAAGAACGATGTGAACTTCCAACGGGAATATAGACCTTTCCCGAATTTCTGTTTAAAGGCCGTTTTTTAGCCAAAACATGTTTAACCAGTGGCGGATCGAGGAGCAATTTTACTGGCGTAAAAATAACCAGTGGGCAAAATCTTCAAAATGACTCTGTGGAGGAGTGTTTTTTTTATTGAAACAGCAGGGGATATTACTTGCCATTCCAATAGAAAACACTCTCCCATAGAGACTTTTTGAAGATTTTGCCAACTGCAAACCTCCTTTCTAAAATTAAAATTGCTTTTAAACATTCCACAGGGAATTAGAATAATAGATCTTAAAAATGAAAAAATGCACGTGGATAAGTATATAACAGCAGTATTCGAGTGTAGTTGACGAGCCCCTATCAAATGTCATTTCGATCTGTACTCTACTACTCCACTCTACCAAAATCACATGACTGACAATATTCTCGATTACTAATTACAATTGTCATGTGATTTTGATTGTCAAGTAAGATTATTGGATAAATTAAAATTAATTTTCATGATCGGTAAATTACCATGCATTTGTGAATTGAGACTTCAAGTGAACAAATAGAGGCCCATACACATGAAGAGATTTTCTTGTAATAAGAAAATGTTTGAATTCTTCAGCCCACGACAGACATAGGTAGAAAATTCTTCAAACAAAATGTTATATTTTGTTACAACTGCTCCACTGCATAGCAGATAAAAATGTCCAAACAGCGACACACTTTTTTTTATTAATCTCATTTATTGTTTTCCTTTCGCGTGTTGTCTCGTTTTTCGTGTTTCGTGACGTCAAAATTTTTTTTTATAACAACGACACACGCATTTTATTTTCATTTATCTTAATAAAGGTTGGTTCCCACCGGGGGTTTTATCACTAACGTTTAAGTTTACAAATTCATTGGGAAAATAAATCTTTCAGTGTAAAAGTAATAAATGTTGCTCAGGAATGGTTTGGGAACATAAAAACATATGAATGAAGAATGAAGAATCGAAGAAATTAAAACTTTAAACGGCGTAAATGAATGCTTAATAACCATCTATAAATGCTTATAAAAACGCTTAGCCGAAACCAAACCTTACATAAATAAACAGTGTTTTTTTCTTTCATTTTTTGCTCCCATCTTTTGTTTCATTTTCTTCATTCTGATTGGTTAGTTGTGATTTGTATTTCGATGAACTCTGGGGAAATACGTTTCCCCAGTGGGCAAAATGTTTAAAAAGTCTACGAGGAGGAGTGTTTTCTATAGGAATGGCAAGCAAATATCGCCTGCTGTTTCAATAAAAAAACACCTCCACAGAGACTTTTAAAGATTTTGCCCACTGGGTCGTTTCGCTTAATATCAAAATCCCTGGCAATTTTATCCGCATGACTTCTCACAAATAGCTTTAAAACAGAAATCCTTGTAAATCCGTTTACAAACTTCCGTCTCTAGCTCATTTAAATTTTTTTAACTAACCCATACAATTTACACATTGTGTGGGAACAAGCTTTTGTATCAATCGCTAGTAATCTCTAATTTGCTTTGCTCGACAGAAACATGGAGGTGACAGAAATTAATGTCGTTTACATTATGTGTAAAATGCCAACAGAAAAAAAGAATTTAAAGGCATACCGAATTACCCAGTGTCTCCATTAATTTAGTGGTTCCCAGAAATTCAAAATCTAGAGAATATCTAGAGAATATACAAACAGAAAGTACTAACCTGTTTTCACCACCATAAGTTTAGTATTTAAGTGCAAATTATCCTCAAACCCAGCACAATAAAATTTATATATGCAAGAATAACAATTTAGAAGTAGAATAGGATTTTTTAAAGGAAATGCTCAGGTCAAAATGCCAGTGAGGATTGCTCAAAAAAGATATATAGGAAACAAAAAACGTTTTGCATAACTGCACAGAACACAGCTATATATATGAAAGAATGCTATCCTCAAATTCATTGACGCTCGCCTCTAAGCACCCTTGAAGGAAAAATCTCCATTACCAGCCGAACCATAAAATCCATACATTTACGGAGGGTTGAGTTCCCTGTACAGCAATGGTTTGGTTTGGTTTTTTGGCTCTTTATGTAACGTCAAAAAGTACAATCACACAAAAGAAACAAAACAAAACAAAAGAAAATTGGCACAGACAATTAAAGTATGCTCCTGCAAGGCACTTAATGTGATATCATCTGGAGCACAGTCTCTAAAAACAACATAAGTTGAAAATGCAAATAATCAAAAATATATAACAAGTGTTTGGAGTTCAATTATTATTCGAAAAGTGAATCTATTAGTAGAAATAGGTTATCAAAGAAGTCTATATTGAATTCTATTTATTCAGGTGCTGGAAAGTCGACATTGTTGAATACAATAGCTGGTCGTGCCGTTGGAACCAAATTAGAGAGTGGACAGGTGTTGATTAATGAACAGCCCGCTGATGATGATTTACGGCTAGATGTGGGATATGTGTCTCAGTTTGATATGTTCTTTTCGCATCTTACTGTTGGTCAAACATTAAAGGTATGAAATATCTCATCCAGAAAAATTGGCCAACGATTTAATAATAATGGATGTGTCTCAGACTGAACACCAGGACCTCTAGTGCTACTTCTCAATACCTTCATGAATATTCTCGCTGCCCTCTGCTGCTTTTATGAATGTTGCGAGACCATCAATTTTTAAGATTACTGTTGTTTCAGTTTGTTGGTGATGTACGAATTAGCGACGAGTTGAAACAAAGTGAAAAATATAAGATTGTGAACGAGGTTATCAATGCGATTGGATTAAGAAAGTGTGTGGATACAGGTGAGCTGTCTGCCAAACACAAACATCCCCTTTCTTCTTGCTTCTGTTACGTGAAGGTTCTGACATCTAAATTTGCAAACTTCAAACAGAGAAGCTAAACATTATCTCATTTTCTTTACAGTTATTGGTGGTGATTTTTTCGTTCCTGGATGCTCAGGGGGTATGTGGATTACTACGTGTTACATATGTCACTTAGAGTTTTCTTTGCGTGTTTTGATACCGTGGATTTTATTTGAAACATACAGGTGAAAAGAAAAGATGTAGCGTTGCTGTGGAGCTGATCACAAACCCTCCATTACTCATGCTAGATGTAAGGAAGATTTGTGTTTTTTTTGTTACATTCTTTCCCACAAAGCCTCAGATTAGCTCAGATAATTTAGGTCTTGCAGATAAATAAATTATACCATCGCTAGAATATCCCATGTTAACATTCTTGTGAAAAGCACAGTAGAAATCACCAGTAAAAAGAGCTTCCAAAAATGAATGGAAGAAGGTATTATGACCAAATGACCAACAGAAAAAAAAATTGATAATAGACTATATCAGCCACAATTTTCAGCGTTTTTCTTACCGAAAACAAATGGTAATCCAAATCTTCGCATGACCAGAGGCAAAATCAACTTATTTCTGTTTCTCATAGGAACCGACCTCTGGGTTAGATTCGTCTACAGCCCGGACATTAATTGACCTGGTTCGGAAACTTGCTCACGAAGGAAACCGGACAGTTTTAACAACCATTCATCAACCATCCAGTCAAGTTTTTGAAATGTTTGATAAACTTATGCTTCTTTGCAATGGAAAGGTTATTTGGATAATTTCCAATTGAATTTGACAGGTTGATATGTAATTTCAATCCATTTCCAATTCTCTTCCTTATTTATTTAACAGGTAGCATATTTTGGAAAAACAAAAGGAGTGGTACCCTTCTTTGAACACATCGGTCTCCCATGTTACCCAGACTGGAACGTTGCAGATTACATAAGTAAGGCCATACATCAAACATTGGTTTCTTGCTTGTTTAGCGCTCTCATTTTACTTTTATTGCATCCATTTGTATCAAGGTAAGTTACTCATAAGCGTATTCAGGCTCAGTCAAAAAAAGTGGAGGAGTCCAACATTATGATATTTCTTTTCAGTCGATTAGGTCACTTGCACGTTTTCCTTTTCTACTTTGAATGACTAAACTCTCCTCCACAAATTTTGACTGAGCTCTAACTACGCCTCTGTTATTGTCTGGTGTTATGTCATCTTGAACGTTCATTTTATAAAACGGTGAAATGAATATATGCATCCATTGTTTCCTCAATTAAAACGCCAAGGCGTTTATAAAATTTCGAAGGTTTAAGATACGGCGCTTATTTGAAGGCGTCGTTTAAAAGGGGGAGGCGTTTATTTTGTAGACACAGTTTGAGGATGTTATTGGGTTGTTAACTGCAAAAAAAAGGAAAACAAAGATTTTAGACATCTCTTGTTATATTTTAAGCTTAGATTGATAACTTCGTTATGGGCTTACTTTAATAAACGCCGAATATAAGTGCGGCGTTTGAGATGAAACATTTATATAAAAGAGGTGTTAATTTCACTTAATCACTCCGTGTGTGCGACGTTTATTGCAAGGAGGCGTTTAAAGCAGGACGGTCTTTGCTATTACAGGAAAACGGTACTTTAGAATAAACACAGTAAAAAATTAAATCAAGAAATTCAGGTCGCTTGCTGCAAAACTGTCATTTCCCTTTCGTCTTTAGTGGAGCAACTAACAGCGGGTGAAGACATTCAAAAACGGATTACTGACGGTTACATTGAATTTATTAGGTATGACATATTTGCGTCTCCTATCAGGATGCTATGCTCATAGTTACAATATTTTGAACGTGACACTCAAATTATATATTAGTGATCCTGCTACAAGGGGACATTGTTTTGACGACGCCAAACTACCATCGTCGGAAACTGAATTCGCTGAAGGCGATTTTTCCGATGAAAATGAGGCAGTAGGATTTAACGACGAATATGACGCGCCCGATGGCAGGGATCTTCTTATTCGTCAAGATACACATGTAAGCATTTGTTGTTTGTTTTCTCATTTTAAGAGAACTGGTGTATTGTTAATGTTGTGCTGGTGGTGATCGCGGTGATGGTGAGGGTTGGTGATCGAATACATCTAGTTTTTGTTTACTGTTGTGTAGCCAATCTTTTCTGAACTCAAATGAATGTGTTTGTCTTTTTCAGGTGAAATACAGCAGTGAAATGGTGAAGAAAAGATTGAAGTACCCTACAGGATTCTTTACACAAGCAATAGCGCTGTCTAAACGATCATTTATACAAATGAAAAAAGACGTGTGGGATGTCCAATCCACTATCCAGGCATCGCAAATTTATTTTGTTTTGTTTTGTTTTTAGTTTTAATCAAAATTCGTATCTACCTTAATGACCCTTTTTACGCCGGTCCTTAATGGCGTTAATTTAATGGCGTTAATTTAATGACTTAGCGTTAAAAGGGCCTGCGTTAGTTTGTCTGTGAGAGTTTGACCGTGGAATTTTCAATAATAACACCAATAAAGGGCGAAGACCTACCCTATTGTTAATTAATATCTTTGTTAATAAATAGGGGAGTGATACGAGCATTTACGGTAGTTGGAAAACAAAACTTTGTGAAATGTAACTAACTTGGTAATGGCAATTCTGGCCACCTTATGTAACAGACTTTGCATAAGATTGGGTCAAACACACATGACATTGGTTGTTTTTGTTTCATACGTTACACTATTTATTATATTATGTGCAACTCTTCTGTTTTTGATTAAGACGACTTGAACAAAACATATGTTAAATCATTGGCGTTGGTGTTACAGTTAACATTTTTTTAGACTGCATTTGCTGCCATCTTCAGCGGCCTGCTTTGGTTAAATACTCCATATAGTGAAGAGAGGTTAAGCGATAGAAACGGATTAGTAAGCGATTCTAATGTTTTTCGTTCCCAGCATAAGCCAAACTTATTGATTCACCTATGGATCCCAATAAACTCTTTTTGAATTCATTTTAGATCTTTTACGCGTTGTTCTACTTGGTCATGACACCAATGTTTAATGCTCTAATGACATGTAAGCAACCGTTTTTCTCTTCTTTTCTTATGAAGCACCAGAACTGACAATAGAATCAGATAGTATTTAGACCGATTGGAAATAAATAAAAAATATGGTAGTTAGGCTTTTACATTTATACTATAAAGCATTTCAAGGTAAATTTTTATTTGTAGATAAAATATAAATGAACGAATTTCATATTTTGTTTTTACAACGATACAAAATTGCATAAGCAAAGAAACGTTCATAAACGCAAATGCTGTGATGAAATTATATGTCTAAGATCTGAGACCGTTTAAAGACCATAAATTCTCAAAAATGACTTCGTTTCCCAACCATGTTTGTCGATACATTTCCCTTACTTTGATTACCGGCCCAGTTTCATTTGGCGTTAAGAGGGCCGTGTTGTCAGCTTCTGTTGAGATGAAATACATAGACTAAAACTTCCTGATTGGTATTTTGTATTTTGACTTTAGTTCCTGTGGAAAGAAGCACTGTATCAAAAGAGCGGTCCGATGGAATGTACCGTTTGTCAGCGTATTACATATCTAAATGTTTAAGCGAATTACCAGTTCTATTGCTGCAGCCTGTACTTTTTTATGCCGTTATATATTGGATGGGAGGTCTTAATAGATCTGTTTGGTTCCTTGTTGGTGTTTTAAACGTTATCACCTTTTCATTCATTGCACAAGTAAGGTACCTTTACCGTATGGCTGTAGAATAATTAACTAGTTTTGCGTGCTTCGTATATCTAAGAAATCTACTTGCTTAGAGAAAGGAATTCTTTCATATAGTTTCCTTACAAGAAGTGCGTAGGTAAATAACTACATAGGTTACGTTGTGAAAAATTTCTTTCTTCTTCATTTTTCACTTTCTATTTTTCATTTTTGAAAATTTACGAAAGCATGTATTATCCAACTCTGAAATATCTTTCGAACAAGGGGAAATTTGTTGAAATTCATCAAGACAATAAAATACGCTCGCTAATTCGTGCAAAAAGGAGGAAATCATTTTGTTGTTGTTTTTTTTCTTTTAATAACATATCTAACGTATCACATGTTATTCGTTCTAGACTTACGGTTTGTGTATTGGTGCTTGCATTAAGAATTTCAAGAATGCACTCACATTCTGCTTAATCCTCTCAGATGTTGTTGTTCTGACTTCTGGGTTTTTCACTGCAAATATACCATTTTGGTTAAAATGGATTAAATACACTTCACATATCACATATAGCTACAATATTTTCATACTCATGGAATATCAACATGCAGTGAAGACCTTCAGGTAGGCAACAATCTAAATTCTCCACTGATGATATGCTGGTTTTGCATTTGGTTTTCTCTGAAGGCCTAAATACAATGCTACGTAAAAAAACATAAACGTTTTGACGTTTCAAAGCGAAAACATTTTTTCACTTGCATATTTGAAGTGTATTAGCCCTGCCGATTTTGTTAATGGACAACCATTTGCCCTGGAAGGAACGGAACACCTTTACTAAAAGCTAATTTAGCTTAGGTACAAACAAACTATCCCCATTTGTTCCACCAAAACCTCTAACTGGTGTTTAAATGTTTAAATATATTAAAGTTATATTCCCAGTGGGCAAAATCTTTAAAAAGACTCTGTGGAGGAGTGTTTTTTATTGAAACAGCAGGCGATATTGCTTGCCCTTCCTATAGAAAACACTCCTTCTCATAGCCTTTTTGAAGATTTTGCCCACTGGGTTAAAGCTATATTAAAACGCTTTCAAGTTGATGATCATTCTGATGATGCTGCTAATCGAAAATGATTTTATACAGCGTTTAACTTGTTTTTATTTCTTTGTTTTAACTTTTGTCTATGGCGAAATTGTAGCTTACGCTGTCAAATTATTCCTTCTTGCTATTGTAGATTACATTCTTCTCTTTTAGTTGCGCCAAATTTAATTCTGTATACGATGTATGTAAACTCAATTCGACTAACTTTATAACTGGTCCTGAAATTGCTGCCAAAACGGCCCCGATCCATTTAGGAATGGGAGAATCGTTTGCCGTTTTATGGGGTTTGGCTTTACTCTTCCGAATCCTTTTATACATCATACTAAGGTTTTTCAACAATCCGTAGGAAGGATACACTAGAATCCATTAGTCGTTGCTTAGTGGCGACCAATCAGAAACTGATAGTCACCGAACAATTGAAACAATTTCATTTTATACGCTAATTTTTAATATTTTAATTTAAATTAAAAATTTTGTTTTCATTGCTGCTTTTGTGACACAATTATGATCATCATTTGATTTTTTTATACTTGCATGTCTACGTTTGTATATTTGGATGTATGAAACTAAATTCTGATCCCTGACTTTTTTTTAATTATTTTACATCATTTTCATTGTAAATTTTGTTTGATGGGTTTTTTCTGATACCTTTTTAATTGATTGAAGAAATGTTTTTATTGCTCACTGTATTTCTCGTTCACCGCCTGGTCAGAAGTGACTTAATACGTCATAAATACACAAAGCCCAAATGGCGTCAACGCACTTAAATTCTCTTTTGCTCCAGCTTTAGTAACCTACTTAAAGTTTCTTTTCGAATTTTAGTCCCGTTGCAATTGCCATGATGGGCAAAAAACGGAAAAAGATTTGAAAAGTTCAGACTTTTGATTTTCAGTGTTACCGTCGAATAAGTGCCCCGTTTAGAATAAAAACAGTGAGCGTTTATCTGAGGTGCTCATCAGTCGAATTAATAGGGTAAACATACATAATCTTTATCATTTTTCTTCAAAGGCCTTTCTTTTTTCTTTTCTACGACCGAAAGTAAAAAACCGCAAAAAAAAAAAAAAAAAAAAAAATCCAAAAACTTAACTGGGGTCCAGTACCTTAGTCGAGGGAGGGACTGGCGCTAAAATCGGATCAATCTTACTGGATGCTCTTTTGAATGTATTTCCAGCATTTTGCACAAAGTTTAACGAAGGATGTTCGTGTTTCGACATGAAAAATAGTGGCAATAAGGTGGTCCCCCAAAGAATTACAGCAAACTTGTTTGCAGTCTGGAACGTCGCCAAAATTTATAAAATTGTCCCCGGAAAGGCGCTATTAAGATATTCTCACGAGTATCCAATTTGACACTCCTCCACAGTAACTATGACAATTTACCAGTTTAATAGACCTTTCTTAAATTAATTGTGGTCGTATTATCAAAGTTCGCCTCGTTTCTATTCTGTGTTCCTTACGTCACTAATTATTTTGAAATAATTAAATCTCGCTCCTTCGGCTGCCATGATGGATCCAAATAGCCTGTTGACTTTTGAATTCCCCTTTTGCACACAATTAGTTTTGTTAGCCTCGAGGTGATTGTGGTTCACAATGCACACAATATATAAAACAAACCTTTTATGTTTTAAGGTTGGTTCCCACCAGGGGTAAATTTAAATTTCTCACTGATGTGAGCTTGATTTAATTTCCCACTGGAATTTTCTCACTTATTTTCTAGAATAGATCAAAGATACCAACTCGTGCACAGTATTCGCAAACGTCAGTTTTGAAATAAATGTAGAAATATAGTTACAAATAAATTTTATGTAACTAAACACGATGGGAAAGTCGAATAAATTTCATCACTGATGGTGAGACCGCTAATCAAATCGCAACACCTGTTTCCGGTTGAAATATTTCTCACTGAAAAATTTTCTAACTCAGCGAGAAATTAAATTTCTGGTGGGAACCGACCTTTAATAATTCCGTCTTTCAAAAGATATATTCATTGGATTTCTTCGTAAGCGTGTTTTCTTTCGGGTTTTTTGTGTTTTTTTTCATCTGCTCCAAACCTACGCAAGTTTTTTTCTGAAAGTTCATTGGTTATTTTTTTTTTTTTTTTCAATTAATTTATCCTCCTTTTTGGCGGAGCAGCCAGATCAAGGTAAGTACAAACAATTACTTCCCAATCACATCTTGCAAAATTTTCTTTTCGTTTTACCATTATAACCGACATTCAGTGGTGATCAAATTGATGTCGTCCTGCTCAGCGAATAATTTCTTTGATGACCTTGATCCACGAAGACATAGCAGCTGGCTTCTTAACAAACTGCAATTCAGCCGACAATGGATCCAGTTTTTAACTTTCGAGAGGTTTTCATTTCTTTTTTCTGCAACACTTTCAGCTATCGGTTGAAGAAGGTGGAGCATTCACGTCACATACCTCCGAAGCAAGTGAATACTAAGTGAGTGAACGTGCCTTGGTCGACCTGATTGACTCGTCTGTTGTATGCTCTCTTTTTTTGTTTCTCGTTATTTCTGTGTGCAGCACTAAGTGATTGGGATAAGCGGACTTTAGACGTTGGGTTAAACACCTTTACGTCATAGTACGTTACTTGTCCACGTATCCAAAAACCTCGTGGTGCTACATCTACTCGAGCCTTGTTAGATCGAATTGTAGATAATGGTAAATTTTCACCTGTCAACTCTTGCAGGATTGGTTCTGTTGCAACATCTTTGCAGCATTCAGAAACATGTCAGCTGTGAAATCTCTGACCTCGTTGTGGCGAATGGAGATAAATCCACCTTTTGGACAGGAAAGAACATGATCAAGTTGGAACGGAGCTCCACAAACACATAATGAGGGAAGACGCTTCAGCGGTATATTATAACGAATATAGAGGCTGTCCCAAAATGCTTGTTTGTCAAGAAGAAAACGGTATTTTCTTATTGGCAGAGTGGTGAGCCAGCTTGATACTCCTTGTTTAATGCTTGCTTCCATCGTTCGTAATGTGAAATTATCCGTAACTGCAGACTGTATTTTATTTTGTTTTTCCTCATGCCGTTTCATTTTCTCGATTTTTAAATCCTTTTTTCGTTTATTTTGCTCGACTTCAACTGTTTCATCATAACTCTGTTGTTGCTCTTTCACTTTCTTTACCATTGACTCAGTCACTGCTCTTGAATTGGTATATTCTTGCTGACTTCGTTTACTGGGTTTGAAAATACCTATATATTTTACAGGGAGAGCGAATAATTTCCGTTCTTGGTTGTTACATATGTGGCCATTGAGGAGCGATTTCAAAAAGGTTTATCTGATTGTATTTTCTAAAATACAATTATTGATTAGTCCAAGAAATGGATACCAAAATTCATCAAGAAATTTCTCAGGTGGAAAATCTGAAGCATTTAACATGAGCTTAAATATTTTGTTATTCGGATCATATTACTCAGCTGCCTGCTTTCTCTTTCCTCCACAAGGGATAAACTCTATGTCATTCAAACTAAACGATACCTGTATACAGCTAATTTCTGATATCTGATTGGCCTGTTAGGTCTAGTTAGCCTACTTAGCGCAAGTGTTGAACGCAGACTGAAGTTCCCTTTGTTTTCTCTATGCACAAACGTCTTTAAAAATGGCGCACAAGTTACGCTCAAACTTTGTACTTGGATAGTGTTTGAAACTGGCATTTAGATAATGAAGAACAAAAACAAGAACGTTGATATAGAAGAATCTCTGCCCTGGAAACTTGTAAACTTCTTTACATTTAATTACTTACCGCTTGATAATTCTCGGATCTAGTTAATTTCGGCACCGTAGATTTTTCCGACGGCTCGAACAAAGAAACAACAACTGCCGTGAAAACATTTCTAACATTGCAGTCAAAGTGATCAGCAGCAATATCGTCTCAATAATTTCTACACTATTCTAAAGTTTTTTTAAAAACTACATCATCATCATCATGCCTCAAAGCTGTTCCGCTTATGGTTGTACCAGCCATAATAAAAAGGCAGATAAGCCTGGGTTTTACAGATTTCCCAATAATGACCCTGAACTTAGGAAAAAATGGATAAATGCATGTAAAAGGGTAAATAAAGATGGATCTCCATGGAATCCAACTGGAAGACGTGCGTATATATGTGGAAAACACTTAATCACTGGTTAGTGTTTAAAAGTATTTTTATCCTTGATTTTTCTTCTTGTATTTATATATAACTGATATATAATTTGTTTATTTTCTTTCATCAGGGAAACCAGAAAAAAAGAACCCACAGCATCCAGATTATATACCTTCAATATTTACATACAAAACGCCATCAAAGACTGCTTTAAGAAGGTATCAATCAGCTGAAAAACGGTGTAAAAAGATCGAGAAAGAGAATGAGGATAATTTAACGCCTATTATGTCGCCTAGTACATTGTTACTGTCAGCATTGTTAACATGTAGCAATGAAACTGTGGACTTTGAAATGTCAACACCACGGTCACATTATTTATCTGCTGAATCTGGTACTAGCACACCATCATTAAATGAAAAACTACAGGAACTGTTACAAAAAGATGAAATAATTAAACGACAAAAGAATATCCTTCAAATGTATGAAAAGAAGATTTTAAACCTAAGAAAGGAAAGGGATGCAATCAATATCAAAAACATCTCATTGAAAGATAGATTCATGTCCTATGAAGGATTGATAAAACAACCAACATCAAAGTTTAAATACTACACTGGTATAGATGTGGAAACATTTGATTTACTGTTTGACTTTTTGAAACAAGGTCTGCCAAAATCACAGCCTAGAAGTCTACCTTATAAAGATCAGCTACTCATGACACTGGTAAAATTAAGACTAGATGTGCAGTTTGAAAATCTGGCTGATCAATTCAATTCACCAAGAAGCTCTGTGAACTTCATATTTAGACGTTGGATTGATTTGATGTACGTCAAATTGAAAAAGCTCATCAAGTGGCCAGACCATGATGCCAGTCTAAAAACATTACCTTCAGTATTCAAGCAGTATTTTCCCAGATTGACTGCAATAATTGATTGTACCGAGATATTTATGGATCGACCTAGAACTTTAAGAGCACGCTCACAAGTTTATTCAAACTACAAAAAACACTCGACAGTGAAGTTTTTACTTGCATGTACACCACATGGATCAATTTCCTTTGTTTCAAGGGCATTTGGCGGTAGAGCCAGTGACATAGATATTGTTCGGGAATCAGGACTGATTGACCGAAATCTGCATCACCATGGGGATCAAATTCTTGCGGATCGAGGCTTTACTTTGGAAGATGATTTTGCTGCTGGTTGTGGTGTGGAATTACTTATACCCAGTTTCACAAAGGGTAAAAAGCAGCTATCAGCCAAAGAAGTGGAAATGTCTCGGCAAATCGCATCAATCAGAATCCACGTTGAACGAGTAATTGGCTTGATTAAAAATCGATACAGAATCTTAGATAACACATTACTAGTAACTCTTGTGAGATCGTTATCCGAGGAAGTAGATTGCAATGAAATAGCTAACATTGACAAGCTGTTAACTGTCTGTTGTTGTTTAGTAAACCTTGGTAATGGAATTGTTTATAGGGAGTAGATACTTTCATTTATAAATTGTAGTTTCTCATGTTCATGTATATATTTCTAGTTATGTGTAAGTATTGTTTACTATGAAAATAAGGTTACTATGAAAATATCTTGAATTTGTATTTCCTTTTCTGAATCATCATAATGTATGTTTGTATATAAATGAAACAGTTTACCCTGACCAGGATTCGAACCCGGATTACTTGTGACAAACACAAGGGTCTTGACCAGTTAGACGACCAGGGTTGGTTTTTGTTACACTAAGCACTCAAATAAAAACTAGTCAAAATAAAGAAAAAATGTTCAACAAAATATTACAATTTCCTTTTTACAGATTTTGGTTTGCTTATATGATCTTTGTTCTTCTTTGCTTTTCGACAGTCTGGGCAATACCACTCTTTCTTTGGTGCACGTTTTAATTTCACACAAGAATAGTGAAACCACTCGAAATGGCAATTCTTGCTGTCACATCCTATCGTACTGCCATCCTTTTCATTGTATTCCTTTTGGCATATACAGTACTTCTTGGCTGGAACTGGAAGGTTGTGTACTGAGGATTTACAGGAATACTCTAGTTTGCGTGTCAGCAATTCAAAAATGACATGTGTGCTGTAAAACTTCATGACAGTAGAGATTGATGCATCAATAAATTCTATGTCATAATTAACACCAGTGACAAATAACCAGTTAGGTGTCCACACAACCAAATCACACTGTTCATAACCACAAATATACATTTGAAATTGTATCTGGGTATAGTATTTGTGATTTTTTTTCAATTTTAAATCACTGCCTAAGAAAAATGCTTTATCGCATGCAGCCTCCTCAACAGTTTTTGTGTCTCGCTTTGAGAACGGACATTTAACTTCAACAAGTTTTCTCTGGTGGCATGAACATGATACTACTCCATCTGGTGAAGCACCAAGAAATGATTTCTCTTGACAAACTGTAATGCCACAATGCTCCACTTTTAGTTCAGTATGATCAACACCATTCAATAAAACATATTCACTGATTGCCGTTGGTTCATTATCTACTCCCCATTTTAATGATGGAACAGAGGTGTTAAGTACTTTTGATTCTCTGCATATTTGTAAAATAAGGGATGGTGCAGGATTATCCATATCTGTATGCAAGACATCATGAATGATAGATGCTGTAATACGGCCAGTTCTGATTCCATGCCAAACTTGGCACTTCGATTGCTTTCTTGTTAGTTTTTCAACATATTTTACAACAGCTTCTGTAACACTAATTGTATTCATAATGTCAGTAGCTAATTGGTTCAGATCGCTTTCGGTTTTGTTGATGTTTTCGCACCTATACAGTTCACGAAGAGGTTTTGGGAGTTTTGCTCTGGTTACATTAGATGGTGATGGTATGAAATGATCACAGTAATTTGAATATGCATGTAAACTACTGCTTTATTGGTCAATCTTGATAGTTTTCCAAGAAAATTATCAATTTCTTCATCTGTTGCCTCCTTATTAGCTCCCGGAAAACAAATGCTTCTTTTAGTGTTTAGTTCACATTTCCTGACAGCTGCCTCGGAATAAAACTTCACATCAGAAATGGGAACACCTTTTTTTAACAAAGTCATTGTTCCACTTACAGGCTTGATCGGTACACAATGGTCTTTTTGTATATCCCAGACGAACTGCAGCCTCGATTTTGAATAACAGTGCCCCTATATGTGAGCAGGATTCTCCAAGTCCTGCCATGCAAGTACAATGTGCAGCAGCAACTGTCACTGACTGTAAGTTAACTGCTATCCAGGACAAATGTGGGTCATCATTTACCCTTTGTGATGGAATGACTTCAGCTTTAAATACTGAAAACATTGTGTTTACTTTGTAATATAACACAGTTTTTACCCATCCACTTCTGTATTGATTATGTGCCTCCAAACTTTTACGATTGCACATTGCTTCTCTAGTATAAACTCCAGGGGTGTTGACAAGATAGTTATAAACTTCTGGTCACTCCAACTCTGGCCATTTAGTTGGATTGTTACTCCACAAGTCTGCTGGAAGTTGATAGGGACATTCCATTCCAACGAGGTCTAACTTCTGTTTGTATCGAGCTTGCGCTTGACCATCCAGATCACGAATGTTATACGAAGTCATGATGAGGTTTAGTTATGAAAATAACTGTTTGATAATTGAAATATAACAACCAATTTGTAGAAATCGATATGAGATATTCTGATAAGTGTTTAATGATGGCGAAACGCAGTGAAAATGGCTCTCTGAACGAAACTGTTTTCACGGCAGTTATTTGCGCATGCGCAGTTTCGTTAACAGTGACGTGGAACTGGATCCGAGCAAAGAAAACTGCGTTTACTTTGTAAACACCATCACCCCAACACCATCATATTTATATTGAAAGAAGTCAGTGTTGCACACTGAAACTTGAAAGAAAAAGTTTTGAAGAGGTAATTCCTTTCATTTCATTTCATATAGTTTAATAAGTGGTTTAATAGTGAATTATTATAGTACGTGGTTAGTGCTTGGTAGTGCTCTTGGTATGCATTATCACAGCTTCCCCCCACTCTCTAGAGAGAGCTAGGCTGGTTATTTTTTGTTATTGTTTATTTTATTCAACTTGAATTTAATACAGTTTGAATTTGTTTCTTTATTATTTACTTTTGGCAAAATACTTCTCGTAGATTATCTTTTCATCATTTTAAGCTGGGAATATGTAGAGTTGATCGGCGCTATTTCCTTTGCGCACCCCCCTATTTTTTTCACTGCAATCCATCCCAAACGTTACAAGGAACATTAGTATAGTGGAAAAAATATAAAAACAAGGTATTTCTCGAAATAAAAACAAAGAACGATTATTGAAAATAAATATTATAATGTAACAGTTGAGGAATCTGTGAAAATTCCTTACTTACATTCCCCACTTCACGAAACAAATAATCCGCCATATTTTTTTAAAGTTAACTCTCCATCATGGGGGATAGCTAGGAAACAAAAACGACTTTCGGTTATAATAAGTATTTCATAGGAACGACTCGATTTCAATATGCAGACCAAAACATGCTTTTTAAAGATGTGTGTTTTTTAAAAAAAACATTTTTCTAAGATAATGTTGCATCACACCGGATACAAAGTGGCAATTTGATCCCATAGATGGAAGAAACCGTGCTCGCCGAATCGTTGGTTCCACATAAACTCTGATAGATAGTCAGGAACAGCATTTTGGTTTGTCAGACCACCGATCTGTACGGGATTGTTGGAAAATATGTGACAGTAACATCACGACAGTACTGATACCAGTCAACAACCGTCTCACAACTGCCAATCGTTAGCTCGTGTTGCACATCTTTCAAGGACAACCCTCTGCTGCTACCAGCTGCACAAATCCATTGATAAGTCATACCAAAGACCTGCCACAACTCAAGATGCGATCCTTCAAAAAACTGTTTTTTCGAATATTTATAATTTTTTTGCACCTTTTCACAGTACAACACCACGTGATCCCATCAATTGCTCGAGAATAATGTTGTTCGTTACATTGGCGGTTACATCGTGGACAGTCCATTCTTGTTGCCAGAAGGCCGTACTGACGGCACCAACGAATACATTCATCGCGATTGTATTTAAACTTTGCACCAATTTCAGTCAACGATACGCTGTCAAAGACAATGTGGTGTGGACCTTTGGGATTGCGGTCCGACAACGACACAACAATGCGCGGCGCAGCAAAAAGCTTAAGCTCAATGACGGAGAGTGCATAAACAAATCCAACAGAGCGGACGAAGATACAGCGATTGGGAAACGCTTAAATTATCAAAGCTTTGCTAATTGTTATTTCAAATAAATTTTGTAACAACCTTAAATTTTACTTCAAATGACTTTTTTCCTATATACTATGTTCCTTGTATAACGTTTGGGATGGATTGCAGTGAAAAAAATAGGGGGTGCGAAAAGGAAATAGCACAGAGTTGATCTTTCGGCCAATCTGTGCGACATTGTATCATTTTCTTTTCTGCCATTTTTCGAATGTATACAAATGAGACTATTGAGCCTTTATAACTTAATAACTTTTAATATGTTTCCAATGTTTACATGTTTTCAAGGTAAACATACACGTATATCTTTGGATATACACTTTTGAAACACATTCAAATTTTATTTTCTGTTAATTTTGGAATATACTTCTTGGCTTTAACGTTTAGACCGTATTCAAAAATATTACTGTTTCACAACACTTCAAGCTTCAAATATTTATTCGGTCATCGGTCAGTTTCAATTGTCAAGATTTTTAGAAAATTTTATAAACATTTTTATAAAGATGATTTATTATTCTTGAAATATTTTTGAAATATTCTTGAAATATTTTTGCTTTTGAAAAGGTGTAAAATGGAATGTGTATAAACAAAACATTTTGTTGAGTTATAAAGATCATGAAGTTATATATAATTGTTGTTATTTACTTCTTTATCCACTTTTTCCACTAATAGAGACTTTTTCTAGATTAAGAAATTATTGCATGTGAAAATTTATAGGAAGATTTATATGCATACTATGTTTAAAAACCAGAAATTTTGAGTTTTTTCTATTTTTTCCTTTTCAGTGAAGTGCGAGACACGCTTTATATGAAAGGGATGCCGACTTAAATAAGATTTTAACAATACAATTGAAAAGGCTTTAAAAGTTATTTGTAAGTCCTTTATCTTGTTATAGGTCCATGGATTGATCCTGTTATCATTAGGGAGCTTACGCCATTGCGATGACAACGAGGACGGCAACGTCAGTGAAGCATAAGCTTTGTTTTCCTTGTGGATTTCGTTTAGAAAAACAATGTATTTAATACTATACCAATGGGAAAATTTTATCAGTTAATTACATGATTAGTTAATTACATTTAATTACATGCAGATTTGCGTTTCTACACGCAACGTGAAAAGTTATTATAAAATGTTTGTAAGTTTGTCTTTCCATTATGTATAACTTTGATTTGGTTGGGTTTTAAGACAAGATTTTATTTTTGATAAATTTTCTCTTGTAGTCTATGTGCAAGCATCGTCAGATCAAATTAAAATAAAGATTCTACGTCTTATAAACCGCTAAAATTTCTTTTATTATCAAAGGTAACATAAAACATTAAAAACATATAAACAATTCATCAAATATTTACAATCTAAAATTAAATCCTCCCAAATGTATGATAACACTTTTATTTCATCTTTCTTATTCAATATTGCGTCATGATCGCTTTTCTTAATAGCTATGGCTTCTTTAAATAAACGTTTTATATAATTATCTTCTTTATGTAAAATTTTCACTTGGTCCCAATCTATTATATGATTTGTGTCCTTTATGTGCTTTGAGAGTCCAGATAAATTTGTATTTTCCTTACTGGCATCAATTTTATGCTCATTCAATCTGGTCAACAATTGTCTGTCTGTTTCTCCAATATATTTCTTATTGCAACTTTGACACTCTACTTCATATACTACTCCTTGTTCCGTTTGCTTTGTCTATTGTGAATTTTCTTTCTCCTTCATTTTGTTTTTCAGAGACTTCCCTTTAGTATGTCTGACTGTCACAATGTACTTTTTGCTCATTCTCGAGATTGCTTCGGATATACCTTTTTCATATGGTAAATATAATATTATAGCATTCTCTTCGTTTTCATCAATCACCTTTCTTTCTTTTGGTTCCAACGTTTCTTTAATCGTTTTTTGTACTAACCATTTTGGGAAGTCATTCAATTCCATGGTTTTCATGATATAGTCAATTTCTTTATTGAAATCAGATTCTGTGGTACAAATGTCCTTTGCTCTCTTTGTCAATGTTATACTTGTGGACAATTTTACTGATTTTGGTTGATTAGACTGATAATTGATGTACTGTTCCGTGTGGGTTTCTTTCCTATAAACCTTTGTTCTAATTTCATTGTTTTCTGTTCGTGTTATCAAACAGTCCAGAAAAGAAATCTTTCCATCATTTTCGTTTTCTGCAGTAAATGTTATGTTTTCATTAATATCATTTAGTTCTTGTAACGTATTATCAGTATCATATTTCGTTATCGTACTTTTCTTAGCCATAGTCGTGGTACATGTACCATGTTGTATATACTAACTTCCTCAAGTCTTTGCACATAAATTTCAGCAAAGCACGGTGATGAAGAAGATCCTATAAATAAACCTTCCGCTTGTTCATAAAAGTTTCCATTCATTTGAAAAGTCATGAACTTTAACGACAATCTGGCTAGTTTTATCAGTGCTGTTTTGTTTACATTGACATTTACATGGTTAAAGTATTCATTGTTAATTCGCCTTTCAATTTCTGTTATCACGTCTTCTTTTGGTAGTGAAGGGTACATATCTTGAATGTCAAAGCTGACGAATCTTTCATCTTCACCTAATTTCACATCTTTTATTTTGTTAACAAATTCTTTCGAATCTTTTATAAATGCTTTTCCTGAAGTTTGATTTGAGATACGGGCATATTGTTGTATTTAGATACAGAATAATGTAAAACTTTGCAAAAAAAATTACTTTTACCTATAATTTATGCTTTTCACAAACATTTGTAATTATTCTTGTAGCAAATAGGTTACTTAAAGTCTGTACTAAGTTTAATGTCATAGGCATCACCGGTTTAGCATCATATAAGACATCATCTAGGCGCGGGCCAAATTTGAAATTTTGCAATTTTATAATATGCTGTACCTTGGGTATTTATAATAAGTCTGACTTCCAACGGATTTTTGTGCGACTTTAATGTTGGTCTAGCAGACGGGATCCTTGGCGTGATTTGTCTAAGTTTTTTAAATAATTCCACCGTTATCGAGTTTTCTTTCCTAAGCAATGCCAGTTCTTTATTCACATTTGTCTTGACTTTCTCAATATTATTCTTTGCTATAGGTATATATCTCTCACGATTACTAAGTTCATTTTTAGTTAACTCTTCTCTCATCTCTTTGTTAATAATACACGTCGCTCGACCTTTATCGTTTTCCATTAAAACTAAATCATTTCCTTTCAACCACTCCTTTAGTCCATTGCATAAATTAATCAAAATAAATTTATAAAGTTTCCATTGCATAAATTTATCAAAAATAAAATCTTGTCTTAAAACCCAACCGAATCAAAGTTATATGAAAAGTTATGTTTTGAAATCGTACTGAGAACGAAGACACGAAGATAACACTAACTTATATTTCTCTCGTATTGGTTATATCCTCATTAATTTCTGAATATTTGTAAATCACTTCATGTCGCCGTCCTCGTTCCTGTTACAGTTGCGTAAGCTCTTTATTACCTGGAGGGCGTTACGAAAAGAGTTATTATGGGAAATGGGCGAATTCGATTGGCAGAGTAACCAGTTATTACAGATCGATTTCACCTCTCTTTCAAATCCAGTTTATGGATGAACTGCATTTATGAATTGACCTCGATTAAACAAAGCTGGAACTGAACTGGAACTGTCAAACCTTTGGGTATTGCTCTCTACCTTGATAGAGTTTGATGAAATGTAATGGAAGATATCGTTTAACTAAAAATCGCCTAAGTTGATGTGATTTTTATTCTTTCCTTCAATGAATTTGTGACAAATGCTGATGACATTTTGTTTCTCTTGTGTGGACATTGACTTGAAAATAACTAATTGTAACAATTAGTTTAACAATTATTGCAACAATTATATTATACGAGTAGCAGTTTCATCTGATTTCATTTGATTCAACGCCCTCATCCAAGTTGTGGATACTGTTTCGTTCGTGCTGATGTCAAAGTTTTCAGGATCTTCTTTCTACATATCTCCAAGATGTTCGTTCAACAAGTCTACATACTCACGAAAAGAAATCTTCCTGGATTTGATGTAGGATACTGCTAACTGAAAGGCTAGTGGTAGACATCCAACAGGTTCAGCTATCTTTTCATGAAATTCTAACTCTTCTCCATCAAATTCGTCCTGCAGAAGTTTCGAAGTGACATCTTTAGTTAATGGAAGTAAATTTAGATATTGCACCCAAGGTACGTACTGATGGTATATCGCCAATGTAATCATGTATTTGGGGAAGATTTGTTTTTATTCCTCTCCGCCAAGAAATCATAAACACGCTTAACTGTGATGGTTCCATCGATAACATAGCTGATAAACCAATGTACTGAGAAATATCAAGAAAGCTCTTTTCAATCGTACTATGTCCCTTGATAGTATGCTTTATACCGATAACAGTGAGCCCGAACTAGTTCGGACTCTCCTACACCGGACAGTCTGAATACTGCTGTTTTATCTGTATTCCCAATGGTTAATATCGTGACATAAAAAGACTCTACCCAACGATCAAACACCAAAAAAATCTTAAAGTGGATGTTAAAACCGTAAAAGAAGACTGCAAAACAATCGAGAGAACAATGGCATTCTTTTGGAATCGACACACAGCATTCCTCATTCCATTTTTATTCTTTCCTTCAATGAATTTGTGGCAAATGCTGATGACATTTTGTTTCTCTTGTGTGGACATTGACTTGAAAATAACTAATTGTAACAATTATTGCAACAATTTTATTATACGAGTAGCAGTTTCATCTGATTTCATTTGATTCAACGCCCTCATCCAAGTTGTGGATACTGTTTCGTTCGTGCTGATGTCAAAGTTTTCAGGATCTTCTTTCCACATATCTCCAAGATGTTCGTTCAACAAGTCTACATACTCACGAAAAGAAATCTTCCTGGATTTGATGTAGGATACTGCTAACTGAAAGGCTAGTGGAAGACATCCAACAGATTCAGCTATCTTTTCATGAAATTCTAACTCTTCTCCATCAAATTCGTCCTGCAGAAGTTTCGAAGTGACATCTTTAGTTAATGGAAGCAAATTTAGATATTGCACCCAAGGTACGTACTGATGATATATCGCCAATGTAATCATGTATTTGGGGAAGATTTGTTTTTATTCCTCTCCGACAAGAAATCGTAAACACGCTTAACTGTGATGGTTCCATCGATAACATAGCTGATAAACCAATGTACTGAGAAATATCAAGAAAGCTCTTTTCAATCATACTATGTCCCTTGATAGTATGCTTTATACCGATAACAGTGAGCCCGAACTAGTTCGGACTCTCCTACACCGGACAGTCTGAATACTGCTGTTTTATCTGTATTCCCAATGGTTAATATCGTGACATAAAAAGGCTCTACCCAACGATCAAACACCAAAAAAATCTTAAAGTGGATGTTAAAACCGATAAAAGAAGACTGCAAAACAATCGAGAGAACAATGGCATTCTTTTGGAATCGACACATAGCATTCCTCATTCCAGCAAGAAGCGATTTTCAATGACCTGTCGAGGTCTGCCAGAGAAAGCAGTAATTTGGCTGACTTCAGGAATTGCGCAAATCCTGTAATCAGTGTTTTATAGATTTATATATATATATATCAAAAATAAATTAAAAATGTTTGTATTTATGAAATTTTAGGACAAAAAAAACATGTAATGTGGATGTGCCAGATTAAATGTTTATCACCAGCAAGTAGCTCTCGCTATGAATGCCCCCACAATAGACTGAGCAGAGACAGACTGTAGAACAGACAAGCTTCAAATCGAAAAGAAAATAGTAGCCTTGAATAAATTCACTAATCAAACGTTAATTGCCATGACACCCACGATCATCAAGGTTGGATACCAACACAAATATTAGGTAATGCAAGAAGTTGATTGGTAATGTTTAGAAATGTTTTTCTAAACTTGGATTGTCAAATTCCATACATAACAGATATTTTAGGTAAGTAACATTTAAGGTTGACTCCATTGCAAATAATAGCTGCATCTCATTTTCAGCAATAATGCAGTTTCTCCAAACTCCAAAAGCTCTTTATCCAAGAGCAATAACATTAACTTGCTTGAATTGCTGAATTTAGTTCGGTCCACTTTCATAGGATTACGAAGATCACATACACCTAAGAAATCATTTATATAATTTCAATTTAGACATTTCATAGGAATAGTTGTAACAAATAATGGTAAATTCTTATTAACACTACATAAACACTTTGCGTAATATTAGCAATATAATAATTTAATTGGAGAAAGTTTCGCTAGGGAAACTTTTGTGAATTCGCAATTTTTTGGCATATTCGTGAAAGTTTGGCTCATGAAGTTATTCCAAAATATTCATTTGAGAAACAAACAAAATCTTCCAATATTTACATGCTTTTTATATATAACTATTACAAAGTTAATTTATAGTCAAGGCTAAAAAAAATGCTTGGGTAAAAATTGGCTCTTATACTCATGTGGTTACCATTGCGAGGCTAAGTTCTTATGAGACGTATACTTTATCCAGGGTACTAAAATCTTTAGAATGGCCTAATTTGTATGTGTTCGAATTTTGAGATTATCACCCAAAGTCGATTCTATAACAAGAAACAGTTAATCTAAAATCATATCCAAAAATGTGTATTATTCTAAGAACAAAGGTTGCTTGTCATTGTTTAAAGATAAGAATACCTTTTTGGAGAAAATTTTAACCCTCTACAAATTTTGCCTTAAATAAAAACTATAGGTAATTTCTTTCTTTCTTTTATGAATGTTTACCCAGGATAGCCTCTTCAGTTTTGATAGAACTATTATCAATGAAGGTCCTGCGCAGGAGACCCTAGAGCATTTTAAGCCCAAGTCACGTGTTTGCTTCAACTACTCGGCTAGACAAACCCTTACAAATAAAGCCCGCTCTCAAGCTGAGTGGATCGATTCACACTGTTATAGTCACTGGCAAGACTCGGTATTTGAACCCATACCTCACGCACTGGAGACGAGCACTAGTGGGTTACAATTTTTTTACATGTTTTTGGATCAATATTTACAATCTGTTAGTGTGAAAGATATTTTCCAGAAGTAAAATAACTATTTCAATTAATTTAAGTCAAAGTTGGGAATGAATGGAACTGATATTATTGGACATCGAAAATTAAAAAATGTTTTGTTACTTTAATTTAGTTACCTGGGAATAATTAAAATGAAAAAAACAATGATAAAAATCTCTTCAAATTCAGCGATTTTGCATTCCTTAACAAAATGTCCCAGACTTGTCAAGCACAGTTCAGCAAATTCTATAAATTCCGGATTATCACTCTGCAGGATTGCAAACTGAGGATCCTAAAACTCCTCCATTTCAGAAAAGTTAATGGTTTTATGATGACAGGGATGACAGGCACGAAGTATAACGGTTAATTATGTAACAAATACACGAATTTTGATAAGTGGTCGTAGGGAAATATTAATTGGTCGTAGAGAAGAGCGCGCACTGTTTCTGGCTATGAAGAGCGCGCAGAATAATCATAGGAGAAGCCCGCAGTGTTTCTCGAAGTGCGCGCAGTTTGACCCTGTGTCATTGTAATTCATTTTTTACTGGGCTGATTAGAATGATCAAAATATACATTATATACAATTTATGAAAAGTTTTACTGAAAGGCTGTGATCGACCCCCTGGATTGACCCGCTGATCCTCTAAATTTCTCAATCGTAATGTTTAAAAATTTCACTAACAAAGTTTAATCTAGTCGCAGAGAATAGTGATAGTATAGTTCCAATATAAGTGCTATGAAAATCAAAACTATCAACTATCATGCACTACACAACTGTTATAAGCAACACAGTTTTTTGGAATCATAATTAAATTTGTTTAGCAACCACGAGGGCTCAAATTCATCTCCTGAAGGTTTTCATATTGCAAACTCCCTTTACTCTCCTTTCTCCTAAAAATAAAATTAATGATTTAGATGAAAGGTAGATTTTTCATCGCAAAAATAAACCAACACATGGGTTTACGAGGGCGGGTTGTGGGTTGCGGTCATGTGGGCCACACAGGTGGTTCAAAAGGTCATGCTGGTCATAAGGAGGTTGTGCATGTCATAGCGGAGGCCATGCCGGTTGCTTTTGCAGATTCCCCAGTTTCTTTATTTCAAAAAATTGTTATATTATGCATGCGATAGAATACTTTAACAAGGAAAATTAGATATTTGATATCAAAACAGTATACGTCATTACGACCCACATGGTCTCCTTTGTGACCAGCACGGCCTCCTCGGTTATCCGCAGGACCTTTTTTGCAACCGCACAGCCTCCTGGTTACCCTCATGACCTCCTTTATGACCCGCACGGTATCCTTAACGACCTTAATGGCCACTGCTAAGCGAGTGTCAAAGACATTTTTTTTATAACCAATATCAAAGATATCATAAATTTTGCATCCGCTGAGAGCCAAATGCCTCCATTTCTGTCTAATATATATATACAGCTCTATTCTTTCTATGTGTAATGTTTAGGATGGCGGGATTTCAAGTTTATAATATCTTTACAACCACATTTGAATAAAGTGAATAAGAACTACATATCATATAATATACAATATATATACCTTGCCTGTTTTGCGGTGGAGTGGAGTTGAGCTTGACCTTGGAGCTTGACCGAATGTTTCCAACACATAAAAAACGCAAGGTCAGCTGAAACCACGCAAAGCATCATGGACGTTGGATGTTGATGAACAAAATCCAAAAGTGACTTTCGCCTATCTCGTGAAACTACTATGCCTCCTCGCTCGCTGTGGGGGCAGTTATTATTATTATTATTATTATTATTATTATTATTATCGCGGCGGTTGTAAATCTCAGGAAATGGTTGTAATATGATACATTTTTTAAATTTGGTTGTAATATTCTACATTTGGTTGAAATAATCTGAAATTGGTTGTAAGAAAAGATTGGTTGCAATATTCAACGCGATATTTATTTTACCCCAATTATAAGTTTGGTTGAAATATACTTCATTCTACTTTGAATAGTATACACCGTTTAAAGATTCGTTTAAAGATTCGTTTAAAGATTCGTGTTCCGTGTCAATAAGCAAGCCCTTTTGCTTGGTGTTTTCCTCTCGATCTCTTCATCGTTCACTCACCCAAATATTTCACTCCCAGCAACTTATAAAACGTACTACCTTTACTGCTAGAGACCCAATCGACACAAAAGTTAGTACGAATGAGATCAGGGTTTTTTTAACATTACCCAACAAGAGATGAAAAACTGACTTTTTGCAGAATCAGAGCCAACAACCAAAACCAGTATACCAAAAATAAAGGTTATTTTTCACTTCATATTTCCTGGCAGGTTATATTAAAGAGCGTGATTATTCGGAAGGAAAAGCGTATCTAGTAGATACGTTGGCATTGGCAGAGAATACATTGGTGGGGAACAACCATTGCTATTCATTGAAGTCGTATCTTCATAGAAGTTAAGTTTTTAAACAATTCTACCAAAAGATATACATACAAAAGTGTCACAATAAGTATTACAAATAACGGGTCATCTATTATGTATCCAAGTGCGAGGGAGGGTGCATCACGCATGTGTACAGCGGGTGCGTGTTTTGGTTGGGTGCATCACGCATAGGTACATGCACTTCCATAATCCACTATCTTTTTCCATTTTAGTAACACGAATTGTTTATCATCTTATACTATTTGTACAGAAGAGTAACTAGACGACCTATAAATATTCTTTTCTACCGAACAAGATGTTTTTTTTAGTGTCAGAGACCACCAAAAGAAAATAAAGTATTTTTCTACTTTAAGCGTTTCAACAATTTTAAAAATTTTTGGCTTTCATCTGTCCACATTCTCCACTGAGGTGCTTTGCTATCATCATCGAGACACTTTTCGTGAAATTTGTTTCTCATTGCCATCACTAAAAACTTCAACTCCGATGCTGGTTTACTTTCAATAACTAAGTCAATTTCTGGTACAGCAATGATTCTTTCCATAAGTTCTTTTTCGGTAAACGTTCGCACTTTGTAAATGTTGTCGAAATCGGGTCTTGTAATTAGGTTTTGACAAGCAATGGTTAAAGCTAAGTACAGGGAACGTTTCTGCTTTCGTGTTCTTACGATATCGTACTTTTTTGCTTGATCAAACCCAGCTAAGTCCTGCGTAAACAAACAATACAGTAAAGTACACTTTAGACTGTTTAATTTTCTAAAGCCTGATTGACACTAGCAACATAAGCTAGGAATAGACTAAAGGAGAGAAGCTGCAAATCTGACAATGACAGGCGCTTACTAACCAAATAAAACGCTTTAGCAGTTTTGTTATTCAAAATGCACTGATTGAATTTAAAAGTAAAAGGACCTGCAAATCAGAGGTTTCAAAAGCATAAGTAAAGTATTACCATTTCGCAATTCATCCTAGAGACATCATCTGTACTAGTGTCAGCATCACTATTAGGCTTTAATTCATCATCAGTTTCGTCCTCTTTTACTTCGTCACCGAAAGAACGTTCACATTCACCACCAACTGGAGCATTTACCTGAATATAGACGGACTATTCCACATCATCTTATTTTATAACCTGTTCTTAAAAATCAATTTAACAAATTAAGGAAACAAAAGTTAATTTTCTTAAATATACAAACCTTTCGATATCGTTTAGGATAAACTTTACGCTCTTTAATTTCATTAGGAACTTCTTCTGCAACTTGATCAACATCTTCATCCGAACTCTGTTCAAAATAAATTTCGAACTTTAATTGACAGTTCCCATAATTCAGATAGCTCTGTAATACATAATACAACGGTTTGTTTGACGATATACTTAATCGGCAGTGAGAATATTAGTTTCGTTAGTGAAATTCATTTATTAATCAATTGGGACAATTTTAATGTTTTTTCTCAATGCATTGTGGTAGTATGATTATTACAGAGATAACTGAATTATGGAAACGGCTAATTACAGCCTTATTAGATACTTGCGACCTGGGAGGAACTTTAAATTCGGCAAATTTATGGTGTTTGTCTCTAAGCCATTCTTTAAGCGATTTTAACAGCAATTTCCTCTGTCTGAATTTCTGCCGTTCATTCCGACATCGGCAAACAAGAATTCATATTCATATTCAACCATCAGTCCCTTTGTAATATTTTGTTGTAAGATAATGTGTTTGTCATCTACACCACCGATCTCATTCGCAAAGTTACGTCGCTCTTCGAACTTTTGCGATAATTTAACCTATTCATCGATAGTAGGTGGTGTATTCAAATATGATTTGTCTAAGATTTTGATAATAGCCACTGCTACCTCTTCTATTATGTATGAAATAGCCTATTTGCTTATCCGGAACTTGTATTGCAACAAGCGAAAGGATTCTCCGCTCGCAAAATATCTAAGAGCGACACAACACAGTTCCCACGGTTTTATGTACTCTCTCATATTTGTATGTTTCTTCAATAAAGATGGTGTTAGAAGATCCACTAATTTTTCAAAAAATTTGGTGTCGAGCCTAATGTAGCCTCGAAAGCCTTCAGCATCTTGTTTTAATTCTTGAAATATTAATTGTATAAAATACACCATCAGTTTTTCTTCTTTACATCTATGATTGAACCCATTGAGAACACTTTGGCAGGCTTTCCATTTCCTCATCGAGAAGAAGAGATATAGCAACTACAACTTTAATTTCAGAAACCATATTTGAAAAGACAGAAAAAACAGAAACAAATTTTTCACACACAAAAAAATTCATGCCGTTGCAACAATTTTTTTGTTGCGATTGCATGAAAAATTCTTTCGTGTCCCCTTAGCTTATAGTATTTGGTTTTAAAACTGAAAAATCGTGTTGATTTATTAGTACCAGTCAATAATAAGTAAGTAACGGGGAGTTTTAAGTCCTTGGGCTTCCATCCGTAGTGGTTGGCTATTCTGCCCGCCGACCTGCAATTAAGAAGTTGACTTACCACCAGAGATACGTATAGCATTGCTCTAACTTGCCTGAAGGTCAGTGTTCAGTCAGTCGATGGCTAAAAATGGGCTGATACGTATAAAAAGTTAGCTAAAGATCGTGGAATATACATACTGATCGACTTCTCTTCCTTTTCTGGTGAATATCATTCAAGCTCGCCTCATCAACACCAATCATAAAGTCCACTTTATCCTATAGGCAGATTAATGCAACAAATGTCAAGATCCACGCAAAATTAATAGTTTATTTACACATTAGGAAAAACCAATGGTGTTAAATAAAATTATTTGTTAACCGTTTATTTCTTTCCCCCCCCCCCCCCCAAAAAAAAATATCCTTTTAGAAAATCACATTTTCAAAGGAGAACGGAGCATTGATAAACAAAATCATAGCACTACTATAACAAACATTAATGCACTTATTAATCCTCCGAACTACGAAAAGAATATGGTAACCATCACAATACTTACCTGTTTGTAAAACTTCTCAACTTTGTTGGTTGTCTCAAGTTCTGACAGTATTTCCAAAATCTGCACCATTTCATTTTTGTCCATATCAACATTTTCGAGAAATTTCAAGATGCTTTCCTTTGAAGGCAATTTCTTTTCCGACTTCATAATTTCCTCAGTAAGCTGATCAACTTCCTTTTTCTCCACCTTTTTTTTTACACCTCCTACTTCAAAAGTATCTCCCATCATCATTGCCAACTTTAGAGCTTCTCGATGATTTGCATACAAATTATAATGAATATTCGTTGTGTCTTCCTTATTCTTCATGAAATGCTTCGCGAAGAAACCGCTATCAATCCCATCTTCCTTGCAACCAAATGTTGCACATGCACACCTAATCCTCGTAGGTGATACTCTAGGGTATTCCTGCTTGTTGAAGACCTCCGCTTTTTCAAAGGAAGATGTTAATGCACTGCCAATTGCGCCATGCGTCATTTTTTCTCCATCATTCGGACAAAATAAGTATTGATCAGAACTTGGGCTTAGCTTTGGTCGCAACTGTGCTACATACTTTTCCAAATGGGAGAACAGCCGTTGTGGCAAAACAACGACCTTTTCCCCATAAATAGTAGATGTTTTGTATTTACTATTTGTGAAAGTTACGTAACCTGGGTAGTTCAACGATTGTTCAGCCTCTTGGATATCTTCCGTACGAAGCTCAATAATATTAGACGCCCTAAGACCATTCATTATGCAAATATTGCTGATTAAATAATCACGTACATTCTGGCAGAAGCGTGTAGTTGGTAGGGCTTCGCTCTTCCCTTCTAGATCCTTGATAATAGATTTCACATGAGAAGATCTACCGAATTTTATCATATGGGATGGTGTCATTAGTCGCTTTTTCTTTTGTTTCCTAATGTCTGTCTTTCGTTGTGCAATCTTTTCCGTGAAGTCCGTATTCCAGTCATCAATATACTCTAACAAAGATGACATCTGTGCCCTTGTCATTCCACCATAAACTTTTCTCCGTCTAAGGAAACTAACATAAAAACGTAAAGCGGAAAAACGTACTCGAAGCGTGGAAGCCTCGTTACCGCCTTTGCCTATCTGACTGTATGTAGGCTTGTGGTATTTATCTTCCACTAAGATACAATTTCCGAAAGCACACGATGGTAGAAGAGTTTTTTTAGGGTCGATCATTGCCCAAATATAGTCGACATGAGTTCGGTAATTTTCCGCATATTGACTGTTCCCCTTCTTTGTATTCATTTCGTCCCGAAATGCATCAAGGATATCTTCACCAGTTTGGTAAGTTATGTTGAAATCATCTTTTCCTATATGCCAGTCTTTTTTTTCCTGCTGTGTAATAGCCCTTGCATTAGGTGGAAGATAACTCACTGCTTGCTGATTAGAATCTATTTCTTTTTCAGGTGATTTCAGGGTGCGTGTACTTTCACACCAGTATTTAATACGCATCTTTGCTACTAGTGAATTCGCTTCCTTTGGCTGATAATTATGTTTACCTTGTAAATGTAAATCTAACCGAGTCTTCCAGCAATTACATTTTTCACACGGCACTGGTTTTGCAGTACCATGCTTATCTTTGCGTGCCCAATTGAAAAGAACTCTCAATTTGGAATCTTCAAAATAAGCTTCCTCTTTGCTCATTTTGTGTTTGTTAACCAGATGTTCACGCAATCTGCTTGATACAAAAGAGCATTTTGGACATTTGATATCATAAGTTTTCCGGTCTGATGATTCCCCAACATATCTTGGGTTAACAACACCCTCTCCCACATACTGTTTGATGCAATTCTCAATTTTTTTCTGTCGCCTTTGTTCTTTCCGGTTTTTCAGAAACTTTTTGTGTCCTTTTGAAAGGGCTTCAGAGGCGACTTTCCGTCTTTCCTTAATTCTTTTTCCATTCTGAAACAAAAATATTTAAAATGAATCAAAAAAGGAAAGCTCTGAAATGGACTGTTATCTGTTGGCTATTTGCCTTATATTATATTATTGCCTTATAATATCTAGAAAAACAATGACTTTAAGCTTAAAATTAACATGTTTATTACCTAAAGTCATTCTGGGCACTAAAGACACGATCTGAGTAATGAACAAAACAGATCATGGCCCAAGGATTTCAAACATAATCATGATTAACCTTTTTCCTCTTGTGTTTATGTTTAGCAACGTCTTTAGTAGGTTCAGATTCGTCCCAGTCTTCTTCCCTGGATAGCAAATACTCATTTTCAGCTGCTTTCTCAGCTCTCCTAATTCTTTGTTCTAAAACCAACATTTCTGCTTTTAATTGTTCAATGTTAGTACTTCCTAAAGAAATCAAGATTAAACATTAAAACAAAGGGTGAATCATACGAGGATATGCATTGCTAGCATATGAATGAAGGTGATCTCCTTACCCGAGCATTTCACTTCGTCTCTTGGCTTATTCATCTGGCACGTTCTCAAATGTAAGTCTGAAAAACAAACAAAATATAGCTGAACAGTCCTTCGAAAAGATTATGAAACATGTGTTAAGATTATATTAAATAATATATGACACTTTGCCAGTAGAAAGTTGTGACAAGAACATATATTACCTAGTGTACAAAGTATGAAGGCAAAAATATAGCGTTGAATTATGTGCTATGGTGTATAGATACATAAATTTTTCAAAGTCTTCATTAGGTCAAAAAAATTTACATACATTCACTTTCACTTTCAGCACTTGTGCCTTCAATAGCTGACTCTTCTGTGTCACTACCATCTGTTGCTGAGAATGGGAAAAAGCTGAATTAACTAACAAACATGACAAATGATTACAACCAAACCATGGTTCGCTGTAATCGTGAGTAACTGACACAGCCTTCTACGGATGACAAACATATTAAACAATACCATAAAATAATATTAATATTTATGTTTATTGCAAAACACAGGAAATGGTTGAATGTTACAACAGTTTTTATATTTGGTTGTAATACTCTGCAAATTCTATTATTTCAAAATATACACATAAAGATGCATCAACAAGATAAACAACAACACAATTAAATTACCACTTGTACAGGACTCCCGATGTTCATTGTATTTATTCCTTGCTGCTACCAATGCCCAGACATCTTTTGCATTATAGGCTTTCCCTTTTCCTAGATAATGGAAAATTAAAGAATTTTTCCTTTTTTTTTGAATCGAAAACAGGTAAGTACTTATAGACTATTTCAATTCAGAAAATAACTCAAATCTCAAAGTATATGCATTAACAATGCCATTTGGATTAGAAATAACATTTGCAAATTGGAAATTTTTTGATAGAGGTATTAGGTATTATGTTTTCACTTACTTTTTCTAATTTTGGTTAACTTCTTTGTTTTTTTCTTGTTCAAGGACTCTGTTGAGATAGTGTTACTTTTTTCTTTGATATTTATGTTTTCTGTAACATTATCGAAAAGGTCAAGCTGAGAAGCTTCGCTATTGCTATCATTATCTGCATCAACAACAGGACTATGGACTAATAAATGATGGGCCTAAAGAAGCGGAAAACTTATAAAATTCATTTACACTAGTTTAAAAAAAACTAAATGTGCAAGTGTACAAGATTGTTTTGAAAAAACACATAACTACTTTTGTAAAAAGACTATATCATGGCAAATTGAAAAATAAGGAGAAATACCATTAATTCTATGAAGAAATTGAATAAAGGAAGACATATCTTTTATGGTGTATGTTTTACCTGCAGATGTTTATACTGGATAATGGCACAAATTCAACATAATACAAACAGAAAGAAAGACTGTTACTAACTTCTTCAATGGTTATTCCACTGTATTTACTACACACAATTGCCAGTGCTTCTGGAAACAGTACTTTCATACAGTAATCGAAATACTATAAATACAAAAACAGATAAAACTTGCAATCTTTACAGACTTACATTTAAGCTGCCTGTTGCTGCTTTTGATATACCTAATGGTACTACATATCAAATTTTCACTTTCTTTTTACATTACTTACTTTAGAATTCTCTCGACAAAAGTGTTTCATGATGACACTCAATAGGACATTTTCTTGGTCTTCTGTGAAGAAACCAAAACCTAATTCCATTCGCAAGGTTGCTAATAACACCAGAATGCAAAAAGATAATTAAAATAGTATGGGGTGACCATGAAAAGGATTGTCTACTGAACAATATTTTGTTACATATGCAAAATGTTTCCAGTATCTCTCTTTTCAGTTAAAAGACAATAAAAAAAGAGCAACAGCTAATTAAGATTGTCATGCCTATTTGTCATTGTTTGGACTTTGAATTCCAAAGCCTTTGCAATAATTTACAAATAAACCAAACTTAAAGTCACACACTAACGGAACTTACCTTTATCTAGGCCTCCCTGTTTATAACGACTGTGCCTGTCACAAGGAGTCTATTAAAAAAAAACTCTTGATACATAATTAAATTTCTCCTAAATGTCTCCTACTTTGAATATTAATAAACCCTAATAAACACCTTAAGGTAGATAGAGTAGTAATGTTTTACCTTCCCTGAAAAGATATCAACCAACGACCCAAGACAGCTTACAGTGACCTCTTTAATTAAGCTGCATGGTGCATCATGTATGTTCCTAAATTAGAATTTTGATTATCAACTGTCAACTTGATTTCTCAAATACATCAGTTGTGATCATCAGATGTGATATAAATATCATCCTCAATATGAATTAACACTAATGTGTTAATATATATATTCATTACCCACAAGAAAATATTACAGATAAAAGTTTCTACTTAAAAGTAGGAAAGCTTGAACTGAACACAAGATTAAAAGAAAAATGCCAAATACTTATATATTTTCAGATCGTTAACAGGGTCATGGTCATCATCTGTATCAATCACATCAACATCCTAACAATAATTGATCAAGATGATGTCAAACTACTATTATTTATATGCAATCATGTAGCAAAAAGTAGTCTACAATCTCGTCATGGCAAATATTGGATAACCAAACAGTTGTCTGTCAAAATACAAACACAAAGTACTTAAACCATTAGCATAATAACATAATGACATCAATAAATTAAAGAAACAAACATGCAGGAAAGTTAAAATGAAAACTAAAGGCTAAAAAGTACTCAAGAGTCAAAATAAGGATATCAGTACACTAGGACAAAGAAACTAGAGTGCAACCACCTCACTCCTCAGAGCATCTCTTTCTGCTTCTTCTCGATTGTCTTGTTTGTCTTGTTCCAGTTCTTTTTCATTTTCTTGTTGCCTTCCACCTTGGCTTTCTTCTTCATCAACAATTTCTTCTTCGTTACATTCTTTAATATGACATTCATCTTTTTCAACTTGATTGTCTTGTTCCAGTTCTTTCTCAATTTCTTGTTCCCTTTCACCTCGACTTTCTACTTCTTCCGCAATTTTCACTTTGTAGGACGCCTCCTCATTGTGATCCTTTCGTTGTCCTTCTTCATCTGGAGTAAAAGCTGGTAACAAATTTCCATCCTTTCTCTAACATAATTTTAAAAAGACTTTTAAAAATTTTAAAATTTGTTATGTCTAAAACATTTTTGCAACATCTCCTAGTTGATTTAAACAAGAAATTTACCTTTGCATCCAATATTTTTCCTTTGATCAAAGTGAGAATTTGTGATGGCTTAGATTCTCGAGTTTTCTTTTGTTTAGGCTGAAAGAAATTGTTAACGAAACTGGCCATTTACTGTCTGCCATTGTAATGAAATAGTTGTTGTTGAATGAAGGAGAAAACAAACATTTTATAAACATTAAACATATAAAGATTTTCCATACAACACTTACATCATAACTTCCCTTCGGGAGTTCAGCATCCTAAATAACAAACTTTGACTAGATCGTTTGCTAGCATTTCTCTCGAAAGTTTGCAAGTATGAAAGTATCTGGTCCTAAAATACACCTTTTTTCATCAATAAATTTGGCCAAACTTGACATATTTTACCTGTAACATAAGTGGCTTCTTAAAAAAACCCTAAAACAATGAAGAAAAAAATATGAAAGTATATAGAATTGAAAGTAACATAAAGCTTGTCATACTACATGATTTTTCATCAGATTTTCAAGTACGATTCTATTCCAAGAAGAAAATTGAAATACATTGTGATTTTCACAATGAAATCAAATCAATTACTACAAACTCGAACATCTCACCTTTTTCCTCCACCAAGTGTCTTCAGAATTACCATAGTCGTAGCGTACTTCTTCTCCAACCTGAAGGTCTTTTAATGCAAACAAGCACAATCGTTTTCCAACCTCTGTGTCAATTTTTTTTATGACTGAGTTGGCAAAACGTGCAGAATCATTCACAAACTTTCCATACTGAATCGATTCTGTAGCATCAACACTATAGAGAGAAATCAAGTATTGACTTAAAGATGTAATAGTTGATTATACAATATATATTTCAAAGTATTGGGATTAGTGGCCTTACAAAAATTACGGAAAATAATTATTACTACAAGTATTCACCTTCACTACTACCAACACAGTAACTAAATAAAAGTAACCTGGAGTTTTAAGTCCTTAGACTTGTTCAATTCAGTAGCTGAATTTACCGGAGATGTTTATATCATTGCTCTAACTTGACCTAAGGCCACTGTGCAGTCCGTCAATTTCTCCAAGTGGACTGATACGCTAGTTGCAAAGGATATCAACGTGGATTATCAAAAAGCCATTAGGTTTGGGAAAGATGTATATATTTTAACTGTTACACTATGGCTGTACAGATAAACACTGGTACGATGCTGAGATGCAACGATAACATATACACTTTCCAACGAGAAGCTAAAGCAATATTTAATAGTCTACCAAGATCAATAAGAGAATCGATGAACTCATGTACGTTCAAAAGTGAGACGAAAAACTTTCTACGCGATAAAGCGTTTGCAAAAAACTTGATTACGTAAAAAAAAATGTAGTGTACTTGTGTTGTTGTTAGTCTTTGTATGTCGATGTCTTACATGTCTTCCTTGTTGTATATATTATGTATCATTTTCCTAAGATGTTGCTAATGTGAGCGTTGGTTGTCGATTTCTCCTCTAGTGTTTTTAAATTTTGTTAATGTTTGTTCACGTGTTTCATCATAGTCCTTGTATCTTAAATATTTTGTGTTGTGCAATTTTACAGCATCATGTTATTGTGTATTTTTCTATGTATCCGTGATCGACCTATTATAAAAGTTGAATTTCATAAAAATGGTCAATTATAATGCAATAAATTTTGTTATCAGCAAATAATCAAATGTTTTTAACATTTATGCAGCTGACCTGGTGTCATTTAGTCATTTTGTCTTCAGTAACCTACGTTTCTATCTATGTAAAGTTTAATATGCAAGATTACCATTGGCAGCTGCTCTTTGTTACTGGATAAAAAAATATAGATGATCCAACATTTTGTCTGGTATAGAGCTCCTGTCGTTTCTCTCCTTCTATTTCTGAAATATGTTCTCCAGCATATTCCAGGAGAAAGTCTCCTTTTCGGAAGATTTTAGTAACAAAAACACCGTTTCCTAAAATAAATTATTGATGGATTTCACCTAGTATTAGTGTTGATAGAGACAGATTATGCCCACATTTCCACTTGACATTTCTAAACCAAATTAACCTCTGATTTCTAATTTCAATGCATAGGTTAGAATACTGCCTCACAAACCTATATCAGAGTGTATGAACCTCTTAACAAATCCATCAGGATCTACTCCAGAAAGGCAGTAGTTGGCAGCTATCAACATTTGATCATCAGGATTTCCAAATTTGGAGCGAGTCTAAAAGAATATTCAACAAAGATCTGTTTAATCTTTTTAAGAGATAATTTTCATTACATATTTTCCAAAACATAAACATTGTTGTTTAAAATTCAGAAAATTTCACTTCTGAGCCATTCTGTAAAAGCCTGTAATAATTCCTTGCCTCTCCCCTTTATGTCTAGGTGGTGACTAATTTCTGTAAAAATTCATCAATCCTTTTTTGCAAAGACTCAAGGTATCCTTTTTGTTGTTATATAGATGGGTGGAAAATGTTAATAATCTGTTTTTACTGAAAATTTATTTTATTTTTATACACCAGCAAATAGTTTCTTATAAAAAACTAGAGACAAATAACATAGAATGTAATAAATCCTTACAATTCTATTTGATGCCATCAAAAATATACATCAAATATAACCACAACAACATATAAAACATCAACCACACAAGCCAAAATGTCAACCATAAATCAATGTTACTTAGAAACTGTGTATAATAAAGAATGTGTGAAGATACAAGAGATTAACTTAAAACTAAAAAACAGAAGTGTTATGTCTGCATTTTTCCTCACAATAACTAAGCTTTGGAAAAACAAAAATACCCCAAAAACGTTTCGCCAGCTGGAAGGGAAAAAAAGCAAAGAAACAAAACGATCTAGATTATCTCTCTAGAATTTATCTCTCTAGAATTTATCTCTCTTTTCCTCAAAACATATCAGCTAATAAAAGTAATGGGAAGGGTTATATAGATAGGATTAGATTAGGTGCATTGGCCTCCTTGTCTTTGACTTCTGTTCACACTGACACGATCGAGTACTAGAAAATTAATGTTAATGAATGATTGTCCCAAGCTTAAAATTTTAGTTTATTTTACGAGCATGGTTCATAATAATAATACGATACGGAGAAATTGATAGTAATTTTCAGCATTTTTCTTGGAAAACAAGTTGTATTTTTTTCCTGGAAAGACATTTTTGGGTTTTTTTACAATTTATTTACTCAGAATTTCATAACGATGAAGTCTATCTTAGTTTCTGATTGTATTTATTTCATTTCTTTTGGCAAAACGTATTACATGTGTTACTCATTTTTTACATTATTATCGCATTGTAGCCTCGCGATGTGTTCAAGGAACATCCAAACGACCTACCCGACTTTCTTCTAAAGTTCATGTTGTAATAATTCGCATCCGATTATTACGACGATTTATGTTCTTAATGAATTCTTATCAAGCTTATGTGACTGAAACTTAAATTATTCCTTTCCAAAGTTTGCTAAAGTTCTAATAACGACGAAATAAAATGGTTGAAATTTTCCACATGTTCATCCACCATGATATGTTTCTATCAGATTTTTTTATAATTTAAGTTGATTTGGGCTACTTTCCCTCAAACTGAAATGTCCTGAATACCTCTTAAGTTTCCTTTACCTATACCGCCGACTAAATTTGCCCTTATTCACAGTAAGAATCATTTGTAGAATTTTACAACCATCCAGCGATAATTATTATTATTATTATTATTATTATTATTATTATTATTATTATTATTATTATTATTATTATTATTATTATTATTATTATTATTATTATTATTATTATTATTATTATTATTATTATTATTATTATTAATTTTTAACGGAGCAGAAAAAGTTTATCATCTCTGCTGTGAATGTTTTTTTACTTTGCAGCTGAGCTCATTTGGCAAGATCAAATATATATTACGTCATAGTTTGTTTTATTACTACTAGGTTCTTTGTAATGGAATTATATTAAGAAAGGAATTCCGAAAAATAGTTTTGTTTTAAGGTGAGTTGTTTCATTTTTTGAACATCATTTCGAACTCACTCAGAAAAATGTAGTTCCGTTTCATCCTCATTCTTTCTCCTTCCTCCTCCTCTCTAGGCTTTTGATATCTGGCTTGGTAACATAGCAACTAGTCTTGCTTACGCAAACCTTAATATAGTGATTCTTCTTCTTGAGAATTGTTCTTTGTGTAAAGGAAATAAAAAAAATGAATAAATCCTGACTCAGGGTGACCCTGACATTTTTCTGAAATCCCTGACCCAATTATCTCCTAACCTGCAACTAACTTCTAAAGTCTTTTCTTAAAAACATTTTTAGTATGTCACAAAAATCTTCATATAGGGCGTTTAGGGAGGTTTAAACTTGAAAATTATCTCATTTTTTAAACTCTTAAAATCATAACAAGCTATAGTATTGATATTTTTTAATAATATTGATAAAGTTATTGATGAATTATCAGTGTTATTGATAATTATTGATAAGTTATAAATAGTAGTGATTAATAGTGCTTAATCTTACAAATCATAATGAGCTTTTCAATGAACAACTATTTTTTGGCATCCAATCAAGGAAAGTATCTTTTTTTTTTACTTTTTTTTTATGCAATTTATTTTTCGTTTAAAACGTACATAATCTCTTAATCTCTTACAGAGAATAATTAAAGTCAACAAGCTAATGAAATAAAAAAAATGTTTACAATTTTTAACTGTTTAAAATAAATAAATAAATAAATAAATAAATAAATAAGCTATACTATGATTTCCTACTCTTGTGTTTGTTTCTGGTTGAAACGAAGATATGATTTTTCCTCGTTTGCTTTCATTCCATTATCTGGAAACCATGTGAGCAGTTTTGGGAAGTTTCTTCAAGTTTCTTTATGACCTCGTTTTTACCTTTACCATATGTTTATGGTGTAGTATTACCTGCACAGTTACCTATATTATCCGTTGTCAAAAATAAATCCATTAGGAAAATATTAAAAATACGTGGGCCTAAAATTGATCCTTGTGGTACGCCAGACAATACATCTTTCCATGTACTGAATGAGTTATTTATCTTTACTCTTTGTTTTCTGTCAGTCAAATAGCTATGCATTAATTTAAGGGCGCTTTTTTTCAAATCCGAAAGCATGCAAATTAGCGATTATCAGATTATGATTGATACAATCAAACGCTTTAGATAGGTCTTTTAATAAATCTCTGTATGGCCCGCCTTTGTCCAAAAGGCAAAGAAAAGTAGCATCAAAAGTGGTATCAAATTGTGAATAGATCCCTTATAAAATTCATTGCTAGCTCCACATACAATAATTCCTATGTTGTATTGCTCACGTTTATCAAAAATATATCCCTTTTCTTTTCTTGAGAATTTATGCAGAATTTATCAATAAATTCCTGTTCAACATTATTGATAAATTTATCACTATTATTGATAAATTATTGATAATACTGATGAATAAAATAAAATAGACTGAGGCCATGTTTTTATAGTGACCAGAAAACTTTGACATGTTTTTTATGCGTTTGTGAGAAAATATTCAAAGATGAACATATTACTCATACTCTAAGGAAACCCCTTTCTACACAGCGTGTTTTGCTATCTTCAAGAAGGAAACCCCTTTCTACACAGCGGGTTGTTTGTTATCCTTAAAGATTACGTCAATCAAAGTTTTGAACTACAGTGGACTCTCTCTATCTCGAACTCGTTAGGGACCAAGGAACTTGTTCGAGATAGAGAACAGCTTAAGGGCTACAGAAAAGGTACCGAGAAAATTGTTCGAGATAGAGGGTGTTCGAGACAGAGAGAGACCAGTGTATATATCAACAAAAAAGTTGTTAGGAATATTAACTTGTGATATACTACTGGTGGATGATTATAAGCGTTTCTGCTCCTGATCTTCAAATTTGTTTGTTCAAATTTTTAAAAAAACTGACTGATCTAGTCAAAATACACCTTTATTAATGTTTCAACTTTTAAAGCGTTTACTGCCAATTACTGCAACGAAAAAAATAAAATTAACGCGGACATGAAATTAACGCGGATATAATTTTAACACGTCTCAAATTAGCGTAGATAATGATTAACGCGAATGGCAATGTAAGTTTTTAAAGTTTGTACTAATCAACGCGGATTGACAAATTCTAAATATTTAAGTACCATTAAATTAATACGGCTGCTTTAAAAAAGAAAATGTCTGATATTTGATGTATGCCAAAGGAAATAAAAAATTAATTGCTTACTCTTGTTTGGTGCCTGTAACATTCTTGTTTGGTGTATGTAAGAAATAATTTAGGTCAAAGTTAAATGTGCCGGGCAGCATTAAAAGAAATGAACAGTGGGAATGACAAATTAACACAGTATTAATTTACACGGATTTTTTCAATCCGCGTTAATAAGTACCTGCGTTAATTTCATGAAGTAAGGTATGTTATGGCGAACAAGTCTTTTCAATTAAGTTACGACAGCCATCTTTTTTATTTTATAAACACCAGTAAAAATCAACCAGTCTCATTGGTGCTTATTTTTTGCCATTTTGAGCCTACCTTGGTGCTTAAGTGGTCCTTATTTGATATCTCGAGAAAACATGCCCTCACAACTTCCAAAACTACATACAAAACTTATACTCTTTGACTTTAGAGAGAACGACCACCTGTCTCTTTGAGGAGAGAAAGTAATAAGGAAAGGAAAAGTTTCTTCGGTATGATTTTGAGCCTAGGGTGGTGCTAAGGGGGAGGGGGGGGGGGGGGGGGGGAGTGTACTTAGAAAAAAGCCTATGTACTTTAAAAAATAATGATTTTTTTTTTTTACCAAAACAAATTGAACAAAATTGAACATGTTGGAACACAGATATTTGCTACAGCATATATATTCCAAATCAGCTTTGAACATAGATCCTTCAGGAGCTAATCCTCGCCTACACGACGTCCCGTTATGTCAACATTAAAACAAAGATGTCGCTCTAGAATTAAATATTCATTTATAATGTTTTTACCAGAGCAGCATGATAAAGGCGAAATCAGTTTGACAGTGTCAACAATGATAATATGTCGAAATGTAAACATTGAAACAAAGGAGTTGATGTTGATCAATGTGAAAGTGTTCGATTTCATAAAAATATTCTTGTTTACAAATATAATAACGTGGTAATTCGTGTTATTAAAAATATGTTTTACGAAGACATGACAAAATAAAAAAAAATAGAGATGGACTTACGTGATTTTGGAGCGAGTCATATTTTTTTGTAAAGAAGAAATCAAATTATTGACCATGCTTGTCTATTTCACATAAGTCAACAACGACGCAGACATTTTTTTTATTTATATTTTACAAATGGAAATAAAGATGTTTTCTGGAAACGATTTGGAAAAGTCATGATAAAACATTTTGTAAATTTTTTGTTGTTTTCGCTTGTCGTTCTGCCGAATTTATCAATATGTCAAGAAGTTGGTAAGTGGATTAATTCCCTGAAAGAAAAATTCACCATCCCCCGCTCCCTCTAAAGAAAACTGTTTTACTAGCTATATACTTCAAGTTTGTCTTAATTCTCCTTGTATGGCTGCCTTTTTGAGAATTGATCATTTTTCTCTCCATTACGTTCTTGAATCATCGTAAACAGTGTAGGAAAATCAAAAATGATTTGAGAAAGGATTCTGTATTTTATTATAATCATCTATATTCGTTTTTCACCCTTCCTTTCCTATAATCCAAAAATGATCTTAACTGTAAAAGTTGTATCACGGAAAACAGTCTCCTCGTAGTTCTGGCCACTATTTTTAACCTTTCTCTAAAATCAATCTTCCCCTATTTCATAGAAAAAATCATTGTCCCTATAAGAAGTTCCTATGAGTTGAAATGCGTCAATAAAACAAACGGGCCGTTCGTCAAAGTTGTTTGGATGTCAAACGCGTACACAGAATTTAAAGATACCGTATACAGCTATGACAATAAAGGCCGGGTATATATCACCGAACATTTCAGAAATCGGATCACACGATACAGTGGAACATCAATCCAGGTGAAGGACGCCCGAGCCAATGATTCAGGAAATTGGGAGTGTAATGTCATTTTTCAGTTCACCCCAAAAGGAGAGAAACCTCGTCAGCGTGTGCGTGTTTTGGCTGTTTATGATGTGTTAGTTGTGAGTAAGTATTATGTTTCACATTTAGTCGATATCTTTCAAACCATTTTTTGTTGAACTCATAATGTTACAAATGTTTATAAGACTTAGCAAAAAAGAAGACGAAAATTGAGTAACACCAATAAGTGCTGAGACCACTGATTAAGAAAAAGCTTGCAACTACTTTTATGCCTTGACTAAATTACAGATAAACCTTTTAGAAGTTTTCGTAAGTACTATTTCATCCTTGCAATGCAAAAAATTGGGTGTTCTTTGTTTTGAATCTTAAAACTTTTGAATGTTGACTTATACACATCCCAGGACAAGTGTTAACTTAAACTGCAGCCTGAGAACAGCTTTCTTCTTTGCAACACTATGCAAAATATGATGCTTGAAAAGACCAAACTTTTCCCTTTATTTGGATATAATGACAAACCTTCCCCCATTCTTAATGTTGGTAAGTAAGGGATGACTGAGTGGGATTTTTGTAACATTACATTCTTGCTTTAAGTTTTTTGTTAACACAATGAAAGCAGGACAGGGAAACGCAGAAATGGACCAATCAGCCTTCATAATTTTCCTGTCCTGTGTAAGTGTAAAATCACCTGAAAGCATGCTGCTTCATTCACTTAAACATTTATGCGATAAAAAGATCTAATCTGGTTGTCCCCAAGATCTCGTTTTGCTATTGTTTTGAGACAGTATATTGTAAAGTTGTTTGTAACACTCGTTTGTTATTGTCCATTTCATTGCTAATCCCAACCCAGTGTGCAAAATCTTCAAAAAGTCTCTGTGGAGTAGTGTTTTTTTTTACTGAAACAGCAGGCGATATTGCTTGTCATTCCTATGGAAAACACTCCTTCTCATAGACTTTTTGGAGACTTTGCCCACTGGGAATGAACCTGTGCTTTTTATATCTAAACGATATAAAAAAGACATTCTTTTTCATTCCATGTGTAAAACTGTAACTACCCTTTTTTGTTAATGTATTTTCAGGTCCTCCGGTTATAACGAAACTTTATCCACAGATCTCACATATTCCGAAGTTTGGAACAGCCAGTATTTACTGCGATGTCAAATCATCAGCTTTATTTAACATTACCTGGGAGAAATTGAGTAGTGAAATTAGTGCTAACGTGCAGTTTCCTGAGGAATGGGTAAATGTCAAAAATGGAATTTATAGGAAGCGAAGTCATATGAAGTTTGGAAAATTTGACGAGACAAATGTTGGTTCTTACCGGTGTATTGCACGGAACATCGGTGGTGAAGCATTCAAAGGAGCTGAGGTGACGATGCAAGGTATACCTTAATTTTCATCGGACTTAATTTTTCATGGGAGAAAATATTCGTCGCCTGCCCAAAATTTCGTCACGTTTTTGTCCGACGAAAAATTAAGTCCTTTTTCAAAGTTTCGTTTCCTCGTTAACCAAACCAAACTATTAATAGAGCGTTCTCTGAGCATAAAAAAAACTGATTTAAATTTATTTCTCCAATATAGTAGGTATATCGGCGACGCCGTCGTCCGTTCAAAGATTCGAATCTTTGATTTGATTTACTTTTTGGTATCAACACTTCATTGACATTCATTTGATAGGCGTATTCAGGGTCAGTTGAAAATAGTGGAAGAGTCCAATATGTTATGATATTTCTTTTCCTGTCTTAAGTGTCGATGAACGCAAATAATATCACGGAAAGAATGGAGAATCCTTTCAGGCAACAGACCTTCTATTTATGATGAGAAAAAATTGCGTAGAAAAAGACTACGACTCATTCAAGCAGCTGATACAACCTCATTCTCAGGCTGTTTAACTTTTGGGCGTGAGAAATACATAACTCTCGTGTCGAAGAGTGAAATGCCTTGGGGATGAGGTTGCAGTTGATATCCCGCTAAGCATAGGTTAAATGTATGTTTAGAGGCTGTTTAAATTCTATTTTGCGATCACAGAACAATGTTCTCGTTAACCCAAACAGAAATAACAAACATTAGACTGGAAACTAGTGATGATCGCAATTCGGTATGGTTACCTACTGGTTTAACAGGTCTAAAATGTTCTGCTAAAAGAGGGATTTCAAAAATGCACAGAAAAGAAAAAACCTGACCCAAGTTTTGGACATCATTTTTCGTCCGACACCAATATCGTCACTTAGCCAGAGATTCGTCACTTCCTTTGTCCGATAAGGTACTATGGTTTGATTCGAATTGTAGCATTCCAGAATGTCTAAAAATGCGATTTTACGTACCCAAAATCTTTCCTCAATTGAAGATAGTATTTCTGTCGATGTGGGTTGGGTCGGAAAAGGAGTGCTTCCAAAACTGACTATAGAGAGATTTGACTATACAACGTTTTCTTAAGTTGTTTTCTAGAGTTCTTATATATTGGGGAGATAACACCTTCCCCGAACTTTATGGCTTGGTCAACATAACTGATTTTTTTAACTGATTTCATGATTTTTATTATTTAGTAATAGTCTCTATAATTCCAATTCCCAGTAGAACAGTTAAAAAGCCATTTTGCTACTGAAAACGAGATTAGATGTTGACTAGGCCATAGTACGGTGTTTAATCTGTTTAAGAAAAGGAATGGAATGAAATGAACTGATCTTTAAAAAGTCTATGAGGAGGAGTGTTTTCTATAGGAATAACAAGCAATATCGTCTGCTGTTTCAATAAAAAAGCACTCCTGCACAGAGATTTTTTGAAGATTTTGCCCTGTGGGTATGTCGGGGATACATAACTTATTCATCATGTCCAGCTATTAAAGACGTCAATCTGTTTTTAATTTTTCAAATAGTTCCTCCAAAGATTTATGCTCGAAGGACAGTGATTGCAAACGTGGACAGCTCAGTTTCACTGCTGTGTAACGCGACGGGATTTCCCACAATTCAATTTTCTTGGAGATTCATCAGAAAAACACGCAATATAACATTGCATCAGAGAGAAGAGTACCGACGGTTTCATGTTTTAGCAACAGAATATTACAACAGCGAAGCTGTATCAATACTTTTCATAAGGAAGATCAAAAAAGGCGACTGGGGGGTTTATACATGTATGGCCAATAACAAAGCAGGCATTGATGAGAAACATATAGTTTTAACTGGATTCTGTAAGTACTACGACCTTATCATTCGACAATTGGTGTTTGAATTGTTTGGGACCAAAAAATCTAAACTAAACAGGACATAGCCGGCGGCGAATCCAGGGTATGTCGATAATTGTGGAGGAGCACGTTAACATCATTTCTGCTTTCAGTCTGTATCACCAATGGGCTTATTTGCACGTTTTTCTTTTATTCTTTAATAGCTAACATTCTCCTCCACAAATTTCGACGTACCCTCTAGATCCGCCTCTGATGGCATATTTTTATGATCTTGAGATTTTTTCTAGGTTGCTACTACAGGAAAGTTCCCCACGTTTACTAAGTTTTTAGTGCACAGGTTTTATCTTTTTATCTTTATCGCCCTAATCCTCCCACCATCAGGATATGCAGTTATACTATGAAACAGCATTGGAGAAATATTTCAAATTTCTCCAGCCAGATACTAAAATAAAACTATTTAGATGTTTGCCAGGTGGGCCAACAAACAAGCAAATTGATTTTGTTATTTAATCATTATCAATGAATAACTAGCTTCAAGAATAACTAACTTGCAAATGCTCTTCTTTCCATTTCAGCTGTACCGGAAGCTCCCACAATGTTAACAGCAGATGAAATATCTGATACATATGTAAATCTGGTATGGAATCTCGGTCATGATGGTGGAAGAAGCACCCAGTCTGTTATTATTCAGTACAAAGAAAGCAACGAGGTTTATTGGAGTTCAATTGAGGTGTCCAGGCCACTGATCACTTACGAAATAATGAATTTAAAACCTGGAATTGCTTATGACTTTAGGGTTCTATCAGCAAATAGAATAGGACACAGCGATTACAGCAAAATCTACAGTATGAAAACATATAAGAGGGGAGAGCACAAACGTAAGGATGTTTCTTCGATTTTTAGATCTTGAATGATATTGTCACTAAAACTGCTGGATGATGAGAAATAATGTGAGAAATGAAGAGCCCAACCCTAGATCCGCCGCTATTTATAACGAACTCTCAATATAACGAATTCTCGTTATAACAAACCTGGTTTTCTTTTCCCTTTCATAACAAATACTCCGATATAACGAACTGCATTTCCACCTACTGATTCTACTGTAGTTCCAACAGAATTAAGAGAGCATTCTAAGACCCAGTTCCGTGACAAATGGAAAGAACCAGAGTTTGTACTGATGAGTTCCATCCTTTTTTCATCCTTTTTTTTTTTTTTTTTTTCATTTTAGCTGTAACAGAAAAGCCTAGCAGAACGCCAAAGCTTATTCTCCATATGAACGTGTTGACTTTTACCGGTGTCTGTGGCGCAACAATACTTGTTATCACATGCATCATTGTTGGATGTTGTCTGTTCTATCGGTACAGGAAACTGAAAAACGCACTAAAAAATGAGAGGAAGCCTTGTGAACAGAAAGAACTGACTAAACTAGAGGACAATAATGATACACATGAAATGTATCTCTATTCATGACACTAGGCATAATTTGCCAATACACATCGCATCAGTGGCAGATAGCAATGTCAACAGACAACAAACATCAATGAAAATAATTATAACAATTTTGATAATAAAGAATTTAAAAAATGAAAAACTTCTCAGACATTCTGTAATTTCATAATGTATACTTTCAATTTGTTGACTTGATGAATGAGTTGTTGTTTCCGTAATTTATGGTTTACTATCAATTCCAACTTTCTAAAGTTTCGTCTGTGAATTTAATACACCTTTCTCGAATTTCTGTTTAAACACCATCGTTTTTTCCTTCTCGTGTACATCCATCCAACCTCACCTATTTGTTCCACTAATTTTTTGACTTGGTTACCTAGTAATTTTCCCTATTATTTTAACTCTTCGTTGAATAATTAGAGGTAATTTTAGCATTGAAAATGAGGCTGGGTGTAGTAACTAGGCCAAAACACGGTGTATAAACATGATGTATAAAGAATAATTCAGGAGATCAACCATTTCAAATTTAAATCCGGCCCGCCTAACAGAGCTACACTGGGCTGACTAGACTGGGCAGGCCTCGTGTGATAACCACCTTATTTCAAGGATTACGTAGATATTGCATGTTATAATGGAGTTAAACTACAGTTGAACCTCAATTATCCAAACTTTTACTGGGGTTTCGAATAAGTCACGGTAAACTAGGAGCGTTACTTTTGCATAACCGGGGAATTCGAATAACCCGGTGTTCGGATAACTGGGGTTCAACTAGCAGCACCAAAATTAAGCCAAAAGTTCTGATAACTACCTGGTTATTGGTCAGCGCGGAAAGCGGCTGATCTTACATTAGCGTTTGTACGTCCTTCCGTACGTCCGTACGTCCGTACATAATTCCAAGATTTTTTGTCCACAGTTGTAGGCTGATTCCGTAAAACATTGGAATAGAGGCTGTCCACAAACCGTGGTTAATGTATGAATGACACACTACAAGTTATTCAAAGTAATTTAATTATTGTAAGTGTGTCCTAAATTTTTTTTTATTTTTTTTTATTTTTTATTTTTTTTTAACAACATGCATTTAAACGTCAATTCGAAACAAATGTGTTTTTACTTCTTTTTTTTTTTTTTTTTTTTTGTAAAAGCATCCCGCTAAAGTTTTCAACCTTATACTGCACTATTATTTCAGAATACTGAAATATTACCAGCCACTTAATCTCCAGCACTCAAGGTAAGAAAATTCTTACTGATTTTTATAATGACATAGATCCCACTTTCGATTTATTCCCTCCTCTTTTCTGTCCCTCCGCCTTCCCTTTGTGACCTGTTAGTGTGTAAAATTCCTTTTAAAATTTCACACAAGTTCCCTGTTTATGAAAATACGAATACATAAAGTATTTCCTGGGTTCTAAAAACAGGTAGCTATGTAGCTACAGTTTTATGACTTGTTGTTCTCTTTATAAATAAATTCACTTCACACACAGTTAGACAGTCCCCTGCCCCTCCTGTTGTGGTGCATCGCAGCTTCTGTACTTTTAAAAATTGTTTGGTGTTTTGGTGTCCGCCAGTTTCTTGTATAACTTAAGACTTGTTTTAAAGAACAACGAAAACACTTGGATGGTAAAAAAAACTTTGTTTTGTGTGGTCAATTCATTATTGGAATTAAGAGTGACAATATGACAGGAGGAATCTGTTTGAAATGCAAAAAAAAAGATAGAAAAAGAAATCCAGTTTTTCTTTTGTTACCACCGTCCCACTTTTCACTACTGCCACAAATGCTGTTTTAGTAGTTGTTGAAAGTTTGTTGTTGATGATGGTCAATAATATGGCACTGCGATGGAGTTTCTATTGAATTTCATCATAGCCAATTTTCATTTTATTTTGATAAAAATAGTCCAATGATCGATACTATACAGCCCGAAAGAAACTTTACTAGCTTTCGCGACCTTATTTTGTTTATCAAACAAAAGATTTCAAAAAAATTGTGTTGAAAACAATGACTTCACGTAACAGATAAAACTTTCCATGTAAAAATTCACTCCTTCGCAGCCGCGTAAATTTCTTTCGGGCAGTACTGTATATACCAAATAAAGCGGTAAGAAAATTTCACTGGAAAAAATGGATTTCACGTATTCTCAAAATTAAATTCTTGTGAAAATTCAGATTTTACTGAATTCATTTGAAGGAATACTTTTATCCTCAGTCTTTCAACGTATGCAAATTATGGAGACTAATTATTTGCGAAATTCACAAAATTAAATTCCTGGGGAAAGTGTTTTTATCTCAATTCATGAAATTAATGGATCAGAAACTTTCGGTATCGAACTTTCAGGAAAATAGCTTTCATGAATAAATTTATAGAACTTAACAACCTTGTACCCAACACTTTCTTTAGTTTTAAGACATCACATATCAAAACAAACACAAAACCTCTAAAATAAGGATGTTAATCCAAAGTTTCTTTGGGAATATAAACTTTCGCAAGTTTCGCAAAGGTTTTTTGAAAATCAGCTTATGGTATGCACTTTCGAGACTTTTTGGCTTAGTTGCAGTTCACTGCTGGAACTATCGACCTGTTTAATAAGCCTGTAATGGTTCCAAAGAATGATTTATTATGACTCATATTTTTGTTGGGCAAGATAATCGTTCCAGGAGTGAACTGCAACTAATCCGAACGTTTCTACGACGCTTCCTTTTGACCTAAATTTGTGAATTTTTGCCCATTAACTTTTGGGAGATTAAAGATCAAATATTGCATTTTTTTTAGTCATATTTTAAAACTTTTTTTCAGTTTAAATTGAGGAAAAAAATCTCATTAATTCTTCCCACTAAAATTTCTAAAAATACTTTCTAGAAGTATTTCTAAAAATACTTTCTAGAAATTCATCACTAGTGGACCTGAGATCGTATAACAGTAGAATTTCAAAGAATGATTATAATTATATAAAATTCCCTTTTTATTGTTAGATCCTTTGTTGGTGGCATCATCTCTGGTATTACCTCTTATCTGCTGCCAGAACTGGCCTGTATCATCAGACGTCTAAACCTATCACTTGTCTGAATTTTTTGAACTTGCCTGCCTTATCTGAACTGGGCCAGATTTTATGTATCAGATATTCCCAAAAAATTATTTCCATTGCTGAATTTTGCATAGCTATCTTCGTCACGTGAGAAGTATCATATATAATCTTCAGTTTTTACTTTGACACAGTTTTGTTACATTGTACTATTATTACCACTTTAACAATAGATCGAGTTCAGAATACACATTAATAAATTGTATCCAATACTTCAAGACCTATGACCTCAGCCCATCGAGACATAACAAACGTACGCAAGTATTTTTCTTAAGAGTGTGTCTAACGGACTAACGCTACCTTTTAACTTTTCGTCTCTGGTTTTCATTTAAGAGGCAGATGTAACAAGCGAAAATTAACATTAAGCGTGGGAACTATACAAATTCTGAATGTGAAACCTGTCTATTTCTCTCTCTCTGAACCACGGTGATTTTTAATTAGAAATTTTTGAGAGAGAAATCTCTCTTTCCCTCAAATCATATCAGCTAGTAAAAATAGGGAAAGGAAAGAGTTAGAGTCAGGTTTCCTAGCTATTGATGAATAAGATACCGAGTACAATGAGACATATGACTGAAGCCGAGGTTGTTGATCTTATCGACCCGGGTTTCAACTTTTTTCCCGACAGTGATTGCTGATTTCACCATGCGCATGTGCAGATCATTAAAGCATATAATTCGTTAACCTCAAACTGGAAACCGCTGATTTTGAAATGGAAACGACAGTTTTAAGGATACTCAAATGTTTTTTCTAAAATGTACTTCTTGCCGCTGCAGGAGAAAGGCTGTGAAATTTAGTAAATACATGCGGAATGTTATCTAAATAGGGTCTAGTGATAATAGGGAATAGGGTCCTTTGTCATGTGCACCACTTTTTTGGTATGCCCAACCGCGCTGACCTTCAGGCCCCAGGGCCTCCCGTTTACTTATGGTCGAGATGGCAATTCTTCTTTCCATTATTTCCAATTGTCAAAACCGTTATCATCATGATCATAATTATAGCATATGATAATCATAGCAAGCTTTATCTGTTGCAACTGAAAACCAGTTTCCAAAGTGCGAATTTTAAGCTAGATTCTTTATCTTTGGTCTTTTCATTGCGTGTTGGAACAGCGAAATTAATTAAGTTGTTGTTGTTGATGAAAAGGATGCTGTTGTTGATGTAAGTTTTATTCCAATTTCAATCTTAACTTCAATTTACAAATTAGAAATATACAAATATACAGAATTGGCCAGTTCTGCTGAAGGGTTTTGAGTTTTGACATAGGGGTCATTAATCCTTAAAGATTAATATACAATATAAGTTTTGCTGAATAAACTTCACATCACTGAAATATGAAGTGCCAAACATGGAACCACACAGATCTTCCTTGTAAGAACTTCTCTTGGTTCTATTTATCTTTCTTTGAGCAATCCTCAAAGACACTCTGGTAAACTTTTACCAGAACTTTCTCTTGGTTAGGGGGTGGACAAGAGAAACAAAAACTGCTCAAATAAGATTATTAAAACTCAGATGCCAGACACATGTCCTCCGGGTGATCTGGGTGGGATAATGTCTGACATGCACGACCATTGATCGCAACCTATTCAGTATTTTGATATGAGAGGTAGACTTTCTATCTCTATAATGTTCCCTAACCTCGAACCCAAGGTCTTTTCGATATTTGGACGGCGGCGAAGAAGACCCTGGTCCCGGCTGTTCAAAATCAACAGATATACTGTTGATTTTAATTTATGCAAGTTTTGGCTCGATAAGTCCCGCATGTATTATGCGAGAACTATAGTCATAGTCAAATTTGGAAGTGATTAGAAATTCAAAAAAAGGAAAAACTCCAAAGGGTCTTTAGAAAAGATTTTATTATAAGTAAAAGTTGTTTAAAAAAAAACAAAACTGTAAAGGTCAGATAAATCTATTTGATCACATCTTTTTGATCACAATAATGATAATAATAATATTAACGGATTTATTTCTAGTTTTTACAAAATTTACAATTTTGTCTAGATAAAATGAAAGAACAAATGGCAAAAACAAACTTCTAAACAAGCTGAAGGGAATAAAGATTATAAACTAGTTGTGACTCAGTTGTTGTATCTGATTCCCCTCCCGATGTTTTACATAATGAAGGTAAAAGAAAAACCAAATAATGTAATATTAAAGAAATCGCAAGCCAATGAAGTTGCAGAATGAAGCAGTCGGGACCAGGGTATTCTTCGCCGTATGTCGAAAAGGCAAGAGACCCTGGTTAAGAGGTTGTATGTACCCGTGTGTGACTCGTATGTGACCTGTAAGTGATCTGTATGTGACACCTACGTACCCGTATGTCATTTGCATGTGACCTGTACGCATTTGTATGTGACTTTTATGTACTAGAATGAGGAGTTACATGATTCTGAACCAAACCCTCTCCACCTCTTTCATTTCATATCGGGATGCTACTCTTCTGTGTTCCGGTGTTTCGTCACAACTTTTATGTCTGGAACCGTTTAGAGGATAATCAATAGCTGTAAAGCATACAAGCTTTGTTTTATTTATTGTGCGCATTGTTAACCACAATTACCTTGGGGCTAACAAAACTAATAGTGTGCGAAAAGGGTATTCAGTAGTCATGGCAACAAGATATTTGGAACCATCATAACAGCCAAAGTAGCGAGATTTAATTATTTCAAAATAATTAGTGACGTAAGCGATCATGCATTGCGTGCGACGTGCCACGAGTGCAATTATTTTTGAGCTGTTTACTTTCATTTAAGATTAAATTAACTATTCAATCTTATTAAATAGCAATAAAGGAAAATTTTATTGCAAATTATCTGCTAACATTTTTGATGATCATTTCAGGTTAATAGGAAAACAATCCTTTATGTTAAGTTCTGTTTACACTTGGACCAATTATCGCAATTAATTTATGTAAAATGCCGAAAATACTATAAAAGGGCGGTAAGTTAAACACGGAAAGTTTAAGTTCTCTTTTTTAAATGCAAGTGGGTTTGTTACGTTATTCAGAAGTTGCGAAACCCCAAAACTGAGAATACATGATAACAAATTAGTTATTTCCTTCAGTTAACCGATTTTGCTTATGGTTTTGCAAAACCCTTTTATTCAGATGATTGAAGTATGAAGTGATCAAGAAGATAGTAATTGTTTTCTTTTGCGCAAATTCTCGTCAACATGCTAAACCAACATGAAAACCATTTTGTAAGGAAAACTTAACTTTACTTAAACTCGCATAGTTAAACAGGGGCTTTAACGAATTTCCCCACAAAACTTGATGAAATTCTTATTCTTCCGATAGTGTTTTCTGAAGGAGACATAAACAATAAACTTCGAGAATAAAGTGGTGTTAATTCGTCGCAAAAGTTTAATGTTGAACATGGGGTTGTGTTTTCCTAACGTATGGGCTCCTACGGAACTATCTATCTTCACCTGTGTTTGTTCTGCTATCCTGGCTACCGTTGCCATTACTGGAAATTTGATAATTATTCTTGCTGTCATTAAAGATCCACTGAAAAAGCTTCACAGTCCGTTTAACTACTTCTTGGTCAACTTAGCTGTTGCAGATCTTATATTCGGTACTGTGGTTCTTCCAATTTCAGTCTATAGTCACTACAAGGAAAGTATCGGCGAAGTAACGATTAACACACGAGTGGTGTTACGAATATCGTACTTCATTTCTGCTACAGCCAGTTTGCTTAGTCTAATGACATTGTCAGTAGATCGCTTCGTTGCAATCACAAGAGCTATGAAATACAGGCAGCTCCTGACATACAGCCGATGTATAATTGTCTCTACTGTCATTTGGGCACTATCACTATCCCTTCCGTTTTTGTATTTTGTTTTGGATTACATAAATTACTTGATATTCTACGCAAATGCCGCTATATTAGTTGGTATCATCGTAATAGCGTTTATTTACGTCCGTGTTTATGTATTTCTTTCAAAGCACACAAAAAAATTGCGAACGGAATTGCGTGATTCATCTTCAGCTAGTAAGCAGTTCGATTTGAAACAGTCGCTGATTCAAAAGAAAGTTACACACGCATTCTTGGTGATCTTCCTCGTTTTTGTCTTCACATACATTCCTGCAGTGATCATCATATACGTCTTCTATCTGTGCGAATCGTGTGGCTGCGACGTGAGACACGTGTTACGCGATCTCCAGTTCGTGTTGGTGGCAGGAAATAGCTGTGCAAATCCTTTCATATGTACCATCAGATTGAAACAGTTTCGCCAATCTATCAAGCACATCTTCAAGAGTAATAAAATCGCGGACATTACAATCACAACAACGAAGAAGACGTGCAAGAGCCAACGTGAGCATATTCGACAACTAGATAATGATTTGTTAGAATGACTACTCGTACAGTGGCGGATCTAGCAGAAATTTGACTGGTGTAAGCCAATTTGGAGGAGAAAAGTCTAAAAAAGAATGGCAATTAAATTGCAATTATCCTTTTGAAAACACTATTCTCCATAATTTTAACACTAGTAAAAGTTGCTTTTCGATCCGCCTTTATCTCCACTGTTTTAATATAACATTGCTGTTCCTAGTTCATATTGACCAGCTATCTTCTTTAATATTTTGGACCAAATTTTTCGTCATTGTAAGATATTTTCGTCATTTTTTTATCTAGAGAAATGTTTCGTCCGACAAAACATTTTGTCCAAATGGAACTTTCCAAATTGGCCCTAATTTTTTTAGAATGTATTGTCACTTTTTGTATGCACAAAAGTTCCAATGAAAGGAAAATCAGTAGATGTATTGAATAAAACGTATTACCAGTCATGTCTTTGATCTTTTCAATAGACAAATTTAATCATGCACTCACTTTGACATGACATGACATGATCACATGACATTATCACATGACAGTGAGATAGTGTATGTTTAAAATAACCGACAATAAAACTTAACAATAGACATCCAGACAAGGGAAGTTTCTGATGACGATGACGATGGTTTTTATCGATACTTCTACTTTGATCCTGTGACGGCTGCGCTAAATCATTAGGGACCTTACACAACTGCGACGGCAACGAGGACGGCGACGAGGACGGCGACGTGAGAGCAATCCATGAACATCCGAAAAAATACGAATTAAAAAACAATGAACGTTCAAAGATTTAGTCTGTTATAACTAAAAGTTAGAAATGACTATCGAAACAGGGTAAAAGCAATACAAGATATTTGTATTCTTGTGTCTTTGTTTTCACTAAACGACTTCAAAACATTACGATTCACGTTGTGCGTAGAACGTGAAAATATGTTAATGATGAAATTAACTCACCAAATTTTTCCAATGGTATAGTACGAAATAAACTTCGTTTCTAAACGAAATTCACAAGGAAAACGAATCCTTTGTTTCACTCAGGTCGCCGTCAGCAACACTGGCAACCTTTCCTTGCCTCGGGATGGACTCCTTTTACACCCTGGAGAGCCAGTCAAAACATTTGAGTATCGAAATTGATAACAAGTAGCAGTTTGAAGGACAAATGAGAAATCTGTGCTCAGCGGCTAATAGCAAAAGAAATTGCGTCTAATTCCTCCAAAATTATCTAAATATTTCTTAAGTCCGTCTCTTTCTTGTATGCGCCCTTCATGACTATTCTCGAGTAAATTGACAGCTGCAATCAGTTGACAATACACACATGTTGTATGAAGGCCATCTTAGTTATAACGAATGACCAATGAGCGTTTGAAATGAGCGTTTGAAAATCCATGATGGTGTATTCAAACATTCATATAATGTATTTGTGGTGCTTTAGTTGAGATTTATAAAGCCTTTCAGAATTCTTCGTTAAGAGAAACGTTTGGTTACAGAGGCGTAGTTAGATCTCAGCCAAAATTTATGGAGGAGAGTTTAACCATTGAAAGTTGAAACGAAAAACGTTCAAGTAAGTAAACAACACTGAAAAGGAAGATCATAACGTTGGACCCTTCCACTTTTTTTGACTGACCCTGAATACGCCTCTCGGTAACTCCCTTAAGAACTCAAATTTACTGACTGGACTTAAAGCCAGCACAGTTTGATACAACATTTAGTTTTGGGGCTAGTATACTTTAGGATATCATTTGCAAGGGAAGCCACTATACTCCCTGCTTGTACTTCAGAGGCGTAGCTAAAGCTCAGTCAAAATTTGTGGAAGAGAGGTTAGCATTTAGAAAAGAATAATGTGCAAGTAACTTAATCGATACTTAAGAGCGAAAAAAGATATCATAATGTTGGACTCCTCCACTTTTTTTGACAGACCCTGAATACGCATATGTACTTTGCCGATCGATTGATTGCAAATAAACAGCAAAAAGTTTGTTATTCGTAATATTCATAAATCATTCAATTTACAAGGATTTAGCGTTCTTTAAATTACTGAAAAAAAACAAATTTCAAACCGATAATAATAAATAAATACATTGTACAAAAAAATAGTTTTTACAAAAACAAGTATTCCCCACTCTTGTCATCTTTTAGTCACAAAAAGTTCACCAACAATGTTGTTTTTCGATAGTTAACGAGAAGATGTGTTTCCATTCGCCGACGTCAATTTTTATGCTCTACAAGTAAAAAAAGAAACATGATGTGCGCATAATAGAGAACAGATATGTCGTTACCCCAGTGGCGCAACCAAATGCCATGTGGATATTTGTGAAGGAGAATGTAAGTTATTGGGGGATCAGAAAAAAACTATTTGCAAGGAGTAAGTGATAAAGAAAAACAACAAAAATTAATTGCACTCGTACGCAATTTTTCACAAATACCTCAGATATGCCACTATATCCTTTCCCTTAAACATGCCTTTAACAGATCCAATGAAGGATGACACTTTCACACATTGAATGGGATTGATTGTTTTCCACTTACAACTTTTTCATGCTTATTTTTTGACTGAATTCATTTGTATGAAACAAACTCCACAAGAAAATAGGATAGTTGAAATATTTTGGCAAAAATATTTTTTCTGAAAATTGTTTCAATACTCACAAACATTTGTACTACCCCAGCGGGCACAGGGACGTCCCATGGACGTTCACTTAAGACGTGAAGTCTAATCCGTTCGCTGGAAGAGAGATGTCCAACAGGAACTTGAAGAGGTCGTTTAAAGGACGTCCTTTTGGCCAAGGGACGTCTAGAGGACGACCACAATGGTACGTGGACGAGAGGACGTCCACGAAGGACGTGGACGTCTGAAGAACGGATGCGTGTCCACTGGGGCTTCTACTTCGATATCCCTTTGTTATGTGGTATCCTTTTCGTTTTAGATGGAAAAAATACGTTTGTAAGATAAAAGTCGAACGTGGAAAACGGCGGTCGTTCTTAATCTTCTAGCTATTCTTCAAGCTGAAGCGGGGAATATTAAAAGTACAGGAAAACGTTTTCCCTTCATTCAGAAATCAAGAGGTGTTTTTTGTAAAAACAAATCAAATACAACGAGACAGCAAACAGAATTTTTAAAGGATCAAAATCAAATGTTGATTTTCTTTTGTGAAATTCTTTTATGGAGATAACAACGCGATGTTGCTCACAAAAGCATGTTGTGTTTGTGCAAGTTAAACAGTTTAAATTAATGGTGACTGTTCAAGAAAAAGGTATGAACAATAAGTTTCCAACACCATTTTTAAATGAGTGTGATATTAAAAACGTATTTGAGTATAGTTTTTCCATCGAGGGATCTATAGTCTGAAGAAAGTATTGCTTTGATACTTGCATAACTCTTCCACGACAAAAATACGAAGCTTTTTAAGGGTCCGAAAATATGGCAATGTTATATGTACATTCACAGTTTAGTGCGATTACAAATTAGTTCTAACACATGCCCGACATTGACAAGAACGCAGATCTTTTGTTTCTGAAAACAGTATTTTGTGCACGATCTTATGTCGTGAAATATTCACGCATGCAGCGTGATATACCCATCCCAGTGGGAAAAATCTTCAAAAAATCTCTGTGGGGAGTGTTTTTTTATTGAAAAAGCAGGCGATATTGCTTGCCATTCTTATAGAAAACACTCCTCCTCATAGAATTTTTGAAGATTTTGCCCACTGGGACAAACACCAATTTGCTGCTCAAACATCATGCGCTAAGGATCGTGCGATTTTCGATGTTTATCGCACAATAGATCACTATTTACACTATCGGTTAGCATTCTCAAGACATACTACAATATAATTATATTATATATGTGAAATAATTTTCAAATTGCCTCATAAAAATTATTGATTACGAAATGGCTAAAGTGTAGTTTGGGCATTAAAAGAGACAGACCGAAAAAAGCAGGCAGATTATCTCGATTCCCTTATCTAATACGCAGATGGACCATTGTTGAAAATCTGAGACAACAAGGTAATTGAAAACTAATTATACTAACAAAGTCAGGAAACTGACGCCAACGGATATTTGTTTATGTTTCTTTCTGTATTAATATAGGGGTGATCTCTAGCTACCCGTAAGATGGAGGTAAGATTTATTACTTCGTGGAGTGTTGTATCATAAGGAAGACATCATAAGACTCCTCGATGGAGAATACAATGCAATGTCTTCACATTTTCTCACATTTTCTCAGTGCTCATTTCTTTAGAGCCCATTTTTTTTTTCAAGCCATTAAAATCAGTTTTTTTCTCTTCCAACTCTTCCAAGTATTCTGTCACGAATAGATAGAAACAGATAGAACCAACTCTTCAAAACACTCCTAACACAAATGATTTTCGTGTTCAGATTTAAGTTATTATTAAAATTCGTAAAGGGTCTTTCGGGTTCTACTGTAGACTGCAACTTAACGGGAATTGGATCGGTAAAAATGTTTTACCCGGGGACAGCTAGTTTCTGTAAAATTACTTTTCAATTTCGAATAATTATACTGATATACAATTTTTAACTAATCTAACTTTATCATACGTTTCTTCTTTCTATTTCTTTTTTCTTCGTCAACAAACGGAAATGTAAACATTTGACGCAATGCAATGGTTTCCCCCTATACTAATACGCATACGGATACGGAAACCGTTGCCACATTTGTCTATTAAATAAATTTGACGGTTTTTGTTTTTTACGCTTAGGACTCGCAACCAGGGCTTAAAATGCTTATAGTATTTATATATAGACTAGTATAGCGTGTAAATTTTTTTTACAGGTTCACTCTCCCTGTGAGTAAGTTACCCCACCTCCCGTGCTTACCTCTCTCAATTATATAAGGAATCAGAGAATTATAAAGAATAAGAACTCTCTGATCAAGAAAATGTTTGGGATCGCGTATTGACGACAAACCGTTACTGAGATATCGTCGATCATAGATTTTGATGATGTCACACCTATCCCCAAAAAGTTTAAGCCCCAATTTGTTTTTCGTCACCCCATTGCCCAATAACGTGGACCTCAAAAACGTCAGTTATCCCTATTGGTTCTCGAGATATTTGCCCCTAAATGTCGCGTTCTATTGGGGATGCAATGCAATGTCCTCCCGTGCTAAAAAAATCATGTCGCGTCATTTGCTACTACTAATATACTAATACTGAAATAACGCTTCTCGCAGCATCGTAGTTTTACGCGACCGTCATGAAAAAATTGCCGTGAAATTTTTCAAAATGTATTACTCTCTAAAATAAAAGTGGGATGCACAATCGCGATTAATATAAGGAGACTAGTGTAGCGTGTAATAACATTTTAGAGTTTTTCTCCATAAATTGTTTTTACGCTCAATACTGCCATGATAAGTCTGTGTATACAAAAATTGTTGTGTTTCTCCATGTTGGAATTATATCATATTTAACACAAAATTGTTGTATATATATTTTGGATCAATCATTCAAAAATGCTATTATCCCTACTTTTCAGTGCTATCTGGCCTAATTAGAGATTTCTAAAGTTGTACAGTTAAACTAAAAGCTAAAATTCCAATGTCTTGAGATTTGGAAAAGAGACAATACAACGTATACTCCTACCTAACCAATGTATACTCCTAACCACGATTAAACTTCTGAAATATAAGAAAATAGCTTCACATTTCCCTATTACCTAAAGCTTACAAAAACAATACCTTCTCCTCAGACGTTTTTATCTTTCAAATCTTTATTCTGCTATGAATTGTGGAACTTGTGCATCATGATACAAAAACCATGTATATATCTATATAACCAAGATTTTCACATTCTTTTCTTGTATTAAATTCATCTATACTATTTAATTTTTTAATCTTAAACAAAATGATATCAATCAAACACTATCAAAACAATATAATAATGATCTTGATACCTTCGTTTCCCTAATAGCGAACCTTAATAATAACAATCTACATACTACAATGAAATACCAAATAAACTGCTAGCTACACATTTCGGCATAGTAGTCAAAACTAACTGATATACGAAAAAGCTACATTAAAAATTAGACATTGGCAGAAAATAATGAACTGATAACACGAACACATAACAGGTCTACATCGACTATCTCGTCGGATAGAATAGTTACTGATACCAATCAATGTTGTTATTCTTTATTACTGAACTAAAGGCGTTGAATAAAAAAATATTAAAAAAAAAAAAAATCGTTACACACAACGTCTTCATTCTAATTAAGAAATGAACGTCGAGAAAATTTGATAAACTTTCGACATTAACTAACTCAATAACATTAACTAATCTGAACTAATCTCCGTGTGACTTGGACTAATGACATTAAACGCATAGTTATTGTAGAAACTGTTGCCACCATATTGCTCTCGAATTATGGCACAAAATGACTTCTTCAGTAAATCTTTACATTAAATATCTGAAATAGTTCGACGTATACACTTTTCAATCCTCTGTGATTTCGTCTTTTCGTGACAAGAATGGAGAAATAAATAGTGTCATTAAAAGTGTTGTTAAAACATTACAGTTTTATAAATATACACATATTTATTATCAAATGGTTAGTATAGCTTGTAAAAAAGTTTTACACGGTATGCTGGTCTATATATATTTTGAAGTCTCACTTCTGAACCGACAGCTCCAAGTATTGGGTGTATGTATGTTCCACAGTTAAATAGAATAAAAGTTACCTTTGAAAGTCCTAATAACGTGCTTCTTCAGCTTCTTTAATAAAGATTTTTTTATTCTTTTTTTTCGTTGAAGGTTTTTGTTATCCCCTTCATTTCGTTTACCATTTTGTATTTGCTTAAAGTCTGAAAGGGAAAAAAGTTGAGCATTTGGTTCTGTAAAACACTATATCTTTATACAACACCATAAAATAGATAAAAGAGAAAATAACGTTCCTTACCAATTTGATGTAAGTGCTGTGCAAGAATTTGAAATCTCATAACGGAAAAAAGAAATAAATAAATAAAAACCTTTGCTTCCTTTAAAGATTTTGTCCTAAGTGGTATATATACATAATGTGTTTATGACTTTTAATTAAAGAGCACTCCTTCAAAAATTCAAAAAAATTAATTATTTCTTGTATCATTGTTATGAATTTAATTGAGTACTATATGCTCTCACCCGTGCATGCTAAACTATATCCTTTTTCACGCACGTTTAAACCACAAAATATGAATTTTTACAACAGCCTGAGAGAAAAAAAACGCAATAAATGATAAAGGCTATAACTATAGATGACTTTCCAAGTGACGCATTCTTTATAAATATCCGTGTTCTTTTTTTAATGTTTCAACGTAGAATGTTAAAGACAATGTGTCCCAGAATACTCGTTTTATCAATGTTTATGATAATATTAACTCTAGAGGAAATAGAAGCTTTATATAGCCTGGGTGTCTCAATAATGTCTTTTTTAAGGGCCGGCCAAAAGGGCCAATATAAGGTATTCTGAAAACATGTCATTGTAACAATCAATATTGTGGTTCAAATCCGATGGCGGATTATTTCAATTATATTTATCGTTAAATCCTAAATCTGTCTGTGATCATTTTACCTACGAGGATAGCTGTAACCTACAACTTACCTAACCTACAACACCGGTCGGATATAATGCTTTTAACTCTGGGACATCGAGATGATGAAATGCATGTATACGCACTGTGCATAAATATAATTAGAGTAGAATTAGAACATAAGGTCTTATACGTGCCAGGTTCCCGCCTTAAAATCTGCATCATTTCTCCTATCTAACGGACAGAAGGAAAGGTTAAGTTATTTTAAATTATAGGAAATAAAATGAATTATTTTGTAATTAAATAAAAACCAAAATATATAAACCCTTTTGTTGAGAGAGTATGAACCTTGAGTCAATACATAAGTGTGGGTGGTCCGCTGATCTCAAAAACAACTGGATCACACTGCCTATTTTTACGGATATCAAATTATTGAAGCTCACTATAAGGACCCACCCACAGCAAATAAAACAGGTATTAAAGCGGCGCTTTTGCGCTTAGCTTAGTTTCTGTGAATGACCCTTTCGATACACGGATATATTCACACATGTCTTTTGGATGTTTTGATCACTTTTAAACTCAAATCGGTTATGTAGGATGTATGTACGCCTTTGCCGTACTTCATTTTAAGATACAAGAGAAGCTTTTTCTAGAAGTCATAAAGTTGACGGACTTTTCGATCCTAAATCATGTATGCTGGACATTTAAACATTCTTTAGAGGCAATACCGCAACTCACCTGAAAAAAGCGATCGCTACTAAAGCTTAAATAGGTTGAATTACGCCATCTTACGCCATCTTAGGCGGAAAACAACAACTTTGTAGATAACTAGCTTTGTATAGCTATATGGCAATATTGAAAAACCGAAATAATTTAGAGTTGTCCCTGACTGTATACTTGCAAAAATTAAAATTATAGAATAAGGAACTGAATGAAAGTGGCAATGTTGTGGAGCTAGAAATGCTGATAAAAAAATGTACATGCACACCAGCCTACAACAAGCGGTTAAGATATCACTGATTGAAGATTTTTTCCCTGATGCCATGTGACGTCTCACCACAGTAACAAAAGTTCCCAAAATTTTATCACATGCCTCGTGGCTTATAAGGACCCCGAAATGACGTCATTTGTTCTCGAGATATTTTCCCCTAAACATTGCATTCTTTTTTGGTACACAATGCTGACAATGCTGGTACACAATGCTGACGTCAGATTTTCTCCTTATATGACATGTTAATTGTATCCATTATAGCAATTGCCCCAATTTATTTGGTAAATCCATTTCAAAATTCAAAAAACTGATACTCTATATGGTATCTGTATATTAAGCCTCAGTGTATAGAAATTTTTCCCGTATCCTGTCAAATGAGTTCCCTCCCTGGGGACTGCACATATAAACTTGCAATGCTTATAAACACAATTAAATCCCTTTAAGGTTAGTGTAAAAGTACATGGTCAAGGAACTGGCAGAAATGATGAGGCTGAGACTCTGAGCAATGAATGTGAAGTCTGATCATGTAAAAACATTTTCTGAGAGGGATACTAATTGGATTTCTGAGTAAGGAAAAAATACATTACAAGCATCTGTGGGTTTTTTTCATTTCAGACCTAACATAAAATGCAGAATTTTTTTTAATTTTCAACGTATAAAAGGTTTGCTATTGTGTCAATTATTGTGTCAATTATGGCATCATTTCCTATGATAAACGAAGCTTTGCTTTTTTTCCGGATCAGATAAAAGGAATAAAGTGCATTTTATTGAAAAAGAAAAAATATTTTATTTGTTGAGATAGGAGACAAACTTTCCAAGAAAGGTTTCTACAACGTTTGTCTCTTTCTTCTCTCTTGTCGTCTTGGACAATTAAGAAAGATCAACAGAAAAACTCAAAAGTGAATTCATGCTAAAGTAACAAATTCTATTTTTTTGACTGCCACGGGACTGTCACTTTGGGCCACTTTTCATTAAAAACGTAAACATTTTCTACCCGTCTTCTTTCAGTTTGCATACTTTATACATTTTTGGATTCAATTTTGTAGGCATCAATATTGTTCAATTTTCTGTGTGGATTTAAAATGATAGTTGATTTTAGCTTCAAAAGGTCAAACTTATACACGGGACATATTTCTCATCAAAAATTGGATAAATGAGAGCCCTTGACAAACTTTTACATACATAAATTAAGTAGGTAAAAAATATTTACAAATTTCATCAACAGCACCAAGAAAACATATCATATTTGCCAAAGTTTTGGAGGGAATTTTTTTCTGGAATTTATATTTATTTATTTTTGACCTTATCTGTAAAAATAAATTCCAGAAAAAAAATGATGAAAAATGAAGTTCCAATAAATTCAACAATATTCAATGGAAATTTTTAGTCCGAAAAAATAAATTCTGTTTTTTGGGGTTTTTTTTAAATTCGTCATATTTTTACCTTTTTTGGGGTATTTTGACAGATTATCTGGCACATTTATGGTCTGACACTAAAGACCATCTCTTCAGTAACCCGTTATTGAATCCTGTAGCAGGCTACATTGAACAAAAGTTTATCAAGTGTCTTTTTCACTATGTAATAATGTATGCACATGCTTAATTAATCTGAATGAAATAGGAGGTCCTAGAGCATTACATTTAAAGCCCACATATGCAATGGAAGCAACAGTTCTGCTTCAACCACTCAACTAAACATGACTCGCAAGGATTTGAACTCTGACCTTCCACTCTGGAGGCGAGCACTTCACCACTAGGCTACCGTTCGGTAATAAAAGTCAGTAAGAGACCAGATAAAGAAAGTTTAATCCATTGTGTTGGTGTAATGAATAAAGTATTGAAAGACTTATCTCTAAAAAGTTTGTTGCTTATACTATATATTAAAGGTTGAATTACACTATCATTTTATAATGCTCAAGATGTTTCTCTACTGCGATTGAAAATAAAATAACAATGCAATCTCTATGTGGAAGAAACGAGTTAGGATATTCCAACACTTCATTAAGAGAACTTCATGATAATGGCTTAATGTGAAAATGGCTTAATGTTTAATGAGTGTCATATGTTATATTAATTGTGACATCATAATTATGCAATGCATAATTGGTGTTTAATAATTTCAGGCCATAAAAAATGTTACCACGAGAAAAATCTTGTAACTATGAAAAACTTTTAGATTTTAGATTTTTTAATCAATATATTTAAGTCTTCCGTGCCCTCTTGAAATCAATGTATACGTGTGTGTGAAGGATATTCATTTTAGTTTTTTATTAATCCCATGTCGAAGGTCAATTATTGCGTAAATTTTGAATTGTGCTTGATCATCATCTAATCGTCACTTATCACGTGAATCGTAGGAGTGTGTTGGTTATGAGTCATTAACCAACTGAACTCCTCCGTAAAGTATTCTGGAAGCTTCTCTGTAGTTGGAGCCGTAAGAATTGTTTAACTATGGTGAAGGGTCTAGAGCTTTCTAATCAAATAAACAATGAAATAAGCCAATAGAAATATGCTTAGCCAAATGTTTTTATTTCCACGTCATAAGTTACGGTGCTGTATAAAATAACGTTGGATCATCTTTCGATTCAGTTCAAGATCAGTAAAACAAACGAAACACATTTTCGAAATAATAAATATTAGTAATTTGAAGTAAGTAAGATGCAGATTTTTGTGAAAACACTAACTGGTAAAACCATCACACTCGAAGTAGAACCGAGTGATACTATCGAGAACGTGAAAGCAAAAATTCAAGACAAAGAAGGTATTCCACCAGACCAACAACGACTTATCTTCGCTGGCAAACAACTCGAAGATGGACGTACATTGAGCGATTATAACATTCAAAAGGAATCAACCCTTCATTTGGTGTTACGATTACGTGGTGGCATGCAGATCTTTGTCAAAACACTTACTGGTAAAACCATCACACTCGAAGTAGAACCGAGTGATACTATCGAGAATGTGAAAGCAAAAATTCAAGACAAAGAAGGTATTCCACCAGACCAACAACGACTTATCTTCGCTGGCAAACAACTCGAAGATGGACGTACATTGAGCGATTACAACATTCAAAAGGAATCAACCCTTCATTTGGTGTTACGATTACGTGGTGGCATGCAGATCTTTGTCAAAACACTTACTGGTAAAACCATCACACTCGAAGTAGAACCGAGTGATACTATCGAGAACGTGAAAGCAAAAATTCAAGACAAAGAAGGTATTCCACCAGACCAACAACGACTTATCTTCGCTGGCAAACAACTCGAAGATGGACGTACATTGAGCGATTACAACATTCAAAAGGAATCAACCCTTCATTTGGTGTTACGATTACGTGGTGGCATGCAGATCTTTGTCAAAACACTTACTGGTAAAACCATCACACTCGAAGTAGAACCGAGTGATACTATCGAGAACGTGAAAGCAAAAATTCAAGACAAAGAAGGTATTCCACCAGACCAACAACGACTTATCTTCGCTGGCAAACAACTCGAAGATGGACGTACATTGAGCGATTACAACATTCAAAAGGAATCAACCCTTCATTTGGTGTTACGATTACGTGGTGGCATGCAGATCTTTGTCAAAACACTTACTGGTAAAACCATCACACTCGAAGTAGAACCGAGTGATACTATCGAGAACGTGAAAGCAAAAATTCAAGACAAAGAAGGTATTCCACCAGACCAACAACGGCTTATCTTCGCTGGCAAACAACTCGAAGATGGACGCACTCTGAGCGATTATAACATTCAAAAGGAATCAACCCTTCATTTGGTGTTACGATTGAGAGGTGGACAATGTTTGTAATTGGTTGTAACGTTCTTGGGATTTTTATATGTCCTATCTGTAAAAATTTATGTTCTGAAGATAAACATTTGTTTTATAAAACTGTTTAGTTATTATTCACTTCGCCTGAGAAAAGTCTCGAACGTGAAGAAATTCACAATTTCACAATTCGCTCTAAATAATTTGAAGTCGTTGTTTACATTTAAAGTTAATAAACTAACCGACAATCAATTCTCCCGAAGATAGATCTTTTAAGTTTATGTAAGTCTATCTCTCATTGGTTTATGTAAGTCCATCTCTCATTGGTTTATGTAAGTCCATCTCATTGGTTTATGTAAGTCCATCTCTCATTGGTTCTCGATTCTTTCTTTACTTTTTCAGTCTTATTCAGATTACGTATGATCTCAAGTGGAGATGTATAGTGTACCTTGGCTTATATTACTGCCTCGAATTTTAATAGCTTGCCACAAGACATTCCCAAAATCGAAAATTATAAAGAATTTGCAAAAACATACTTACCTGACAAGGATATTGCACATATAGTGGAATTGTTTTTTGTTATTTATTTTTATGCCAGAAGAATTTATCTGTATTAAAAGGATGCATGAAATATCGACGTTGTCTAGTTGTACACTTGATGCAAACTTTCGGCTTCCGTTGTTCAAATGGGGTTATTGAATGCTCTGGGACCTGTTGCGCAGGACCCTCATTGATAATAGTTCATTCAGAACTGACGAAGCTTTCTTGGGTAAATGTAGGAATATTCTTCAAAACTTCGACAAAACCGAAGGATTGTAAACCGAAGGATTGTAAACCGAAGGATTGTAAAATTGGGTTGTCATGAAAACGTTAACTTTGAAAGACAGTGATTGCAATAACTTAACTTTTGAATAATGATATCTGCTGTTGTTTTTGCCAGACATAACTATATTCCACTTTTTTAGGGAGTTTTTTTAAGGTATGTAAATCGTACATTACTTTTTCCTCTTAATAATTATATTCCTATATTCCAAATCAATTTATATTTCTAACGCTGCAAGTTTACCGGCAGACGAACAATATCAATGAAGTACACGTAAACCTTCAACGTTTTATACGAACTTTCGGGTCTAGCACTGGAATCGTTCTGGAATTGGAAAGAATTATACAACAATCTAGGTGGAACTCAGCATGGATTATTACACCTGTGTATCTTTCAATGACTGATCCACATGGTTGGTTTATAATATTAGACATAATTCTGGAAGAGCAGAAAGCATTTACTTACTGAGGTTTACCGAATTATTATCTGAGCAATTTTGAAAAACTCTGCGCAATCAAATTGTTTGCGGTGTTTCCTCTCTGAGACACCTCATTCCGATTCTGTTTAGATTCATATTTTTCAGCTGATTGATTATACATAACAGCCATAACAGTAGCCACTATTTGAATATCACTTTCGGTTGTGCATTCTCTTATATCTCTGGACTACGGTTCGATATACCTTTTTAAGAAAAAAAACCATTATGTTCAAAGTTCATACTAAGTTCATATCTTGTTGTTTACCTAAGTTCCCACTGGAGGTACAATGTACAATGTGATGGAAATGAGATACACAAATGGAAATTCGGAAAAATTTTAAACATTTTACAACGCGAGGAATATTAAGTGCTGTCAGTACTTTCGTTCTATTGCATTTATTATGCGCTCAAAATATTCTAAATAGCATTTCTATCGCATTTTACCTCAGAACCAAGGTTTAGCGTTTTGATATATAGCGACGATACAGTCTCAATCATCCAATAAGGTGATTTGAAGCATTCCATTGCTATTCCTTTGTTTTCCCACGGGTATCTTGACAATCATGACACAGAAGAGTTGTATGCATATTAGTCCCCTCCCCCATCTTGTTACTTACTGGAGCAATAACCGGAAAAAGCTGTTTGAAACGTAAGCTGTGAGGTCATGATGACGTCACCAGTACCAAATTTGGTCTAACTGAAACAGTATCCGCGAAAGTCTTCTACATAGCAAACTATTACAAATTGGGGCAAAGTAGTTATTACAAATCGGGGCAGAAGTTATTAAAAATTGGAGCAATTTTATTACAAATCGGGGCAGGTGTTACAAATCGGGGCAGAACAGAGAGTAGCTAACAGCAACGTGAAAACGAGGTGGAACATAGTAACTTAATCATACATGATTGGGTGTTTAAACTGGGTTAGAAAAAGGTCTATACTTTTTTATAAGTAATTCAGAGGCGGATCTAGAACCTAGTTGAAATTTATGGAGGAGAGTAAGGTCATTAAGAGTATAAAAGAAAAACGTGCAAATGACCTAATCAACATTAAAGTTTTAATAGAAAAGTCATGACACTGTACTCCTGCAGTTTTTTTCCTAATTCTAGATCT